>JAVJGJ010000032.1:27807679-27819445 GCA_035590215.1 Microhierax caerulescens | reverse complement strand
TTTATGTGCATGTGTCTGTGTAAATATACATAAGGTATTAGAATATAGAGATGTTATGATATATATGTGTATATTTTAATATATTTGGGTGTGTATGTATATTTAAAGACAGTGTTGTGGTGTTATTAGATGGCACTATGTGGCCAGTGATTGTCAGACACTTTTTTAAATTTGAGGTATTCCAGACTTACTCTGAACATGTCAAAGGCCTAAGTAACATAACATTACCTGTTTCAATTCTTCAGGCTAAAGTGCAGATGTTGGACAACTTGCTTGATATTGAGGTGGCTTACAGCCTTCTCAGAGGTGGAAATGAAGATGGAGATAAAGATCCAATTGACATTAACTATGAAAAACTTCGTACTGATATTAAGGTAAAGGAAATGAGTGAGTGAATACAAGCTGATGGCCTTTAGTTTGGAGTATAACAAGTCACCTAGGCTATAAGTGGACAGATGTATTGGCATGAGTTCAGAGAAGGGCCCTGAGAGGGTTAAGGGACTGGGGCATATGAGGAGATGCTGAGAGAGCTGGGACTCTTTAACCTGGAGAAAAGAAATCTCAAGGTATATCTTATCAATGTCTATGAATACCTGATGGGGGAGGGGAGTAAAGAAAACAGACGGACTCTTCTCAATGGTTTCCAGTGACAAAAGACAATTGGGCACAAACTGAAATACAGGAAACTGTATTTAAACAAAAGAAAAAGCTTTTCTTGATGGTGTTTGGTTTTGGATTTTTCATTTGTTTACTGTGTCAAACACTGTCAACATACTGGAAGAGGTTGCCCACAGAGGCTGTGGAGGCTGCGCTCCTGGAGGTGTTGGAAGCCTGACTGGACTCAGCTCTTGGCAACCTCCTGCAGCTGACCCTGTTTTGAGCAGGGGAGCTGGAAATCATCTCAGTGTCCCGAGGTGCTTTCCCATCTCAGACATCCTGTGACTGAGTGCTGTCTGTATACCTGTACATCATCTCTAGCTGGGAATAAATTTCCACCTAAATGATAAAAGAGGCTTAATTTGGAGAGTTGCCAGCATAGTGTGGATGTTAACATTTTGCAAGAAGCCTGCTAGTTCGTATGCTAAAGAAACTTGTCTCATTTGCCTCTTTGCAGGTTGTTGACAAGGATTCAGAAGAAGCCAAGATTATTAAACAATATGTGAAAAATACTCATGCTGCTACTCACAATGCATATGATCTCAAAGTCGTGGATGTAAGCTGGGCAATACTGGGGTTTAAGCTTGTGAAGATGGACTCTTCTAAGTTGACTTCCTTGTTTGCAGTTTCCTTTTATATTTGAGTAGCTTATCTGGTTTCTTTTGTTGAAGGGGTGGTTTGATAGACCAATTGCTATTTAATAGAATAGCAAAAGTCTAGGCAGAGATGAATCTAAGCTTAATGAGGTGTCTTTGAGGTTGTTATTAATTTAATTGGCCTCAAAATGGAGGTGGGGAAATAATCATCTAGAATTAAGCCTTAGTTTATTGAATGATTTTTCAGAAAACTATGATCTCATCAAAATGCAGAAGGGAAGGTGGAGAAGTAATCAATAACAAATACTGTGTGATCAGTGCTACCTACTTTTTTGCTAGCATGACATGGCAAACTGCAAATATAAAAACCATCCAGATCACTTTTCCTAGCAGATTAGTGCATATTCCAAATCGGGTGATTTGTTTGTTTGTTATCTGAATGCATGAAGGTAATGGTTTATTTGCTTGTTTGTTCTTTTTCTCCTGTCCGTTTTTTAATTTAAGATCTTCAGGATTGAGCGTGAAGGAGAGAGTCAGCGTTACAAGCCATTTAAGCAGCTTCATAATCGCCAGTTGCTGTGGCACGGTTCCCGCACCACCAACTTTGCTGGTATACTCTCGCAGGGTCTCCGGATAGCTCCCCCTGAGGCTCCTGTGGTACGTTAAACAGCTTCTCTGGCTGCCTACATCCCTGTGCCTGGAGATTGCCATGGTCAGACACAACCTAAATAGGAGAATTTCAAGGCCAGGGGGGCGGGCAGTGTTATCTCTCAGCATGCAGACAACATCGTATGTCCAGAGTGGATTGCTGACTGGTGTCCACGAGAGCTTGAGTTGCAGCTTTGCTCTCCTGGGAGCCCAGCCAGGTGGATTCAATGCTGCCTTTGTGTTATTGTCTGAATCTTTTTTTTTGTTTTGCTGCTTTCAGACTGGCTACATGTTTGGGAAGGGCATCTATTTTGCAGACATGGTATCCAAGAGTGCCAACTACTGTCACACATCTCAAGCTGATCCCATAGGCTTAATACTACTGGGAGAAGTTGCCCTTGGAAATATGTAAGTAACTTATGAAGAGTATTTGCTGAACAAGCTTAATATGTCATGGTAGAAGGCGATGCTAAAATTGCAAGCCTTTTGTTCCGTGTGAAGAAAGAGCACGTGGTATTTCTTTAGAAACAAGCTTCTTAAAATGAGAGCTATTTGATTGGGAAAAAAAAAATCAGTGTTTCAGGTCTAGAATCTTGTACTAAATGCCAATATTGTTAAAATCAGTGATTGAAACAAAGAAGGGAAGGCAGCTAAGTTTCAGAAGTTACAATCTAAATTAACTTTATATTAACTCACCATAAACTGAAGCCTGTAAAAAATGTGATTTTTCATCAAGATATTTTAAGATGAATACGAAATGCTATTGTGTTGTTCTTTGTGCTGTCCAGGTATGAGCTAAAGAATGCTTCTCACATAACAAAATTGCCCAAGGGAAAACACAGTGTGAAAGGTAAGCATTAGTAGTTGTCATTGGTAATCTTTAGTCTGCATAATGTTGCCCTGTAGTTGCATCTTGGCATTTTGAAGTGGGAGTTAGTACACTTGGTATGTCCAGACTGAAGTTAACGTGTTGCCTGAAGTTCAGGAGGAAACTTTCATTTGATATTGGAAACTTTAATTGATATTACACAAGAGAAAATGTAAGGTGCCTTCTTACTCGCTTTCATCATAACAATACTATGTATTTTAGAAGAAAGATGAGAAGTTTGATAGGTCAGAAGAATAATTGTTTAGCTTTCAAAGTGCCTTTCTAAGGCACTTGGGGAAAAGGGAAAATCTAAGAATAAAAATTCAGATAGAACAGCTGTTCTCATTACTTTTCCCTCTGCAAAAAGTACCAGTATCTGGCACTGACAAAGGATGAGAGAAAAGACTTAGCTCTCTAATTCAAGCAAAAGAAATGGTAATCATTACCATCTTCCATACTGAGATGGGAGCGTGGAGAACAGTAACATTCAGTAATGAGTGAATGTGCATGTGTTCATTAATGGACCTAGGATATTAGAGCTATTAGTCTGGTCTGGTTTAGCTTTGATCATACAGACTGTCTAATTAACAGCCAAAAGTCTTAAAATTCTCACTTTTAGTGTAGCAGCATAAGACTACAACAGGTACAGTGGTGCTGAATTGAATAAACAGACTCTATTCTTTGTGTTCTTTTTAAGATATTTTTGCACTTGGTCAGCATTTGAAAATATATGTGAAGTAATATTTGGCTGGCTAAGTAATTTCTTTATGTGCAAAATCTGTTTGCCTTCTAGATTTGTAACTTAACATTTTTTCCCTTTCTAGGCTTGGGCAAAACTGCACCTGATCCCACAGCCACTACCACCCTTGGAGGTGTAGAGGTTCCCTTAGGGAATGGGATCTCAACAGGAATTAATGATACCTGTCTTCTGTATAATGAGTATCCTTTGCTGTATTGTTGGCTGCACACCGTGTTTGAGTGTTGCTGAGTTTAGCAGGATCTTGCTAATGTCAGTAAGGAGTTTTGGCACACTGTTTTGTTTCTTTTAGATCTGCTTTGGAATACTGGGAGTTTAGCTCTCTTCCCCAAGGGAGATGATTTTATAGTTGTCACACTTAAATTGTCGTCCTGCAAAAAAAAAGAAACAATACATGTAGCAATTACCTGTTGTCCCCACAGGACTCAATACCTGAAAGCACTGGAGTAGCCAGACAATGCTGCCCAATAGTGTCTAGCCCAGAGACATGCCAGGACAAGGGGAGGGGAATGCAGCCTGTGGTTTCACATCACTCCAGTCTGGTTTCTTCCTTGTGGTGCTGTGGCTGGCCAGCTTGGCCAGGAGGATGTGGGGGAGCCAACGCTGTGGCTTGATGGAGTCTCATCACACAGCTTTTCTAGTGTTCCCCACACCCTTTGCAAGTATGGAGGTCAACCTCAGGTGCCCATCAGAGATGTGGCCATTAAGACTCTTTCTAGGCCAGGGGTCCCCAAACTATGGCCCGCAGGCCAGATATGGCCCCCCAGGGTCCTCAATCCAGCCCCCCTGGTATTTACAGGATCCCCCCACCCCCGCCGCAGGGGGTTGAGAGGGGAAACCAAGCAGCCGCAGATGACTGCCTGCCACTTAATCTGCGTGCCGGACCCCTGGTTAAAAAGTTTGAGGACCCCTGCTCTAGGCAGAAGTGCCCCCAAGTGAATGGGTCCTCAACATCCACAAGAGGTCATAAGAATAAGTAATGACTAAGGTTCCAGATCAGTCTCTTCACTGCCAGTGAAGCAAGTAACCCATGAATCCAACCTCTGGGTTGCATAGAAGCTGTCTTCTCTCTTGGTAAGGTGTTTTCCTCTTACAAGCAGTCTTGGCAAAAGAACTCATGCAATGGTGGTTTTATCTTGAATTTTCTTAAATATAGCATCTGTCTTGGTCAGACAATTAACTATAATACACTTGTTATTAGCTAATTGAGGTACTATGTGCATTCGTTTTGTTATACACCATGTTTAATGGGGATGCTTTTCATCTAAAATTGGGATTAGAGGTAAGTTTGAGGCCTAAAGCACTGAGAAACATGTAGGTGAGCTGGGGCAGTCTTCTGGAAAAAAATGGTGTGTTCATAGGGTGTGTAAGCACTGCTAACCATTGTAGAACTCTTCTCTGTGATTCCAGTTTGGGTTTTTTGGCAGGAAGCTAAAAGGATTTTAGTGACTTTGTGCTAGATGGTAGCAATAGAGCTGTAGTTATAACTGTAGGGGCCAGCTCTGTAACTGCAGATACCATCTAGACTACATCGCTCCACTGTTTGGTTAGTGGGACAGATGATGTGTGTTATGGCTCTGGCTGACAAAAAATAGTCTTCAAGAGCTACAGCCTCATATCTTAAGTCAGTTCACCTACCTGTCACTCGGGATTCCTGCTGCACCGTCATTAATTCTCCATATGATTGCTAGTTGCTTGTTTCTGACTATTGCATAAAACATACTCAGATACAAAGAAAAGTCAGATTTAAAGATTTATGGTTTGATCTGTTAGAACTGCTTAATAACACAGGCATCTGTATGGTAACTTCAGCTCCAAGGTGAGATTTGACTGTGTTTTGAAGTTTTTCTGTGTTGATATCAGCAACTGTAATTATTCCTTAACATTCTTCCCAGATATATCGTGTATGATGTTGCTCAGGTAAACCTGAAGTACCTGCTGAAACTGAAGTTCAACTATAAGACATCACTCTGGTGAACAGTATTTAGAAGCCCTATTAGACTTATACTGTAGTTACACTATAGCGTTGACTTCTGACATGCTTACGCATTGACTTCTCTTACCAAGATATCAAGAGCTAAACTGCAGAAGAGGTTACTAAATCCTATTTAGTACAACACTTAGTGAAAGTTTTATATAAATGTGTGGCAACACATGGACCTGAATTCTGATGAGAACAAGTACCTGGTTTTGTTTTATACCACTTGTAATTTTGGGGTTTTCAAGTGTTTCTTTTAATTGACCAAACTGACAGAAAAAAATACCAAGGTTATGTTTTTAGCCAAACAGAGCTGGGCAATAGCAGAGAAGGAACTTGAGGATGTTTGCGGTATTTGCTCTGTTAAGGCTTCCTCTTGTTTAAGATACCCGTCTTCGGTTTTCATTTGAATAAATGATAAATCTGCATTTATTTTGAGGTAAAAAATAAAAGCTAATTTCATACTAACAGCTTTATGTTTCAAAACTTCCAAATTGTTTTGGTTTTGAGTCATGATTTAAATGTATTTGGTAGGATATTCTTAAACATGATATCTTTCTCTAAAGATCAAATGCCAAATATTGAGATCTGTAGTCATTTTTCAGGAAGTCATGGAGAAATGAAAATATGGACTTTCCACTGAGACTTCATCTGTCAACAGTTGGTGCGATAAACATGGAAAATTAATTTGTGGATGTTTTGAATTTAGTATTAGCCCAAATAAACCTCCTTTAAATATCTACTTTCAATGTGATGTAAGTTGGTTGTTGTAGACATGTCCTAACAAAGCCATAAGTTGAGTTCGGGCTCAACCTTCACTCATCATGACTTAGAGTGAGGTCTGTTGCCACTCTGTGGGTAGTTTTGAATTCCCTGTCTTGAAACATCAATATAAACTAATAATTTCAATGTTTAGTGATGTTTTGTTACTTTTCACTTTCAGTAAGTCATTGAGCAGTATGGGAGTACTACAGAACGACATCAGTTCTTTCTCTTCAAAAATTACTGATTTCCCTGACCTATTATCGCAATTTGGCTAATGCCCAGGGACATAAGCAGCGCGTTCACTCTCTCCCACTGACAGTTCCCTTCCCAAGAAGAGACAGTTCAAGCTCATTTTGATGATTGCAGCTTTGGTCTTTGGTAACCTGCATGGAAACAGCAGATTAGTTTCCTAAAGCATTGTCATGTCCCAGTGCCCTTTGAAAAAAGGAGTTTGAAGCCAAAGCGGTTGCTAACAGTGCAGCTGTTCCCAGGACCCCTGAAGGAGAGGAGGATGAGGAGTGATAGATGGAAAACAAAGCTGCTGCTGGGAGAGAAGGAAGTGTGGAAGGACTGGGTAAGTCGTATGGCTTGAGGACAGTTAAACACAAGAGAATCATTTGAGGTTGGTGCTAGTGGGCTTTGAGGAGCATGTCCCTTTTCTTCTGGTTCTTTTGTAGCCTAACCAGTGGCTAATTACTGTTTTGATTCCAATAGAAATTTTCGGTTAGTCACTTAAGTATAATCTTGTCAGTCTCTGAAAGAGAACATGAGAAGTGGTTGTTGAAGTTGTGAGGTGGATTCCTCCCCCTCCTTGCAAAACAAACAAAAAAACAGCCAACCAAAAAAAAACCCAGGAATTAAGGGTAGATGCTTTCAATGTTCCGTTACCTGTACCACAGGCAGCTCAAAATCCCCTTTTGTTCTAACCTGAGCAGCACAAGGAGTGCTTTACATGTATGTAGTGCGCAGTTATAATTGTAGCAGAACCGAGTATATTGCAAGCTGTCTCTAACCTCACAAATACAGCAGTAAAAGGTACGGTGGGACAGGACCTTCTGGAGAGGCAGCATGTGCCCTCTGTGGACTGTAGGAGAGCTCTGGTGGGGCTGTCCCACAGTGAGATCTAATGTGAATTCAGGTGCTGCATCTGCTGCCGGCTTGTCAGACCGCAAAGCGGACCTGCTCCTGAAAACAGGCACTGGTGCCACTGTGACCCAGCATAGAGACAGCCTCTCCCTGGGGCCACACTGGGAAGAGCAGCACAGTGACAACCACCAAAGGCATTACTTCTGGAGTATGTGCAGGAAGCAGAGCTGAATGAATAGGCAGCCCCATTTCTGTCAAAAGTACTGGAAAGGAATGAGTTGTCAAGACAGTAGGTCCCATGACATCCTCTGCTTTTTTCAGAGAAGTGATGTTGAGGAATGACTTCTGATCTAAATGTTAAACTGCAAAAGGCAGCAATTTATAAATATTTAATCATTTTATCTTTATTTAGCGTGGCTGGAGGCTCTATTGTACAATGGCTTGCAAATGTTAAAGATAGTCCATGCAGTTTATGTGAATTGGGTAAATTGAATCAAGCGAGTCTAGGCTTACTGATAGGCAGTCAGTGTGAATTGTTTGTGACTTGCCCAAGTTCAAGCAGGAAAGAAGTGACTGAGAAAAAAGTACAATACAGGTCACCCAATGCAGTATTTTAGCCATAGAACAATCTTTAAATGAGTTGTACAGCCTTTAATGAAATCCACACCTCACCTTCTGTTTCTAATCAGAGGAAAGGAAAAAAGAAAATCACCAACCCAAATAATTTATATATGAAAAAAAGACCTCTGGGCACATCAAGTTCTCAGTACCGTAAAGAGTTGTACTCATGAGTCATGCACTGTTCGTAACTATTGAGGTCGTTGCTTCAGCTTTCTTTCTGGAAGACTGCTCCAGACCTCCCTCTACAAGTTCTGGGGACGTCATTTTCTGCTGAAATGTTTTTTTGTGGCCAATTTATATCCCGCTTAGTATTTTGCTTTAATTACTTTTATACATGTGGTGAACCCCCTAACTTAGCCCATTATATTCTCACTCCTGTTATGCCCATAAAAAAAAAAATAGTTTCCACTGTTGTGGAGCACAGGCATCAGACCAAGAGCTTGTGCTTTTACTTTCAAGAAAATGCCAGGCTATTTCTCCAGAAATCCATTTTGGAGATGTAGCGGCATCTATGAGAAGAAATGCCGATGCAGATCCCAGCCAAGATGACTTGCTGGTTTTCCTTCGTTCCAGTGTGAAGGTAGCATGCAGCCAGTGGGCACTGTGGAAACACAAGTACAGTCTGAAGGCGAGAAGGAGGAATGGCCTCCCAACAACTGAAAGGGGGGGCTACTGCTTCTCCTGCCCCCTTGTTACAAATTCTAATTTCATTATGTAATGAATGCAGCAGGACTCAGGCTTTACAAGAACATGCTTCGGTGACTGAAGAGAACGCTCTTCTGCCAGCTGTCTGTGCTTTTCTTCCTACTACCAGGGCCTGTCTAGGGGAGAAGAAAAATTACAACCTAGCTGTCTCCTGTCCCCAGGATGTAGCGCTACCTGCACTGTGTTTACAAGACTGATTAGTAGGTGGTGTAACCCATGTCTTAATACCATCTACAGAAATTAAGAAGAAACGAGAGTGCGGCGGTGCTTTCTGCAGTATTTTGGTGCACACCATGAAGAGCAGGTTCCTAACGTGACCCTTTGGGAAAGGGAATGGCATGAGTGAAGCCAATTTAAAGATCTCCCTCCACTGGTGCGAGGCAGGTGACCAGCAGTACCTAATGGCAGGTTGTTCGCAATGAGCACAGGTGTTCTCGGTGATTGTGCCTGCCTGTCAGAATAGTTGTGTCACTTCTGTGTCACTCAAGTGCAAACTGCAAATCCGCCAGAATGGTAAAAGGACGCACTGAAAACATTGTGTATTGGTCTGCATACTGGCAAATGGCACCGGCTATGGCTTTGTCAAACAGGGTTGCATCTGTGTGACTCAGAAGCAGCGCGCACAGGAGAAATGAAAAACCAGAATACAGGGATACTGCAGCAGCCATAAAAGGCCAAGATGTAAGAGGCCTTTTATAGCAGGAATCCTCATAATATAGTGTTGTTACCCTTTCAGCACAGTGAATGGTAGAAGTTTCTGCTAAATATTTTCCAAATGCAGCTGTTGGAATGAAATGAAGAAATACTCAGCATCATGTTCTTGGGAGCTGAATTCTACCTTCTGACCTGGTAATTTTTAAGGTGATCGGCAGGAGGTGTTGGGGGCAGGGGAAAATCTCTTAGGTTTTTTCATGTGTTTTCTAGGGTTATCACAATGTACAAGGAAGCCCTGAGGGGCACTGGGGTTTTTGGTTTAATTTTTCCTCTTCTAGAAATTCAGGCTCTGAAGACTGTTGCAAAATGTGATGGTGGTGTAGAAAACTTTTCTTCCCTCCCCTGAAAAGCCCTTGCCTTGGTGAAAGCTCTTAACATCAGGGTGGCAGAGGGCAACTGCTGCTCTCAGCGCAGCGAGATGCGATGACAAGGTTTACAAAGCACAGCTGTAAAAGTCTTGCTGGAGATCAGTGTTTTCTGTCAACTGTGGAAGTCTCAGTGTCGCCACTTTTAGCTGAGTGTTAGCATACAGCCCCTGGAACACGGGGAGCCTAGCTGAAATACAGGGAAAGTATTAGTGTTGTTAACACACTGTTGTTTACCTGAGCCTGGAAAATCTGGTCCACATCAGGTCTTTTGGGTGGCGGAGGTGTTTTATTAAAGGAGAAAGTTGTACAGGGTTTAATGTGTAGCTTTGGCCTTTGAGATAGCACAGATTACTATTTTATTGCTTTTTTGCTACTAGTTTATTTGGTGTTACGCCTGTGCTGCTTTGCATCTCTCTGGCTGTAGTTGCTTTGTTTTGTGCTGTGCAGTACAGAAAGCTCTTGCTGAAGTGTCTTAGGCCCTTTGGGGGCTGAAGGGAAGGAAGGCTGTTTTAACAGCCTTTCAAAGTGACCTGGAAAAGCGGGTGGAAATGTGTGCTAGGCTTTGTCTTCTCTTTTTACATATTTTTTTTTTTTTTAAATTCTGCTACAATGTATATAGAAAGCCCTTGGGGAATTTCTAAAGGATTCTAGTTTGTTTCTTCTCTTAGAAACTCACTTTTTTTTTCTTCTTAAGTGCAAGGGCAGCATTGATTTTTTTATTATTATTGTTGGTTTTTTAAAGTTCTTTAATAACATGACCTATATCTTGCCCATCTCAACCTGCCAGAGTGCCTAGTCATCTGAGTTCACTAGCAAATTAAGAACTATATGTATAATTTTCTGTGTTTTGCAGAATCCTTGGTTTCACCTAGATGCTTTTAAAGAGGTGCAAACAAACAGGCATAGTGTCCACTTTGCATTACACCATGGTGCTTGCTGGCAATATACTGAAGATGTAATACAGATGTAGCCTTGACCGAGATACATTATTTATTTTGAACTTCAGTTTGCATTTCCATATATTAAAAAAAGGTTGGGGCAAAGGAATTTTGGTTGTTCTAAGTAGCAGTAGGTACTGCTGTCAAAGCCCAACACACATCAAGAGTGTGGTCCATAAGCACTTTCAGTGCTTGTTGTTTGCAGTATTTCCATGCTTAGATTCCTTGATGCAGAAGCTTTACAATTCACTGTGGTGCAGAGACTTGGGGGGGCGGCTATTGCAAGGAAGCATCTCTGCTGCTTGCAGAAAGCTGTCAGCTGTGATGGCTGGGGGCTGCATTAGAGGGCAGGCCAAGACAGGGAGTTTGTTAGGCAACGGCCATCCACCGCCGGTGGTTTGTTGGCGCTCTCCCTCGCACTGGGTGGGAACGAGCGAGACCTTGACCTTCAGGCCTTGGCCTCGGTGAGCGTTTCAGTTGGCTCTTGCGGAGGAGTGCCACAGTCCATGACTAGCAGGGCCAGGACTGATTATGCTGGGGGTTTTATTCTTAGCGGTCACCCCTCCTGTAGCCTCACCTTTGCAGGCATTTTGTTTAGGCATGGGACAGGTGAAAAGCAGAGACAAGGAAAATAGGTACAGTTTAGCAAACATTTAGTATTTAACAAAAATTTAGTATTTAACAAAGGAAGATGGAGAGAATATAGGGGTTGTTTAAAGGCACTAAGCTAGCGCGGCTACTTTAGGGAGACCCTTCGGACCAGTGGCAGCCTGCCCCCCGGAGCCAGCCGTTCCCCCTCATCCTGCCAGGCTCCAGGAGGCCCGCGGGGGGGGAGTGCGCAGTTTCTGTCACAGGCGCTGTTCCCCTCGCACCGAAGCGGATCGGGACGAAGCCCGTTTCCCCTCTGAGGGAGCGCGGAGCGAGCAGCCCGCCGCCCGTCTCCCTCCCTTCCCCCCGGGGGCTCCTCAGGGCGGCGAACCCCAGTTACCCGCAACGCCCCCCCCCCCGCTCCCCCCTCAGCCCCGTTTCCCGCCCGCCCCGCGAACGCGCGCCCCGCGCGCCCGC
>JAVJGJ010000032.1:27788955-27807223 GCA_035590215.1 Microhierax caerulescens | reverse complement strand
TTTGTTTGCAAAGCACCTATTGTCAGGCAAGAAGAGGCTGTGCATGCTGTGGGCATGGGTGGGCAGCTGCGTTGGGCGGGGGGTGCGGGGCGCACCTGACAGCCTGCCCTGCCCCCGGCGCCGGGGCGCTGCGGGGGAGCGGCGTCCTGCCCCGGGCGGGCGGGAGCAGCCCCGTGCTGCCGTCCCTTCCTTCGTCCTAGGGGGGAAGGAGGGCTTAGTGTTCGCAGCCTGTGCCCTGTACGGTGGGAGCACCTCCGAAGGGCTGGGGGGCTTAGGGCGTGCACATTGCATCTAGGGGGCACTGATAAATGCGGAGGGAATTCCTCAAAGACCCTGTATTGTCTGTCAGTAGATGAAAGCTGATCACATAGGAAGACGGCATGAAAATACATGCTTGCTTGTATATGTACATACAGACCTATACATCTGCATAGGGTTTGCGTGGATGTCATTTGCAGTGCACGCGAGGATTAGATAAAAACTTGAGTATAGATGGAAAAAATACACGTGTTGCTGTGTATATGGATTAGTGCACGAGGTACTTGAGTCTTATAGAAGAGGAAATTATTCAATGTAAAACATGTTACATGCTATCTTGACATGTCTTCTTACAAACTGTAAATATATGCTAAGCTAAAACTAGGACATTTAGTGGTTTCAATAAATGTGCACACAATAGGGTAGACTTATTTTTGGTGATGCTGTTTTGTGCATTGCCATGCAAGTTCGCGAACGTACCAACTATTTCTATATCAGAAGACTCTCAGAGTTGAAATCTTGCTTCTGACTACTCCGTGTCTTTATTACAACTCTGACAACTGTCAAGAGCAAAACTGGTTAATATACATATGTGGCCAGTGTCATGGTGTTAACTGAACAGATTTATGAAGGATCATCATAAATTAAGGATAGAACTGACACTCAGTTTGGTACAGCTCAGTCATGTACGCTGTACCACATTACAGTCTTATTAATACAAGTCATGGACCAGCTGAGACAACCGTAATTAACAATTAGCAATGGTTTATTGCTTATTGAATCAACTTTCTTTCTTCACTAGGATGGACAGTGTTTAAGTTACTGTTCCTCCTTTTGCCTTACCTGTCTTCCAGGTTATGTTACCTGGAAGTTTTTCAAGAAGTTAACATAAAGTATGAAAAGTAAACCTTTTGTCTCTGCCACTTTTATCTAGCCTACAGTGGGATTAGGAGGATTGACAGGTCTGTTGCTTTACCTGTCACAGATACTAGCATAGAGTGTGCTGCTCAGATTCAGTTAGGATTGTGCCATCCTGCAGACCCTTGCCAGCAGTGCCATTGTCATGGTATCTGCTGAGCAGGTGAAGCAGACACACAGTACATGTATTTATGAGGGTAATAGGCTTCTGCTCTGCTGACCTTGCCTCTAAGGTTTGTATTTACCCAAGTTTGGCACAAGTAGGGGATGTTTTGGGTTTTCATCAGATAGGAAGCTTTGTGTTTTCTCTAGTGCTGGTGTTGGTAAACAGCTAGAACTGTGAAAGTTTCAAAGAGTGTTTGCCTTGTGCATCCATTCCTATTCTTTCCAACTTTGGTGCACTGGATATTTCCAAATTACACTGTAACTATTGCTGCACATATTTCAAGTTACACTAACTATTGCAGCACGTAGTTGTTTCATTTCCAATCCTATACTTAAGATGTAAACTTAGTCCTGACTGATTTAACACTGACTTTGTGCAGCTTTTGGTCTGCAACTTGATGTAAAAGGGATAATTACAGTAAGCACTGCAAAATTGTTTTTGGAATCTTCCATGGTGCAGTACAAACATGATACTAAAAAAGTTAGATTTGTTCATGATTAACAAGCAGGCTTACAGATTTATGTATCACCCCTGTGAATTTTCTCCAGCACAGTTTATAGTAAAGTAGAAGACCATAACTGAGTTTCACATTAAAAGAATTATAAGTAAACACAGCATACTCAGCGACAAGAAAACTGAAATTTTGCAGTGTGGTTAAGAAGTATGGAGTTTCACTTTCAAATTGGAAATCTGATTAAGCGGAATTTGTCCCAGAGTATTCTGATAACACCTACTTGCCCTCCGGCAAGTTCTGTAATGCAGCTGGGCAGTGAATATTCCTTAACCCAGCAGGGAGATGAATATAATGTACGTAGTTGTCTCTCATAATGTGTGCTTATTTTATCTGCTAAAGTCACTGTTGTTCCATTCTTCTCTAAAGCTGACATTCTGTCCTTTTGGAACGGATAAGAGAGTTCACACTGACCACCTAAAAAATGAAGAAGATGGTAGTGCGTAAGTTTATGTGCGTTTCTTGTAGTTGAGGCCTTTTCTTACTAGTGCTGCCAGGGGAGAGGGATCTGGTAACCTGGGATGGAGCAAAGTACTGGGAAGAAATAAAGATTCTGTGGCAAACCCTCTAGCTGAAAAATTCCAAAATTTTAAAGGTCCCAACTGCAGAAGTACTTCCAATACTGGTAATTGGATTTATATTTTGCAGAAAAAATTCGTTTCTGCAGACTGTTGGGTTAGTGCCCGATGAGTGACTAATTTTAGTCAATGCATTTTTTTTGCCCGTCTTATCTCCTGGCAATTTTGCAGTGGAGGTAAATGGTGGGCAGTTTTACTGCTGCAAACCAGATGGCTATTTCTCTCTGTCTCAGAAGAGGAAAACGGCTGATCGTATTGGGGTGTACGTAATGCTGCCCTGTCTCCTGCTCCTAGTAATAGCCATCTTATTTACGGGTTACTTAGTTATAAAGTACACACAATGAAGCTGAGGTGAGACTTGGATAAAAGAGACAATATGTGCAAATATGACTACAAAACTGACCTAGTCCCGGTAGAGGCAGAGCTCTGCAGACACCACCACAGGCGAAGCTGTGTCTTGGTGCGTTCTTTTGCATGTCAGTATGAATGAGGAGGACGTCTGAAATCAGCTCTGTAAAAGTGAGAGCAAGATCTCATTTTTGATAGAAGTGAAAGCATGCTTAGCTAACTAAATCGTCATCAGCATGGTGCTGCCGCCAGGAGTAAACCACTGAGCTGCTGTGGAGCACAGTGTTTCTGTGTTGTATGTAGGCAAACGTCAACAAGTGGCAGGTGAATTAGGGAAGGAAGCAGTGCCGGGTGTCAAAGCATTGATTAGCCTTTTACAGTATGAATACTGAGAACAGTAGTATATTGCCAAATATCATATTGGTAGACCTTGCTGGTAGCATTTCTAGGACCTTGTGTTTTAGGACAGGCAGAAGAAAGGGAGAAGCATCTTTCTGCATGGCCTTTTATCCCATGGATGGAGCTGCGCAAGTCATTGCCCTTACCCCCAGCACAACCTTATGCTGTGGTTCACAGGCACCCTGCCCCTGCATAGCCAGTTGCTCCGCTCTGATGCTTTCATGGATAGCTGGAGGTGGGATGTGGCACACCTCCTGCTGCTTTCATTTTTTAGTTCCAAGGGGCCATGAGCCCTAGCAGCACTGTGCTGTGGACTTTTGAGGCAAAAATCAGCAGAACTGTATGAGATTACAGCATTTGGGTGAAGGCTCAATATTAGTTTTGTGGCTGCTAAATAGAACCCACAACTAATAATTCTGGGATTGTTTGTGCTGCATACCTTTAAAATTGTATGTTACTATGGTATCAACGTATTGTCCATTATAAGAATACAGTGTTTCAAAAAGAGGGCTTTGGTATTGTGGTTATTGTCTACACAAGTTCCGTGAAAGGGCTCACATGGATGAAAAACTGACTTCTATCCAGTAGGTAAATTAGGTTTTGGAAATGCATTAATGTCAGTTTATTAATGGGCTCGTAGCATGAAGGAAATACTGATTTATGCTTGAAGCAAAAAGTTATTGTTCGTTTATTTTTTGTTTATCTCTTCAGCAAGCCCAGAGTTTTGGGGGAGCTTAAAAGCTACCCGAAGCCTCTGATAAGTGTTTTTTTACTTTCTAAGCTTTCCTGAATAAGCCATCCTTTTAGTGGCCAATTGTTTGAGATGCTTCCTCTGCTGGAACAGCTTGCGCCATGCTTGTGTAGATGAATGATCTCTCAGAGGGTTAATGACTCAACGTATAATAAATGCTTGTGTTTTTCCCTTCTCCATGAGTTTCCTCTCTAACACCATTTTTAGCATTGGTGATTTAGTTTAATTACAAGGGGTTTTGAGGTAGTCGTGCAACCAAATGTTAAAGTAACTGCTCACCTGTGCAGAATTTAAACAAAATAATGTAATGATCTGGAGAGGAAAGGTTTTACGTTATTTAACTGCTTATTTGGATCCTAGAATTTTCTGGATTCATTTAGATATGCCCCTTGTGTCTACACATCAGTAAAATCAGTAGCTGTGGTACGTCCCTGTGGTTACTTGTAACCTTTGTTTTCAAAATTGTAATCAGCCATTATGAATGAATTATAAAAAAATCTGAAAACACTTTCGTAAGTGTAATGTGCTTGTCTGTGTTCCTGTTCAAATTTTAACATCAGCTGTTGGGAAGCTGTATTTAAACCGCTTTGCTTCGTGCTAGTACTGAAAATACACATCAGGGCATCCACAACTGCCCGTATTGAATTGCAGTCATACTCCACCTCTTCTGTTCAGTTACAGTATTTTCAAATGAGGGGAGACCACAGATGCTTGTTTTAAAACTTAAACCCAACTTTAACTTTTGAAAAGGAGAAAAGCTTTTGTGCTTTTTTTCCCGTGCCTCAGAGCCCGTTTCCACATCAGCAATACTTTTTGAAGGGCAAACTGTCAGAGTTCCTTTCTAAGTCTGTGCGTACTGCTTGCAGAGCAGTTAGAGGAGGGATTTTAGGTTCTCTTCATGTAATCCTCAATCCTCTGTGTGCACTCCCTTGTGCTGGGAGGAGGTTGGAGCTAGAGGAGCGATTCCTGGTGGCCGTGCTGGTGCAGGGAGGGTGGCGGATCAGGACTAGGGGAGCTGTCCATCTGCCGGACCCCGCACCGGCAGCCACTGGAGCTGGCCCAGTCTCTAGCTAGCCTAGCATGAAAACACCAAGGTCCTTATCGTGCTAGATTTGGTAGACTTGAGGTTATTTTAATTTTGCCTTTTTTTAAAAAAAAACTTTGGTTTAACATGGACTTCCTGAAAAGGACTTCTTGCAAGTGTTTAAAACACATAAATACACTTATTCCTGACTCTTAATTACTAATGAGCTTCCTGTTATCATACTATTAAATGCCTTGTAATCTAGCATGCAGTTATTTTTACTGCACATCTGTGCTGCACATATTTTACAGATATTAATTTTTTTAGGTCCAGAAAAGGCCATTGTAATCATCTTGCATTCTTCATTAAACATGCTAGGATACTGGTGTCTGGAACTTCTGTGCATTGGTTCCATGTTTCCTTTTTAGCTATAATTTTCTCTTTAAAAATAGGTGTAAACTTGGTTTAAAGATCTTGAATGGTAGGGAGCTTGACATGCCCTTTCATAGTATAGTTACATAAAATCTGTTTAACTTGAACATATCCGGTGTTAGTTTCTGACAAATAGATGTAGTTATGGCTTTCCATGTAAAAAAAAAAAAGGCTGCAGAGCTATTTACTGTCTGAATTATCTCTCTTTGTAGATACTTGTGATCAGTGCAGATCTTGACCTTCTTTGGGAAGAACAAGATTGGAGTGTCTTGACTTTCTTGCAATAAGGCATGTTTATAGATATTCAAATCTTTCCCCTAGCTCTGTTCTGAATCCTTTCCTAATTTTTCAGATTTAGACAAGTGCAAACACTGTGTTCAAGTATTAATTAACTAACAATATAGGCAAAGCAATACTCAGTAGGATACTAAGACAAGACTAAGGCAATCGTACAGTTTGCACTGGAATAGTATGCCAGTGTAGGCTACTGAAAGCAGGCCTAGTTCCTAAGCCACTGCTGTGGTGAGCCGGCTGTACTTCATCCCTAGGTTTAGGTTCTTTTACTCACAGTATTAAAAAGGTCATTTCCATGATCCTCTGAACCAGGAGGATCTGGAAGTAGCTCTTAGCTGTAATATGCTAAATGATGCATAGGCCTCATTTCGTCCTTTCCACCCATTTGTTTTTTTTAGTGTTTGGTGTTTGTAGAAATGAAATCTGTGTCATTGTCATAATAGGTGTTTACATTCAAGCATGTCTGTATATTCTACTTTAATCTCTGTGTTTATAATTAAAATGCAGATTAGAAAGACTGTCTGCGATAATAATTTGTTATTCAGAACAGGAGTGTACAAAATTACTGGTGTTTAATGTCAGACTGGGATATTATTAATCTAATAATTACTTTGACTAAAATTTTGGATAGTTTTAATAAACTTAATCTGTCCTAAATCACTTTGCATTTTTTATAGTTTCTGAAATGCTTAAATAAGGTTGGTTTTTATTGTAACATATTATTGCTTAGAGGGTATTCCTAGTTTCTGTTTTTCTGGCCCTGTATTGCCAATCTAAATGGAAAAAGTAGAGAGGTGTGCCTTCTTCACTTAAACAAGGTGTATTCCTTGCAGTTTGCTGTTGTTGCAGGTAGTCCCTAAAATCAACACAGAAGAAATTGACAAGAAAACCCTTATATCATATTGTTGCCTTTAAGCTAAAATTAATCTTACGGTCATCACAGTTGTAATTTTCTACCCTACATGTATTCTAATGCTTTAAGCTACAGAAATGTTGGTGTTAATAATTTTCTGCAACTTGTTACATTAAAATAGTTTAGTTTAACTTTGAACTTGCCTAGATCAGGTATTTCTTCTTTGGACATTTGTATTCCTAAATAAAGATGGCCTTTTCCAGTTACATTACTTTGATTGCAGGTTAAGTGAAAACAAATGAGCAGCCTTATTCTAGCATGCATCTGTTGAAGATTAACTATCCCATGTGGAAAAATCCTTGGCAACTAATGCTGTTTTGGAGTGGTAATCTTACAAAGCTAGAATATAGCACACCAACATACTGCTGTCCATCACTTCTTTACCTGTTGTTTCTGATCCCGATCATCTAATGCCCTGCTCCGCTGACCCATCATCAGTGTCACAGGTAAAGCACCTGAGTTTCATGGTTAGCAAAGGATCTCAGGCACTTCAGCTATGAGATTGACACCACGCCCTGTATAAAGCTTTGCTGCCTCTTGCTGAGTTGTTTTGTTGACATACTCACTCTTGACTGAATTGACTGAACTTGATTGATGTGAGCAAGATGGTCAGAAAAAGGGGAAAACGATTGTAAAATCGGTCACTTGCAGATGCAGTGCCTGAGATCTTTCAGAACAGTGATTCATGCTGAAAAGCCAGTATCTCCACTGGACTATCCTGATGACCCTGCTTCTGCCTTTCCATCCCCAATGACATGTACTTTCCCCGTGTTCTTAAACTGCTTGTACTTACTGATCTCAGCACACACTTTCCACCATCCCTTGTGTTAATTTAGGGGGACACTAGTTCTTCACTGTTCTTGCTGTTACTGTTCGGGACTGCGTTCTTGGTTGATAGCAGGGTACCCATGTATTTATGCATGCACAATGTACAATATCTGATTGTTTGTATGAAATGAGAAGAAAAAAAGGCTTTAATCCTGTGATACCTTTAATGTACAGCTTAGTTACAAGAGCTGAATTGGCTGTGAATCAGATTATCATAGAAGCATGCTCCTGTATCAGTCACTGTTAGGTCTCCAACCCAAAGGTGATATGTCAGAAAAGAAATGTGTAAGAAGGGCAAGAGTATAGCCCAGGTTCGTCACCTTGTTTTTGACACATAATCCCTTAAGTGTTAGCTGTTGTAGATTTGAACAGCTTGGGGAGGTACTGGGTGGAGGCCTTCTAAACCACCAGTGAGTCAAAACTCATTCCATTTCCTATTTTAAATATTTTTTTTAGTTTTTTTAAATAATAGAAATTTTCTTTCCTTTTTCTTTGTTTATTGAACTTTTTTTAACACGTGGTATAATAAGATGGCAGCAAACAAAATAATATGATGAAAAAATAAGGAATGTAGGGGGCAGATGCTGTTGCTGCACCTGTATTCAACAGTCCACCTCAAACCAAAATGCTCATTTTCCCTGGAAAGGGGCAATAATTCTTTCTTTTTGTCTCTGTGATATTCCCTGGAATGTATCCCCGTAGAAGCAAGGTTCTCTGGCACTGTGAAGTTAGTGGGATTAGGACCTAGGTACAGAACAGCCACAAGAAAAGGAATTTCTTGGAGTCATCGGAGTCAGTAATGTTCTTGGAACAGAACTAAAGAGAAGCTGAAAGAGGGAGCAAGGAAAGTGAGAGGGAGAACAGGATGCAATGCAAGAAGGAGTGGTTGCAACGCTGGCACATAACTGGAAAGATAAAGTTGATTTGAGAGAAAAGCATAAATCTGTGGAAGCATTATCTTTCCCATCTGCTAATGTACTTGCTTCAAACAGCTCATTCTTAGACAGACGTTTGAAAATTCCAGAGCATGAAGGCCATAGTCAGGCCCAGTTTTGTCCTTCCTGGCACAGAAGCACTGCAGAGGTCCTACAGATGCAGTGGAAGGGGAGAAGTGACATTCCGATGAATGTGTTACACAGTTTGAACAATTGAAGCAAACTAAGGATCCTGTCTGCATTCATATCTGAACCTGGTGCCTTTCTGAATTAGGAGGTTCCACCAGGGTGCAACTAACTATCCATCTACTTACTTGTGACCCAAGCTTAGAGAGCATAGGCTACTGCTTTTGTGGAAATTTTTGGCATTGAAGAATTTTGAATTGCTAGACATAATTTAAAGAAAAAAGAAAGAAGTAGTGTTCATTACTGTTTCCTTGTCAGTTGTGTAATACATTTGAAACTGCATCAAACAAGCAGCCACATGGAAGCGTGTAGTTTGGACATAAAGCTTCTTCAGAATTTGCTGAGTTAAAAAAGCTCAGCATCTGGAGCAGCTTTGTAGATGTGAAACTAAAGGAAAAAACAAAGCATTAATATCTTTTCAAGATTTATTGGGTAATAAACATACAATGCTATATTTAGTTGCCGGGGAGGGTGCACTGGGTTTACTCATTCAGCTGTGAAGTATTTAATATTAAATTCGACTTTCTGCCTAAGAATTAATTAAGAATTGAGTAGACTGCATAGGCTCTACAGTTTGAAATAACTTATGATTTATGTGGACTTTTTGGTATATTGCAGGTTCTTCAGCAAAAGCACTTGTGAGCTTGAAAGGTAAGAAATTAATGTATTATTTATTTGTACCTAGTCTGACTTCAAAAAGTTCAAGAAAATAACACTGAAGAAGGTTTTTGTTGAAATTTGATTGGTTTTGTTGTGGATATTTGTTGGTGCTGTAGACTAATAATCCTTGGTGGTTGAAACTACATATGTTGTGGTGTATTTAGACACTGCTCTTCTGGGTGAAATTCCTGAAATATGTTTTTTCTTCCTAAGTACTGCCTAGGCATCAGGATTCATGAGAAGACTGAGGTAATCCTTCCGCTCTTGAGGATGAGATAGGAGAAGGATTCTTAGCGAGACCCATACACATGACAAAATTGACATTAGGAAGGCATTTCACAACCTCATCTTGCTTTCTGTCAGCAAGTTGTGGGCTAAATCAAAAATGTGTTTCTTATATCTTTTGCTTTGTAATTGTCTTCATGAACATTCATACAAATTTGAATACTTACAATCTGCCCAACAAAAAAAGTTTCTTAGTATTTTACAAGGGTTTTACACAAAGAAGAAGACATAATCTGTGTGTGTAACTAATATAGGTTTGTTTGAATAAAATTTTATATGCTTGTTGGTGTGCACCCACTTAATAATTTTTTAGAACCAGAAGGCAGCCAGGTCTTGTAGGGCTTTACCATCTCCATGTTTCAGTTAAAGGCACAGTACAGCTGTCTAGATGTGTGTCAACCTGGCAGTGGAAGTAACCAATTCCAGTAAAGGAGGTTTCAAGAAATCTAAATGTTGTCAGGAGTAAAAAATGTTTTGTTCATGTTTCTCCTTGTACTAAAAATCTCTTTCAATTTTTTTTAATTGGTGTTCAGAACTATTTAATAAAAATGTTGAAACTAAAATCCATTTGTAGTTGAATCCAAAGAAGATGTTGCAAGTAACAAAAATATATTAGTAGTTGATGATGTTATGCTAGCTTTTGGACAGTAGTTACCTTGCAACATATATATATGTATATGTATCTTAATTACATGATTTCTTCAAAACAGAGGGAAGTTTGTCCAGTTCGTGGAATGAAAAGTATAATTCTCTGCAGAAAACACCCATTTGGAAAAGCAAGAATGCTGGTTCTGCAGTGGAAATGGTAAGAAGCAATAAAAAGACAACTTCAGCACTGGTAAAATGCCACAAAATGAATCAAATCTAAGGATCAGAAAAATTTGGCTCAGTTTTATAGTTTCATAATTTCCAAATGTTAAGCTATGTCCTTCACAAGCAGTCTATACAGTTTGATATGAGATGAAAACATATTTTATAAATTAGTAATCAAATTAAATTGCTGACGTTGTTCAAGGTAGCTTGTAATAATTTTCTCTCTTCTTTTGTAAAGTAAGTGCTGTGTGAAATGTTTGTACTGTATTCTACCACATTGAACTTGGGAATAACCAGTTCTGATCAACCATTTGTTTTACCTCATGAAATATCTCACATCTAATTATGGCTGAGAACTGATGCATAAAGGAAAGGAAGGGAAAATGTCATAATGCACTTCCATCATTGTGTCTTCTGGGGACCAGATTTTAACAAAAAAAAAAGGAATGTCAGTGAAATGCCATGTAGTATTCTGAGGTCTCATAGGAGACCTTACATTAAAGAACAACCTTGGGGTGGAGGAATGAAAAGTAATGAGCCTGCAGCCTCCAAGGGGACTTGTCTGGTGTTTGGGTTGACCCTTTCCCTCTCTTTTTTTTTAAATATTACATTGTCGTTTCTTTCCTCATTGTATCACATTCAAGCTATTCTCCACCTCCTCTACGTTACCGAAAAATGTGGGCTTGGTTTGGTTTTGCCACCAGCTATATTGCACCCAGTACCTTGTCTGTCTACACCTGTAATACTGTGTGCTCTTTTTACTACACCTTGGAGAGTATACAAAATTCTGTCTCAATTGTTAGACGGATCTTCCTCCCATACTTTTCTGGTGCTGCCACCTTCTACAGCAATTGCAATCAACTTGCCAACTATCACCTGGTTGTGTGAACGGTTTGTTTATTGGAAGCAAAGCGTTATGTTTGAAAACCTATCACACTTGCCTGCTCTGCACATAATCAAAATACCTGAGCAGCATCCAGCAGTGTATCAAGCAGTGTGACTGACATCTGTCATATGTAACTTGTTCTGTGATCTTCTCCCTGTAGAGAGAAACTTATATAGAGAAGGTGTTTGTTTTAGTAGGATTTACGCAGGTATATATAGACACATGTTGCTATGTGTTTATGCTAGAGAACATAAGGTCTACAAAATGCAGTTCCAGTGATCAGAACTTTGTGGTGGCCCTTAGCTCCTGCAGGAGTTCATGTCACATTTTTCTGCTGTTCCTCAGGAAGGCTCATCTTCTCACAGCAACAAGTCTTACTGGTAACTTAGCAGATCACATGTGCTGAAGAACCAAAGTCACTAGCTATAACATTTGACCAAAAACTTTGTCAATCTTTAGGTACACTGGCTGTAGGTAATAAAAATGAGTCAAACTTTGAATGTAGCTCAGTATTCTGTAGAAAGCTGGGAGAAAGATCAGAGGGTAGTCTGATACATTTAGTAAAAAATATGGTGGCCCATGTTGCTGAGGTGTGATGTGGTCTTCTGCACTACTCTGAGTTCCCTGAACACTGAAAGTTTTGTAGACATTGTACTGTTGGTTGAAAAATCTTTCAAAAAATGCCTGACCTATTTAGCTAACACAGGCGATACCTCTTTGCGACGCTTGTTACTTCGTTCTTCTGTAAGGCACTGGCAGTCCAGAGTGGTGAAATGCTCCTCGGTTTTGGATAGTGACTTGGAGTAGAATTTGGCAGCTCCTGTTGAGGGTTGTAAAACAGTTCTCATGGTTTGGATCATAGCCTTAGCATAAGGTTGAAGGAATTCTTAAGTTTTATCTAGTTTGTTTTACTGTTTGTGTTTCTGTGTTGGCATGTGCCTTTCAACTGGTATAGTGTCATAAAATCAGTAACTATATAGACATTTGGGAGAAAAAAGTTGTTCTGGAACCAGGATCTCAGATAAGAGATGCTTATTTGAGATGCTGAAGACTAAAATATAGTTGCAAATATTTAATAGGAACCTGGCTCTTCATCCTGTGGGCAGAATGCTGTGATTAAAAAGTCCTGGAGTTGTGTGATGTAACAGTTCTTACTGTTGGAACAAGATTGTGGGTTTGTTTTCTTGCTCAAAATTTAGAATAGTTCTCACCTTTCTTTTTGAGGGTGATAGTTTGTCCAGGATGGCAGAGATGTTATAGAAGAACATAAAGACATTGTAATTGAAATTTAGGATTGTTCTTCAGGTTTAGTGGGTTGGAAGATGTGAAGAGAGTAACAAACTAATGATGATGTTAATATGATGTGGGCACCATTCCATTACCTTGCCAATATATAGTTCTTCTGTTCAGTGTGTGTCTCTTTCCTGGTTTTTGTAACATCTACAAGAAATGGATGTTTTCTTCTGTGTGCTGAATGTGCATAGGTGTCTAGCACATACAGGGCACTACCATTACTTAAATACTCTTGTGTAGTTATATTTATAAAATATATATGATTTAGAGTAAGAAAGGCACATTTCCCTGGGAAAGCTCCAGCTGTTCGCATGGCAGGGGACAGACAGCACTGATTAATTTAATAGAGACTATCTCTTTTCAAACAGATACTTTAATCAGTCATAAACTTATTAAATGCCTTCTTAAGTGTAAATGCTTGAAGTTTTATTTCACTTTATTTAGTTAGCTAGTTCCTGACTCCTATTAAGGGCTTCTCTTTGTCATCAGTATTCTTCACATTGTGGGTGTTACAGATTTTATACCCATATCAACTTGTAGCACTTTCACCATCTGTACTGAAAGAAGTGAAATCTGCATTTGTTCTGCCTTTACTCATCACCTTTGTAAATAGGTTGAAGAATGCTACAGGGTGTAGTCTCGGGGTTTGGCAAAGGAGACACATTTCAACTGTGCCTGGCTCTGGTGCTGGGCCACTAAGTCCTCATGGAAGGAAAGGCTACTTGCTCTCAGCACTAGCCAGTCACAAGTTACTCTTTTGTCCTGAAGCATAAGTGTTTTGTCATAGGGTAGAATGTTGAGGAATAACCAAATGGGAGTCTTTTTTTCATGACATTTATTTGCAATATGGTTTCTTGTTTTCAATCAGCCTTCTAATTCTCTTTGAGCTATGCTATCTTGGCATACAAGTAAATTTTAGGTAGCATAAATTCTAAATTCTTCTCTTTTCTGGTATTTTCACATAACTTATTCAAGTTTTAGTTTCTTTCGACTTCAGCTTCTTAGAATTTTGCAGTTTAGGCACTTTCAGTAAGTTAACAAAACAACAAACCCCCAACACTTTATTAGACTCTTAAGAAATCCTTGCAAAAAAATTATATCCAGCTAATATTTTTACTGATAACATACCAAAATAAATGCGCTGTTTGAATAAACTGTTTTTGGCTCGCAATTCAGAGCAAACCATGTAGCAGATATGCTTATAACCAAAGCAAGCTTAGATACACAAGTGTTTAGACACCTAACTCCTCTGGAAACAAGTGGGAGTAAGGATCTAAATACTTCTGTGGAACTGGGCCAGCAGTATAGTAATGGGTTATAGTTAGCACTGGAAAGCCTGGAATCTTAAATTCCTTATTCTCTTCTCTCAGCCCTTAGATCTCTAACTGCTAGGAGGCACTATTTATTGTGCACCGTGTGCCTTAAACCCAATAGGTGGCAAGAGAAAAGGCATTCCATCTCTCACTGTGAATTCTGTGCATGAACAGAGCAATCAGATTTATTTTTTTTTCTTGTAATTCATTCTTAATTTTGATACATGCAGCCCTTCAGAAATTCAAAACGGAGTCGACTCTTCTGTGAAGATGACGACAGACAAATAAACACAAGGTCACCCAAAAGAAATCAGAAGGTTGCGATGGTTCCACAGGTACCTGCATGTATGCAGATATTTTTACCAAAAAGGGGAACAAGCCTATCTGTGTTAGCTGGAAATTAGAATACATTTGCTTTTCAAGTTGCATTATCAGTTTCTGAATATTCTTGTGAGGAAAGCTGTTGCTAGGGGTAAGCCACAATTCAAAACAGATTTATGTTTTTCTTCCTCACAACTGGGTTCCTCAGTTTGTTTACAGGAGTACCTGTTCTTTTTGATCCTGGACATAAGCATAGAGAGCTAGAAAGGATTCCAGACTAATTGCCCATCTTGCTTCTGCAAACAATCATATCCTGTAGTCTGCATAAATTTATTCAGCTTCAGTTAAAAACTGGCTAGGTTTCTTGCACTGACTGCATCATTTAGAAGGCTGCTATAGAACTTAATGTATTCCAGCAGTGAGGAACTTGCTCTAGATTCGTAACCTAAATGAATTCACGGGCATCTATACCTTCTTGATCCTGTAATGATAACGTCCTGCCATTCAAACAGCTTGTTTTTCTACTCCTCCAGACAGTCCTTGACTGTCTACTCCTTGATAGAGTATGAAAGAGCAGCTGTAATTCCTCTTGGCCTTTATTTGCTGTTAGACAGGGAAATATCTCTTAGTCTTAAAGAGCTGGCTCTCTAGTACCTTTGTCATCCAAATCACTTCTCTCTACCATCACCTTGTGAGCCTGAATTTGCCACACTGAAAAAGTACTATTTGAATACTGGTCTCACTTGCCTTCTGAACTGTATTGTGCAGTGTCAAATGGGGAAGACTTAGCAGTTGCTGGGTCCATTTTGTGGAAGATGAGGACCATGACTTTTCTCTGAATTCATTACCGTGATTTCTTAACAGTAGAAAGGCCTGGATAGTGTTCTAAAGCCTGGCTGGTTTGTACTCGTGTCTGGTTCAGGAGGTCCAGTGATTGCTAGATAAACATTTGTGAGGGACTGCAGCTGCCCTAGCTGACAGATCTTGCTGTCCTGCTTCATTTCCTGGAGTTCATTTCCTGGAGTGGGAGAAAGGGGACCTGTATCTAGACAGTAGTGGTTAAGCACAGCAGGAGCCAGCAAGGTGCCTACCTTATGCTTTATCCTATTATCGCTGATACTAAAGGTCAAATTACTTTTGAGTGGGTGGGGAAGGATAACACCTGATTATGGCATGGGGACCCAGTTTAACTAATAGTCTCAAAAAGCTGGATTTTTTTGCAAATAAGTTTTTCTCTCTGTCTGTTAAGACAGCCATCTCTGGAACAAAATTACAGAATTATTTCTCTATGGTCTTAATTAAACACAGATCTATGTATTATGCATGCAATCCAAGACAGTGTCTTTTCTACAATTTAAAAAATAGCTTTCAAATGTAGTTAAAACTTGATTGCTTAGGTCTATGCTAGTTTTTCTTGCAGTTTTCTGAAAAGCAGGCACTCTACTCAAAGCTCTGGCTATATTACATTCCTATGCTAACTTCATCCTCAGTTTAAGAAGAGTTAGCAGGAGTAGAAGCACTAGTGCAAATGAGGCAGTTGGTGTCGCTGGCATCTGAGTTGCAACATCACGTATGTTCACTGGAGACCACATTCAGTAGTGCCTCAAACTTTTGAAGTCTGCATGTACTTTAGTGCCGTGCCATTGTTACCAATAATGTAGTTTCAGTGTTGGAAAATATTTCTGTTAGAAAAGCTTTGTATGGAGATATTTTGTTGTATTGACCCAGCTAAAGTTTGCCATCGGTTCTGTTTGATTGCATTGCTGATATAACGCAGTAAGGATTATTACAGGTCTGTAACAAAGAAATTGTCATGAAACAGTATGTGTGATTAAAATGTAACAAATATTAATGTGTCGTATTTTATCAAGAAAATCTAGTTTAATTTTTTGAATATTGAAGAATGTTAGACTGTGTTTAACTGTTTCCTTCATTTTACTACATAGAAGTTTAATACGACAATGCCAACACCGGACAAGAAAGCATCACAGAAGATTGGTTTACGGCTTCGTAACCTGCTCAAACTTCCCAAAGCTCACAAGTGGTGCATATACGAGTGGTTCTACTCAAATATAGATAAGTACGTTTGGTTTACATAATTATCTCTTATTAGTATAGAAACAAGTCATTTTCTGAATTTGAGCTGCAAATTTCCATATAATTGTTAGATACTTCAAAGTTTATTCTTAAATTATCAGCTATTGAAAATTATGTTGTTGTTTTGCAGGGTTTGAGGGTTTGTTTTTTTTTTTTAAATGAGCAACCTACTTGGGTATTTCCTTGGGTAGTCTTCTATGGAAAGCCTTTCTTCATGGAAATAATTTTTTTTTTTATCACCTCTGCCTCTGCCAGATACAAGATTTTATTCATAATGTTCTTAGCATCTTAAGCATGAAGTTATCAGAACACTTAAACTGTTTTGAAACCTTTGATCAGTGTTACATATGGGGAATGGGAAGGAGACTGCTTCTTTATATGGTGCTGCTTCCCTGAAAGATGTAAATCTAGATTTTGGCTATGTCTTCCCTATCATACTGTTTTTATTGTGACCACTAACAGAACTCCAGGTTGTGACTCTTCAGCTGTTGTCTTGATATCAGTGTCCTCCTTGGATCTCCTAATCTATCTCCTAGGCAGTTTCTGCAATTTGTGCCTTGGAGTCTTCAGCACTTTTTCTCTTAACGCCACTAGCAAGGTGATGTGAATTGTTTAAAAGAACTATTTTAATTTAGTCCCTAATAATGAAAGACTAAAAATTCTAAAATATAAAAATCATTAGTGATAAATGGAATCTGAAAATCTACACTGGTTGACTAATAGATGAAACACTATTATTTAACATTCTGAAGAATGGCTTCAGAGTTAACAAGCATTATTTTCCAGAATTTATTCGTAACAAAATCATAGCTTTTTTTTCTTCCTGTTTTAATCACGATTCCTGTGGCTGTTTTCCTTAACTGAGAAGGCAGTCATAGCAACAGAAAAACATTTTAGGATATGTTCATCACAAATAGAAAAATTACATGTCCGTTTTGGTTTTAAATTCATCATCTGTAGGATTTCATCCCTTTGAAAGAAGTAGTCTTTACATCCTTTTTTTTTTTTCCTTATTTGGGAAAAACAAACAAATGAACCCCCAACAAAGAACCCAAACCTTATTTATTTCTAGTAGTAATTTTAAAATGTAACATTTATAATTATGATTTTTATGACAGTCCAAGAACTTTTAGTTTATTCTCAATAATTGTCTATGGAGCTTTAGGTCTATCAGTAGACTAGAATTTGAGTTTAGCAAGTAATTCTGAAAAACTCTTTGATAGTTATCAGTGTGTGCTTATGTGGTGGGTTGACCCTGGCTGGATGGCAGGTGTCCACCAAAGCTGCTCTGTCACTGCCCTCCTCAGCTGGACAGGGGAGAAAAAATATAACTTAAGTCTCATGGGTCAAGATAAGGTTAGGAAGAAATCACTTGCCAGTTACCATCACGAGCAAAACAGACTCACCTTGGGGGAAATTAGTTTAGTTTATTACCAATCAAATCAGAGAAGGGTAATGAGAAATAAAACCAAATCTTAAAACACCTTCCTCCGACCTCTCCCTTTCTTCCCAGGCTTAACTTTACTCCCAAATTCCTTCCCTCCTCCCCACCAGTGGTGCAGAGGATGGGGAATGGAGGTTGCAGTCAGTTCATCACACTTCATCTCTGCCAATCCTTCCTCCTCACCCTCAGCCCCTGCTCCAGCGTGGGGTCCCTCCCACAAGCCAGTCCTTCACGAACTGCTCCAGTTTCAGTGCCTTCCACAGCTGACAGTCCTTCAGGAACAGACTGCTCCAGCATGGTCCCCCGTGGGGTCACAAGCAAACCTGCAAAGCCAGCAAACCTGCTCCTGCCTGGGCTCCTCTCCACGGGGCCACAGCCTCCTTCTAGCATGGGCTGCCCATGGGTCACAGCCTCCTTCAGGCACCCACCTGCTCCAGCGTGGGGTCCTCCGTGGGCTGCAGGTGGAGATCTGCTCCATTGTTAACCACGGGCTGCCGGGGAATCTCTGTTCTGGCACCTGGAGCACCTCCTCCCCCTCCTGCACTGGCCTTGGGGTCTGCAGGGTTGTCGCTCTCTCAGTCTCCTCTCCTGACTAGATCCACATTCCGTCTTTCT
>JAVJGJ010000032.1:27765610-27788855 GCA_035590215.1 Microhierax caerulescens | reverse complement strand
ACTGGCCTTGGGGTCTGCAGGGTTGTCGCTCTCACATATTCTCACTCCTCTCTGCAGCTGCAGTTTCTGTGCACAGGTTTTTTTCTGGTTTAAATACGTTATCTCAGAGGTGCTACCACCATTTCTGAGGGGCTTGGCCTTGGCCAGCAGCGGGGTCCGTCTTGGAGCTGGCTGGCACCAGCTCTGTCAGACATGGGGGAAGCTTCTAGCAGCTTCTCACAGAAGTCACCCCTGTAGCCCTCCTGTTACCAAAACCTTGCTGTGCAAACCAAATACAGCTTGTAATGCTAGTAAGGTATGATGATGTTAAGATACTATAACATAGTTTACTAAGAAACTATGTATCTTTGGAAGAAAAACCTTGATGTATGTTGTTTTGAGTGATAGGATGTAGACTTCATGAGAAGCTTAAAAAGGTTTAAAGCATAGAGCTGTCAACTGACAAAATATGGCTCACTGTACGAGTCTCAAAATATTTTAATCGAATTGTCTTATCGAAAATTGAAGTCATCGATTTAAATGCCATGTCTACTGTAAGTTTTTGAAATATTTTAATCTCTACAACTATCATCTGTGGTTATTAGATTATTGAAGCTGATTCTCTGTTGTGCTGCAGAGGACTGTTTTCTGTAAAATCCCATTGGTTTCTGACACCCAGAGACTTCTAAAGAGCTAATTACTAACACAGTGATCATAGGCCCTCAGAACCAGGTGCAGCTGTAGCTTGCCTACACCATTTTCCAGAGCTTCCAATCTTGTGGATGCTGTGAGTTTATAGTTTGCCTGCTTAGGGGTGAGTGATAGTAAAAACAATCAAATACAGATTCTCTCTCCAAAAAATCCAAAACGGTTGTTCTTTACACAGGTATCTTAAGTTGGTGACAGTAAATCTGGATAAAATAAAACTCTTTTATGCGCTTCCTTGTCCATTTCCTGAGCCTCATTGATCATTCTTTGTGGCTTCCTTTTCGCTTCATGGCATAGCTGCAGATCCTTCTACTGCAAAAATATTCTGTTCCATTCTTGCCCAAATCTCCTTATCTCCACGCACCTTTCCTCTCTCCCAACACCCCATACACTCGCTTGAGAGCAGTGTTGCTTCCAGCGTCCTCTTTGCTCTGTGTTTGGAGATATTCCCCTCTAAACCCCAGCACCCTGCAGAGATTGGAGAAGAGTGGCTTTATCTAGGATGCAGTTATTCTTTTGTTCTCACCAGGTGAGATCTATTTCAGTTGCACATAGTCTTTAATGATTAACCTGCTATTAGATGGGCATATCCATTACGGCTCCCTTGTCTCTTCAGCTGAAGAAGGATGTGGTACTACAAAGTAAAAGGCAGTCATAAAACATACAGATACAGACAGGTCATAGCATCAAAGAGAAATTCATAAGTTGTGTAGGTAGATTTTCTGAACTGTCACTTTTATAGTACTGATTCTCTGCTTCATCATGGAGTCATGGTATGATACAATAAAAGTCTCACCTGTATAGCTGTAGAGAATGACAAGTTGGCTCAGTTTTGTGTATTTTGGAACCCTCTGTAGAGAATCTGGGTTATAACTGAATGAATTTATGAAAAAGGTACTGTCTGTCTATTTCTCAGTATCACATTTTCCCTTTCTTTATCCTCAATATCTCGCCATATCTTTATGGTTTACTTCAGCATGTTGCAGTATCTTCATGGCACTGCATTGGCTTTGCTGAAGTTTCATTTGGTGCTTTTATATACATTACAAAGGAGGATGAATAGATATGTTTCTCTGTAGTAACAAGCGAGAGGAACATTTTTAAACATCACTGATAGTAAGGCTCAAGTAGAACAATAGTCTGGAAACTTTCTGTCTTTGTTTTCAGTTTAATTTATTTCAGATTATATTTTTCCTTTGAATAGGAGTGTCTTCTTTATATGACTGATTTATACTTTTTGTTTTCAATGTATTTGTGATGGATGTTTTTTGGAATCTCATGACAAAAGTTTACTAAGTGTAGTTAACAGAGGACCAATTATGTTTCAACAGGCCACTATTTGAAGGAGATAATGACTTCTGTGTATGCCTGAAAGAATCTTTTCCAAATTTGAAAACAAGAAAATTGACAAGAGTAGAGTGGGGGAAAATCAGGCGATTAATGGGAAAACCACGGAGGTAATTCTTTGTTTTCTTTCTATCTTTTCAACTAATAACTACATCTAGATTTGATGTTACCAGAACTGTTCCTTCCAAAACAATTTTGCATGCCAGTAGTAAAGCAAAGTAATAGCTGACAGTAGAAAAGTATTTTATTGAAAAGGTATTCCCTGAGCACGCACCTCACTCCCTGACACACCCTGTTCCTTTTATGATGTATCCAGTCCGTGTAGTTCTCATGAGCCAATATTTGAAATATTCTCTTCCCACTCTAGATGACTGAGTGTCCAAGCCAGAATATGTTGACATTATTATTGCATTTTCTATGCTGTTTTTCTTCCTAGTATGGAGGACAGGCTAATTTTTTGCTATTTTTTTTTTCTGGCTGTAACTAGATCTTCATGGGGAAAACAAGTGCACATTTTCATCTCATTTATTTTATTATTTTTTAAACTATGTTATAGAACCTCAGCTTTTCCTGGCTTGGATTCCAAAATAGAGGAGAAAGTCACCCATAAAATACTGTACATTGCAGAGAAGAAGCCAGAATTTAACGAAGGGCATATTTTTTTCTCTAATTTAGAGTCCTTAATTCTTAAACCCACTGATTCATTTCAGCCTTTTCACACAACCAATACAATTTAGCTTAGAGAACAGGAGGCTCAGGGAGGATCTCATCTCTGTGTGTAGGTATCTGAAGGGAAGCTATAGAGAAGACGAGGCCAGGCTTTTTTTAGTATTGTCAGGAGATAGGACAAGAGGCAGTGGGCAGAAGCTGAAACACAGGAGGTTCAGTCTTAACATAAGGAAACACTTTTTACTGTGAGGGTGACTGAGCATTGGCACAGTTTGCCCAGAGAGGTGGTAGAATATCCGTCTTTAATGATACTCAAAGGCCATCCTGGGTCCTGGTCCTGGGCAGCCTCCTGTAGGTGACTACTGGAGGTGTTGGAGCAGGTGACCTCCAGAGGTCCCTCCCAAACTCAACCATCCTGTCATTGTGTGAGCAGTGTTGTAGAAATAAAAGCCTGGTTTATTTATGAAAATACAAACACTAAAGCACTGAATCCATTTCATAGATCGCTGTACTGAGTCAGATTATATTTTGTCTGATAGACGCTATTTCATCTCCTGTGCCTATAAACAACTTTATATAACTAAAAAATACCAGTCAAGAGAAGGCAGCAGAGCAAGCTTAAAAATAGTTCCTTTTGGAAAGGTGTTCATGAGCTTAACTGAGATAGCTTTTATTTCCTCTATCATCATGCTTCCTACTGAGAGGGAAATGGTGTATTTGGAGGTTAAATCATCACTTATTCATTTGACTTTTGCCAAAAGTGGGTACTGCTATAAAAGATCAGCTTGCCTTACTCAGCAGTCTGTTGGACCACTGATAAAATTTCCTTCTCTTATTTTTTGGGGTGGAGATGGGGAGGGAGTGTTTTTGGGTTTGGTTTGGGGTTTTTTGTTAAGCTATTATACAGTTAGCTTTTTAAAAAGAGATGCTCATGCCTGGGGAACCATAGGTCTAAATGGGCAGGAAGTTGTTTTATCTGAATACTGAAGTACAAGCATTTGGCTGGATATAGAGTCTCATTTTGTTTACTAACCCAAATTTCATGAGTTCTTGCTTTCTATCAACATAAAATAAACATTCCTGCTTACTTATAATTTCTTTAATATTTTTTAAAAAACATTTATTAGTAGTCTTTTTCAAGATTCCGGAGTGGTCTCTGGCCTTAGTTCAGAAAGATTGTGAATTATTCTAAATAATTTGAATGCTTTTTCAAGATAATTTTTGTCCACCTCTGAAGCAAAAGTTTTTTTACGTTACTATTCTGTTAGAAATTTCTTCTGTCTATCCTAATCATATGTGAGCTAGATACTATGTCAATACTGATATCTTCCCATGAAGGAAGAAAAAAAAATAAGACATTTTGCATCCACAGTGTTGATGGCAAAGGATAATAGTGTCTCTGTGTGATAGCTGTGCACGTGGTTGTCTTTTTTTTAAATTTTGTTTTAAATATATTGTAATATTTTCTTATGTCTGCTGCTACTTTAAATGTCCTATCACACCATCAACAGTGTGGTTGATTGGCACAACAGTATTCATGGGAACCTGCAAAGCTTGTAAGATTCCAGTAGACTGTGGGGAAAGATATGCTCCAAGAAAAGGAAGAGGTAACAGTTAGTCTTGTGTACTTTGTATAAACTGGGGTTTGAAATAGGAATGGATGTGAATTAAGCTCAGATATGCTTGTCCTACCACTATACAATGGTGATGATTTCTCTGTTAGTTCAAATTCTCATGACCAAGGTGAAAACTGAGAACAATGTTCAACCTCTTAAGAAGTCTCTACAGAAAACTAATGAGGTTGCAATGTGATCTGTACAATAGTTTTAATCTTCATTTTTTCATAGGAATGGCATGAAGATGGGACAACCTTTATTAAATACATTTGGGGGACATGGGGTTGGAGATGTCCTTTAACAGAAGCCAAAAACATGTTGCAAATACTTTCTACATCCATGACCTACAGCATTCGGAACAGAGACTTTTTAAGAACATCTGAGCTAGCAGTAAAACAGTAGTTGCTGTTGTAGGGACCTTCCAAGGTCAGTGATTAGTATATCAGCATTTGAATTTGTATTTCTAAGAGTATGGGTCAAAGAGCATCAGGCAATATCTGATGTTCCTGATGCAAGACCCTGGACATGATTAGAAGGACTAATATTAACTTTTTTTTTTGTCTTACTGTGATTAGTCACTCTGTTCTCCTCAATGATATTGAAAAGCTCTGACCTGCATTTTGCTACTTCATATTCACAGCCCATGGCAAGAATTATTTCACACTTGTTCCTCCCCAGTAATAAATACAAAACAAACCACATCTTTAAATGAGAGTATTCAAATAAGCTTTGTGTGTCTCCCAACCACCATCACTCTTACTCTGCCGTATCCCTTTCCAGATATTTTGAATTCCTAATGAGGATCATTAGGCAATACACAATTCCAGGTAACCACATTCTGGTCTTCAGTAGCGAACTGAGGAGTGGGACACGCACCTACACTTGCTCCATCTACAACACAGTTCCTACACTGTACAAAGACTAGTGACAACTTTTGTGGTGGTAGTGATCAGAAAGCCTAGAAGAGGAACCTTCAGTGCAGTGCATTACTACATGTACCTGGCAGAAGTGCATCACAGCTTCAGTTCATTCCTGGTCATTCTTTTTTTTTTCTTTTTTTCTTTTTTTTCTTCTTTAATGTCTTGCTCAGGACTAAGATCTCGTTGTGTTAACACTGTAGACACTGGACAAAACAGATGGTCTATGCCCCATGTAACTTAGAAACCATGTATAAGGTAAAAGGCAAATGATGTATGTATGAAAGAAAGTGATCTCAGCATCCTGGCAGCTTAGATCTTATGATCTTCTCAGACACACTGCAAGGAAGAGAAATTTTGGAGAATAGTGAATTGGCTTTGTGGAACTCTCTGGGCGAGTGGTACGGAGAAGAAAACGTAAGAATGTTTATTGTGGCATATAAGAGGAGAGTAGTAGAAGCAGACTGGAAATAGGAGCTGTCTGCTCGGTACTGAGTGAAAGATAAATAACTGTGGAAGACCTTGAAGGGATTTAAACTGGAAAATAATTTGCAGTGTAGAAAAGGGAACCATGCAGGACTTGCCAGTGTCTTCTAAAATAACCTTGTAAAATAGGACTTTTTATTGATCAGTAATCAATATAACTGTACGAGTTCCACAGAAATTGTTCAGATTGCATTTGACTGCGTGAAGCAATTAACAAAGGTAGTAAATCATTTGATAAATAACTGCTTCTGCAATTAATTAATTCTGCTACAATAGCAGCTGTACTCCTTTTTTAAATGACTTCTTTCATTGACACAAGAATGATAAATTTTTTTTAATAACAAGTGAGAGATAAGATCAAGTCCTTAATGTCTTTATGCTTTCAGTATCTCTCTCATGCAGCATGCCTATTCAGTAGGTTAAAAGTGAAAAAAAGAGTAAAACTAAGTAAGGACCTTGGGAGTAAGTCTTTCATCTTTTAGATTATATTTTAAGACTGCCCCAAAATAGGGGATGCTATAGAGATTATCTGATTTTACACAATAACACAAGTTTAAACAAATTCGTACTTTTACTATGATTGATCTCTAGACAATTCATCTGCATAATAGAGATTTTGTGGCTGAGTTGTACTCTGCACAGATGCAAAGATATGAGACAGAGAAGTGCCCTTTTATGTTCTGAGTCCGGTGCTCTTTCACACGTAAGTTTGTTTAATTGATTAATGAGCACATGTGAAAGGGACCTACTATGTATCATTAAGTGATGGCAGTCAGGAACCTCACAGTAAGTCCTTATATGCATTGAACTGGTATTCAGAGTAGACTGGATGTGAGACCTGCTTTAGCTTTGTTGTGACACCAGGTGGATCCCTATAAGCAGAAAAAGTCACAAAAAGTTGTACTCTTCTGATATGCTAATGCAACAGCTAGCATTCCTGAGTAGTATTTTTATATAAACTGTTATTTTAGGAGAAATAATTCTGGGGAGTAAGACTCTCTAAATTCATTCAACAAAATCCTTTTCTCTTGAACACTTTACCCCAGGTATTTTGTTGTCCCTCACTGATTTGTAAACTATGCCTGTTCGTTTGATGTCTCTTCACATATGTATGTTTCCAGTGCTGAATTTAAGTAAAATTTTACCTAATTGTATCATAGGTGTTCTTCTGCATTCTTTGAGGAAGAGAGATCAGCATTAAAACAGAAACGGCAGAAAATAAGACTTTTACAGCAGCGGAAAGTTGCAGATATTTCACAGTTCAAAGATCTTCCAGAAGAAATTCCATTACCGCTTGTAATAGGAACAAAAGTTACAGGTAATTTCTTAAAAACAAAGAAAGAAAAAAATAGCCATGTGTTTTGCAAAGATTTTAGTAAATCATAATATACTCGGTGCACACAGTTAAATTTAAAACATAGGAAAATATATTATTTTTATTGTTAGCTCACTGAGAAGGTGCTTGTGAGGATTAGCTAGTGTTTTAAAAACAGTGATACAGTTCTGAGGTGCAAACTTGGTATGATTTATTATTTCTGCTGTTCAAATTGTAGGATTTTTAAAATGTTCTTTTTATATCTAGTATATCTGACAAATCTTAGAGAGAGAGATGCTTAAATGCAAAGAGCTGAAGTGCTGTCTGAAAGTGTAAAATCTAACCTAATATAAAACTTGACCTTTGTTTTTCCATAATTACATCAATTTTGAAACAAACACACGATTGATATTGCAGTGTAGTTGGACATATATACTAAACATGACATTGCCTGCTGAAAAAATTTACTCTTAACTGAGGAAGGAATATTGTTAAAAACATTCTACAAGTTTTGTCTGATTTTATAAAAACTTCGATTCCTCCATCCTGTCTGTTTGTGATCCAGATGCTTTTCATTAAGCATGGTATCTCCCACTAAAGCCACTACCATTCATTGCTTTTTGCATTCTTCAGCAACAGTGCCCTTAATTCTTGCTGAAGAGCAGGCATGCACGACACTGCTTCTCCTCGCTCTCCTAGAGCTGCATTCTTGAGCTGCATTCCTTATTGTCTTTTGCTAATTATGCAGTCATCAGTGGAAATGATCAAAGAGAAATGGTATGCAAAATCATCCAGAAATGGACTTTTGCCTGCAAAATCTGGCTGTCAGGAGGTACTGGATATTAAATAGTGTTTTATTTAGACATAAGTGTAATGCTAAGAATTAGGTTTGGGAAATACTTGACTTGCAAAGATAAATTTGACAAAAATTTGGTTGGTATTTCAATTGTATACAATTCTTTTCCTGGTTTTTACTTTTCCCACCACCACCGCCATTTGATCTGTGGGTTTAAAATGTACATATAAACGGTTACTTGCAAAAGATATATTAAGTCTATTTTTCTCAATGGTATTAGAACATTATAATGTTTGGTTTGTTCTTTTTTTTTTCTTTCTTTTGTTTTTTTTTAAGCACGTTTGCGAGGTGTCCATGATGGACTGTTCACTGGACAGATAGATGCTGTAGACACTCTTAATGCTACATACAGAGTGACTTTTGACAGGGCAGGTCTTGGAACACACACAGTCCCAGATTATGAAGTTCTTGTAAGTATTAATGACACAATCTTAAAATAGTGGTAATGAAAAATAAAATAAAATTTTAAAATCTACAATTGTATGCTTTAATCAAAAGGAAATCAATTCAAAATATTGCATGCAGGTAGTATTGTCATAGATTAGAAATAAGCATAACAGATGCATGGGAAATTCTGGGGGAATGAGCTTCTACTGCTTATGTTTTTATAGACCAGGATAACCATTTATGATACAAACATAATGGCTCAGGCGAGAATAATTTACTAGACCTACTATTATAGGTTATTATAATAGTCTGAGTTTAGTATGAAGAAATATAATGAGTAGTGTAAGATCCAAAAAAAAATTCTGCTATGGGATCCTGCCAGGATTTGCAGAAAATGTTAAAGAAAACCTGGTCCTTTGTAATTTCCCAAACTCTGGAAAGGCCTGCGGTAGTTGCAAGCAAGTATGATGAGTTGATTGAACCTGGTTTTGAAACTTCTTATGGTAATGAAGCTACCTGTGGGGATGTTGCTTTGGTCAAACAATTTGGGATTATTTCCTAGCTCATAGGCTCTTATACCAATTAATGAGTTCCCAGAATTGTTCCTGCCCAACAATCTGACCTAGATTGCAAGCTTTTCAGAGGACCTCACATTCTTTTGTATCTTGTGTAGTGTTGAATCTACCAAGGGCCCATAATTTGTCTAGTCTCTCTCATAATCTGATTTTGGAGCCCTGCTGAACTCCTGTTCAGTTGTTTGTCTGCAATTTGCCAATAGAATTTTTGGAAATATTCTTGCAGGTTTTATCAGATGTGATGCCATAATACTTTGAAAACTCCAGCAATGGAATATGATTTTGAAGTTCCTGCCAGCCCAAAAGCAAAATGTTAATCTTGTAACGTTCTTGGGTTGGGGCATGGATGGATATGGCTAGTCCAGATTCCAGAAATAAATTAAGTATTCCGAAAGGTGTGTAAAATTAATCTGACAGCTGAAGTATATCCTTCCTGTTCCTGTCTTACAGAGTAATGAACCTCATGAAACCATGCCAATTGCTGCCTTTGGACAGAAACAGCGGCCTTCAAGGTTCTTTATGACCCCTCCCCGATTGCATTATACACCTTCACTCCAGTCTCCAATTACAGTAAGTTACTTTTTTCACATAGTATTAATCATTGAAATATTTTCTGATACATGTTGAAGCTGTTACCTTAAACATTTTTTGAGATTAATTTTCTGAGGTTATTTGACAAGATAAAAATTCTAGCAAATCCCTCTAAAAATAAGCTACTACATTAAGTGTTCTTTCTTGTATAGGACAGTGATCCTTTATTAGGACAATCTTCATGGAAAAACAAAATTTCAGGCACAGATAGTGAAACATTAGGAGGCTTTCCAGTAGAATTCCTCATTCAAGTGGTAAGTGTTAACTGCAGCTCTTAACTTTGTTATGTGTTGTCCTTTTGTGCTTATTCTTCTAATTCTTCTGCAGTGAAATGGACTTCTGTTGGTTTATGATAGATATGGTCATATCCAAAATAACTTTTGAAAAGATGTTAAAAATACTTGGGTTTATTGCCCCACCCCACTCCTTCTTAATTTTCTCACTTGTTCATAAGTTTTGAAATGTGCTGCTCTTTAGACCGCAGGGGGAACTTATGTCTCCAGAAGCGCATCTTTATTTTTACCAGCTCTACCAGATGGTCTAAAAAAAGATTTTTGTTTCTACCTGCAAACTTTGTACTGTGTTAAGACTTTTTTATTTTATTTAAAATATACTTGCATTATGCAGAGAACATTTGCCTATGTGCATTATCATATATTGTATTTTATGTTCTGTAGTGTCCTACCCTCTTGGAGAAGAAAAGAAGCACTTTTTTCCCTGAAAGTAAACATAGAGGTTATAGATAAGAAAACTATTTTTGTCTTCATCTTTATGAAAGAATTCCTCAGTTCCTAAGTGATTTTTGTACACCAGTTCAGAAGAGCACAGACAAGTAATGTTAGGAAGCTGAGATTCATTGAATATCAAAACTCATCAAAGCATGCTACTTTTCAGGATTATGGAAGAATATAATTGCTCACGTTGCCTTAGCTTGAGATCTGTGATTGAATTCTTTAACAATGAAAGCTATTTTGAACATGCTCAAGGAAGTTGGAATGGTCAGTGTTTAACATACTAAGAACCAGGAAATAATATTGCTAAAAGTTTCTCAAATTTCAGAGTGTATGTAATTGATCAAAAGAATCAAATTGTGAATGTAGCTTGCATGAGACACTAATATTTTGGCTGTTAAAACATAATGAATTTTATTGGACAGAATGATCTATTCAGGTTTTTAGAGGAAACTTAGTGCATGAAGCTGATTTTGAAAAAAGTGGCTTGGCATCTAGCTTAGCTAAGAAAATTTAAAGTAAATGCAGTTGCCATAAGATTAATTATGTTAAAAATTGAAATACACAAAAGATACCGGTTTGGGTTATGCTACTAAACTGTATCTGCAGCTATCCTACTTGAGTCGCTAAGCATGACCACTGAGGTGTATATGCTAAGGTGTATTGAGATTTACAACAGCTTAGTGTGTCAGGTTGATCAGTTTATGATATTGTTTCTGTATTTTAAATCTGAAAATGTGTGATTTCTTAGTCACGTCTCATGGTATATTACTAGTTATAAGGTAATCTGAGTTGTAAAAGTATAGGCCTCTTGCTTGTATTACAGATGGTGGATTTTACAAAGATAGCACGTTAATAGGTATTTTTAATCACAGAACCATAGAATGGGTTGGGTTGGAAGGGACCTTAAAGATCATTTAGCTCTAACTCCCCTGCCATGGCCAGGGACACCTTCCATGAGACCAGGTTGCTCAAAGCCCCGTCCAGCCTGGCCTTGAACCCTCCCAAGGATGGGGCATTCACAGCTGCTCGGGGCAATCTCTGCCAGTGCCCCACCACCCTCACAGCAAAGGATTTCTTCCTAACAGCTCAGCTAAATCTACTCTCTTTCAGTTTAAAACCACCATCCCCTGTCATGTCACTACATGCCCTTGGGGGGTATTTTTGCTTGAAGGTTTTTGAAATATTTTGAAGAAAATCAAGCCACAGATTTCTGGCATTTGTTTATGTGAGCAACTTAATACTTTATCCAGCTTTTTGATAAAGAATCATGAGGCTTAAAAAAAACATTTATAGAGGGACTGTGCTTTATTTTTAAGCCTAGCATCTTAAGCATTTTAAGCATCAAGTTTTTTATTGGAAGTTTAAAGGATGGTACTGAAATATTTGGTGTTGTGCAATACACGTGAGTGGTGAATACTGATTATTGATTGCACTGCATTCACCAGTCCGGATGTATTTTTATGTTAAAGGTGACTGTTAAAGATGTTGTAGCCTTTGTTATACACTGGTACAGTAAAAATGTCAAAGCCCTCATTGTGATTTAGTGGTGATTCAGAAAGTAAATGGCCAGAAAATGTTTGATTCAGAGAAAACTTTCTGGAGAACTATTGCCCGGAGATTATTTATGATACCATGAATAAACAATTTAATGGGAAAACTTTATTTTGGACAAAACAGGAGAAAAATGCAACACACCTTGAATAAGATTTCAACCCATCCCCTTAGTTCTCTTTTTATGGGTTTTGAAATTAATTTGGAACAAAAGGAAATGTAGCCAAAATCACATGCAGACACTGACAAATAAATATTAGGGATATTCTCTTTACATATAATTTGCAGTTTTAAGTAAACTTTGGGACTTTGGGAAAATCAGCAATTGGATGCTGGATTTTTGACTATTTTCTGCTTATGAAAATCCTGAAAATACTCCATAGTAAGTTATTGCACACTTTAGTTTGAACTGCTTGTGTTCTCTAAATAGCCTTTTGACTGAAAAAAATGAAATCTAAAGTACGAATCTAAACATACTTTTAATGTGGAAACGCATTGTACTAAAAGTTCGTTTCCAGTTTAATGAGAACTATAAATTATAACAGTAAACAGGATGAGTTGTGCTGAAAATAGAACTGTTAGGCAACAGTTTCTCAAGGAAAATAAGGTTGAACTGAGTGGAAGCATTTGCTAATGATACTGGCAAATGAAAATGGAAAACTATTTAATAAAATGTAGCAATGAGAGAAAGCTGGTAGATACCACAGACACAGTGGAAGGTCAGTTTCACGAAGAAGGAATCAGATTATCTTGATCACTGGGGTATATCTGGGAATAGGGTGACTATAATATAAAATCCAAGCTCATCAACTGGAGAACGAGGGCCCTGTAGCCTGGAGTATGTCTGGACATCAAAGTAGATGTCCAAAGCAAGATAGCTTGTAAGTTCTGGGAACAAACAATATATTCTCCATTAAGCTGGAGACTCACCACCTTCATGAGGGAGAAGGACTTAAGACATGTTGGGCAGCCGCTGCATGGCGATGACAGCAGAGCCTGACGAGTAACTTTTTGGCAGCAGTGGCAGATGGTGCACAGTGCTTTCCTTTCTCCCAGGTGCGTTTTTGCCAGCATGAGCATTTGTGTGAGGTGGTAGAAACTAGATCAGAGAGAAAATCCAGCCCACAAGTAACAGTTTTAAACCTTTTTTCTTGCCTGTTCTGAATTTATTGTTCGGTTGTTATCGGTTCCTGATTGGTTCTTCACGTAGCTGCAAAAATGCAAGTGCTGGCTCAGCAGGGGCATCGGGGGTACGGCGCAAGGACAGGAACAAGCAGCAGCAATTGGAAGAGTGATAACCTTCCAATCATTGCCTCTGTGAGTCTGACCGTGGCTTGCCATCCAGTCCAAAGATGCATCTGGCAAAGTATGAGTGGTAGAAAGAGAGATGTATTGATGCCATTTTACAGGTTTAGTTACAGGTCTGTTATTTGGAATACTGGTACAGGCTTCTTCCCATTGCTCACGTTCAGGAAAGATGACAGTGAATAGAAAAAAAGACACACAAAGGGCCACAAAAGTTCAGGAGATCGAGAGCCTTTTATGGGAGAGGAAACTGGAAGGGCTTGGGTTGTGATTAGTCTGGTGAAGGATCAGTGGAGATGTGTTTGCCGTCCCTGAATAAACGGAGATAAATACAAGGAGGAAGAGGAGAGGCTGTATTTAACTGAAAAACGGTTTTGGCAGAGCAAATTACTGTGAAGTGAACAAGAATCCGTTTAACATGGAAATTCCAGGAATATTGACAATTAGCTGAAAGAGGTCCTGCAATAATTTTCCATTAGGATTTGTGAGGACAAGAAACCTGGCTGTGTTAAGATTGAACGTGAAAATCAGTAAAGGGGATTATATATGAGTAGATGTATGTTGAACTAGGAGTTTCTGTTCCTCCCAGTCCCACGTTCTACTCCTAGGATGCAGAGGTAACCCCCTTTGAAATGTGTCAAAGCTGAAATCCTGGTTCAGTTTACATCAGTAATAACTCTTGCTGTGTAGTGGAGCTAGGATTTCTCTCAGGGCCCTAGACAGTATGAATAGTTTTAGGAGCGATGTGCGTGTTGAGAGCGCTCCCAGTGATTTCTACTTCAGACTGCTAGGTCCCAAGGGCAGGAGAAACAGGGTATTCCCATGATGAAAGAGGGAGATGGAAAGCCCAGAGTTTTCTGTATAAATTAGACCCAGGCTCTGTACCAGGTTTTACTGCAGGAGTACACACAGAGGGTGCTCGGTTGAAAGCACACCTGTGAACTGTGGGGGGAAAAAAGGTGTGGGTAAGGTGAGTGATAGGAACTGCAGCACATGATGGTACCACCCTTTGCTTTCCTTCAGGCTGCATAAAAAGAAGATTCTTGATTCTTCAGCCTCTAGCTGGCCATAAATTACATTGGTCTTCCTATAGGCAATTTCAGCTGGTGGATTTTAGCATTCTCTAATCTAGGGTACTTGAAAATGTTTTAAAAATCTCTGGAAAATCCATCGTTTAATTTTAATTTTTTTTTCTCCATCTTAACTTGAGGAACAACTGAGAAATGTATTTTAAAATTATGAAAGAAACACACATTTTATTATCTTGAATTTCTATAGCATTTCAAAACTGCTTAAGGACCTATTCATTCTAAAAATAGTTCCTTTGTTTTAGACCAGGTTATCGAAAATCCTTATGATCAAGAAGGAACACATCAAACAATTGAGAGAAATGAATACAGAAGCAGAAAAGCTGGTGAGAGTGTTCTCTTTTCAGTTCTTAAAACAGGATATGCTTTAACAGCTAATGCAAGTAGATATAATTAAAACTAGAGTCTAGATAAAATCTATTTTTTATCACTTTCTATAATGTGAATTTTTTTTTTTTTTTTAAAGACAATCCAGAGAAGTCAGTTGTTTCAAATACGATTCTCCTTTGAAAGCATTATGCTTTGGAAACTGATTAATGTTAACATTGGGATAACATATGTCCATTGACATGTAAAGTAAGGAAATGCTATGTAATTGGAGAATCTCAGGTATAAGTTTATATGGTAAAACATTTATCATCATTTTATTTCGCAGATGGTAAGTACTTATTTAGCTTTCTGGCTAAAACAATTAACTCATTTCAGAGATTTTCTATATAAAGCTCTGAGTGCCCTTGACCGGTATTTAAAATTACAATACCAGAGCAGCTACAGCATAATTAGCAGGAGCAGACTAGTTTTTCTTGCTAGGCTTTATCTAATCATCAGTCAGTAAATCAAAATTGTAAGAATGCCTCTTCTACCACCCCTGGCTATCAATCAACTTGAAAGTGGAAAGCTCTCAGTCTCAACCTTCTGCTAGCATCCATTCAGACAGTTGTCTCTACAGCATACAGACAGAAGCCTAAAGGTTTGTGGAGGGGAAGAGGAGTCCTTTTTATTTCTTGAAACCAAATATCTGGGCTTTTTTTAAATATTTGAACGTTGATGGGTTTGATTTATTGTGGTAAGATTTCTCTCTTTGTCCCTTCAGTGACCATGTGCACGTGTGTTCTGTTATTCTGCTTCCTGCTACCCCATCCCTATGTCTCTGTAATTTTCTTCTTTTGTGCTGTGATGCTGCTCTTCAAAACCTTGTTATCATTTTCATTACTAATTTTTTTTTCCTGCGCATGAAATGTTTTGTCTTTTAATAGATGCAAAAAGAAGCAGGATTAAGACACACCATTGCAACCTGTAACTCTGATACTGAAAAATTAACAATTCTTCCTAAAACAAACTAAAAAACATTCTGGTTTTACTGAGATATTAGTACTTTTGCATATATAAGGAAATCCATAGGAATGACATTAGCTTTCCTCTGACAAGAATCCAGATATTAACATGTCATTCTGCTACTAAGTCATACATTAACTGTATTGTTATTTTCCTTTATATTCTTATTCCACAAAATTGAAAGAGTGAAAAAGCAACAGGGAAGAAGGGGATCTGTAAATAAAAGTTGATGTAGCGTAGATAAGGACTTCGAGATACTTTCAGTTTCTTCCCTTGTGATGTTTCCTTTGCAAACCAGCAATCATAAAGCAACCTCTGTAACTATTCAAGGCTGCCCTGATAAAAATAGAGGATGTGATACCTTCCTATTGGGCCTTATTCTTAGCCTGTCTTCTAATCCTCTTTCTCCCTTGGCAATCCCATCTATGCTTGTGCTGCCGAGTATATGTTGTTTCTCCTTTAAAATGTATTTTCTTTGAACGAGAATCTTTTTTCAGCACCAACCCACGTGAGCATCAATAACACACCTGAACATGGAGAAAATAGAATCTTTTGAGTTCATTGAAGCATAGTTTCATTTTCAGACTCTGATAATAATTCATTCAATTGTGAATTGATAATTGTTAGAGTAACACCACTGTTTGGTTTAAACCAATCATTTTGTGGTGACTTTTTCTTTTTAATGACTGATCCAATATAGAAATAAACAGAACTGACCAAAATCAGAACTGGTACCGAATGTAGTCCATTATTATCTGGCAATAATAATAAGCTTACCTGAGGCAGAGGATATGTTCAGAGGTGCTGTTAATACATACAGCTGCACATTTTCTATTTCATTTTTCTCAAAGGACAGCTTATTAATAGTTAAGCATCTTGACATCACTATACTAGTCTTGGTTGCAGGCTATAAACAAGCTACCATGTACATAAAACAGTAAACACTTTTCTGATAGCCATTTGGATAAACAAATCTAAATAAAAAGGATGGGTAGTTCATTTTTTCACTTAACCTACGATAAAGACAAGGTGAAGGTGGTGCTGGTTGTTCCAGAGAAGCATGTAGATGCTCAGTGACAAAGATGTTACCTGATTCCATCTTCTGAAAGCCATCCGTCTTTTGTCTGCCTGTTCAGCTGTTTGTCAGTGTTCCCAGATCTTGGATTGCTCCCTGATCAGAACCAGTGCTGGTGCTGAGAAAAATGTCTTTCCTTGTCCCTAGCATAGAATGCCCTTAGCCTGTCGTCTCTGATGGAGAATTCACAATTGTCTGCGGCTTTCACAGCTAACCTGGAGTAGTATGATCTGCTCTAGGGGGGCTGCTCACCGACGAAGATCTGAAAGGTCCAGGTTTTTCCTTACATTCCAGAGCTACAGGAAGTGTGTCAAATATATGCTGGTTTCCAGTTTGCTTTTAGGTGAATGCTGAAGTTATGGTGTTCATTTAAAGCCCTATTAATTTGGTATTCAGACTTGTCAATCCCTGGAGATCGTTTCAGTGATTAAGTTTAATGGGGAGCTGAACTGAACTGATAACTGAAGCTGTGCTTTTGAGTTTTTGACTTGGATCTTCCTGATGGAGGCTCTTGACTTTGCAGTTTGCTTTATCTCATGGTGTAAAACCTATAGCCACAGGTTTGATTGCGTGAGGTACCTGTGTCTCAGACTTGTGGCTGAGAAGCAGTGGAAGTATATCCATCTTATCTTGCAAGAGGCCATTTGTGGAGGAAATTTTATAATATATCAGTTTCGTAAATATCATCCAAACAGTGTCAAGACACATTCTGAAAACAGTGTAAGAAAAAAGTACTCTATTGTGACATTTATTTTTTGTGGAAAATTGTGCTTACCCAAAATACGTAAGTCACCATATGTAAGCTCTACTAACTTTTTTGTTTGGCACAACTGTTAGCTGTAACAAAGGGTACGTAGCACGGAGTCATCCTCAGGTGACCACTAACTTACTAGACAACTGCGCCTCCCATCCTGCAGCAGAGGTGGCCGTGGCCATATTGTCCTGTCCTGTTCTTCTGACAGGGCAGTTTTCTGTTCGTACAGCAGAGAAGCCCTAACCAACTACTGCAGAAATAAGCAGGTCAGGCCACCGTCGTCTACTGTAGCATTTACCACCACAGATATCATGGTGTTTTATAAAGAGAATAAAAGCATAATCGTTACTACACGGTTGTCACTTGGAGTTTTAAATAGCGATATTTACATTTTAATATTCTGTATGTTAACATTTTTTCTATAAAACACGGATTTCAAATCTCTCTGTGTTATTTTCAAGTGAAAATTCCTTTTGATGAGTTCAAGAGATATAAATGTACAATATCGCATTAACTTCTAATATGCTTTGTCTTTTCCACAGAAATCCTATTCTATGCCAATAGGCATTGAGTTTCAGAGGAGATACGCAACTATTGTGCTAGATCTAGAACAACTAAACAAAGACTTAAATAAAGTTTTGCATAAAGTTCAACAGTATTGTTATGAGGTAAGATTTTGCTGGAATCACTATGTACTTGTTGGGTTTGCTTAACCTAAGTCCAAAAAAATAATCAGAATTTCCTGGGAATAGGGCATAGGTGGGGGTCACTTTGAAATTAAACTAGTAGTAGCTATTGGATTCCTTCTCTCTCTGCCTCAGCCTTTGTCTCTGTTTCTTTTACTGGAACGTAGACACTTTTGTTGATGCCAGTGGCCAGTTTTGAAATAGACATGTATGTAGGTAAAGGAAGAAAAAATACTGTGTTACTGCATACCTGTGAACTCTCTTTGAAATCGTTTGTCATTTCACACATACACCCAATGCAAAAGAGATCTTTATTCTTCGTTTCTCTTCATTCTATCTCTGCAGCTCGCTCCTGACCAAGGCCTCCAGCCTGCCGACCAACCAACAGACCTGAGGCGCCGGTGTGAAGAGGAGGCTCAGGAGATCGTCAGGCAAGCAAATTCCTCCACAACAGGACAGCTTTGTGTTGAGAGTGAAAATTTAACTGATCTTATCTCTAGACTTACAGCAATATTACTGCAAATTAAGGTAAAATGCTTGCAAAAAAATAGTTTCTCCTGTGAAATGCATAGCATTAAAGCTCTGTCGGTTTCTTTGCGCCAAACTGTGAGAACACTTTTTGTTTTCTTCTCCTACAGTGTCTAGCAGAAGGAGGTGATCTGAATTCCTTTGAATTTAAATCACTAACAGATTCATTAAATGACATTAAGAATTCAATAGACTCCTCAAATATCAGGTATTACTTTTATGAATATTTAATTCTTAATTACACATTTTGTGCCAGCAAGCAATTCTTACTGTATTTTAAAGCTGAGCAATGATTATAATTAAGGGTTTTAATCTGGTAACTTTTACTTACAGGAATGGTCCTCTTTAAAAGGGGGCTTCTTAAAGGGAGTGAAACTAGCAGTTTTCTCTTTGAACCTATTAGTGAAGTAACCTGATTTAAAAAAAAATGAAAGTGCTAAACTGATGCAGCAACAACTAGACTTTCTTGCTCTTCAGTCATTTATGACAACTAATACGTTATTTTAGAATGTTTTCAGACTTTGAAATCCCACTAATAAGTTCTTTAAACCACAGAACAGTACAATTTCAGTATTCTTTTTACACAGTTACTCAACCTCTTGTCTGTAAATATCAAAAGCTGGCACATGAGACAATTATAGCTTCTGACCAGCTTCCATTAGCGATATTTTAAACTGAGGAACAGAAGAACAGCCATATTGTGCTAGGTCAAAGGCCCATCTAGACTAGATGGGCCATTTTTCAACAGTTGTCACAAGCAGGTGCCTGAGGAGGCATTATAAAAATAGCAAGAATGTGGTGATACTCATCTGGAGAACACTGCAGCCTCCAGCAATTTGCGACTAGGATTTTTTTTAATAATTATAATGCTACTAAATTACATAATTTAGAAAATATACCTAAATGCTAAGTATTTCCTTATATCCTCTGTACTTGTATTGCTACGTAATAATGGGAGGCTGCACACGAGTTTGTTTTTTGGTTTTGGGGTATTTTTTTGCAAAGATAGTAGGATGGCCTTCTGATTTAAAAATCATTATTGAGAAATGCTGGTTTATAGCATTTTTCATTAGTAAAACTGAATATAAACCCCAAATATTAGTGAAACTTCACTATAATCAACACTGCAAATTGCATGTTGGAGTGGATTCAGCTAAAGGTTGGTGTACATTGTGAAGAAGGTGATGATGTTTCCATTTCACTGTTCTTATTCGGGGCATTTTAGCATCTCTTCATAATATTTTAGTTTCATGAACTCTGGTCATGTTAAAGTCTTCTTTAAAGTACCCGAGTCAGTAACTGCTGATTTCATCCAGCTGCTTATGCAAATGCTATTTTCACATTTGTCTCAATCAAGTTGTGTTAGTATGTACTACTTTCCGATTCATCTGAATTTTTGTATTGGCTGTGTTCGTACCTTGACTTTCCCTGTAGAAATATTCGGACACAACTCTTCAATGTGAGGTTTAACACTTTTTTTTCTTCTTCTTTTCTTCCTGTAGTTGTTTTCAGAATAACGTTGAGATCCATGTTGCACATATTCAGAGTGGTCTGAGCCAGATGGGAAATTTACATGCTTTTGCAGCTAATAACACCAACAGAGACTGAAAATTTTCTTTCAAGTGTACAGCAAGTAGTTCTGGAAAACCCTCTTCCTTTATATAGGCTTCACCAAATATCCTAACTGCCAGAAGATAAGGGAAAAGAAAACCTCTCGGAAAGGACCCTTTGAAATATATTATATCCGCTTCTTAAGAAAACCAGCATTACTGGCCAGCGTTACGTTAGATTTCTCCATTTGTTATTCACATACAGTAGTTTTGCTAACTGGTAATCTCATAGTAATTGCATTTATTATAATAAACTTGAAAACATACTTTCCTATAATTTGAAGTTAGTTTTTAAAATTTCAGATGAATTCTGCACACCTCTTGCTGTTGGCTGTCCTGGTATGTTAGAAGTGATGAAGAGGAAATGGCTCAGATGAGTAGCCACACGGCAGGTCTTTGTCATGTAAAACTCGCCCTTGCCAGGTACTGAGTCGCCTTTTCAGCCTTCGGGTGGCGCGGGGACGACGCAGGCCGAGGGTTCCTCATCTGGAGAAGCAGCAGCAGGACATGGACAGAAGCTGTAAAACTGAGGATGTTGGGCAGGTCTTATCGATCAGTCAATGTCTTGTTGGAACTTTTAATTTATCATAACTTATAGAAGGACTATAATGAAGGAATATAAAAATGTAACTGGTAACTTTCTGGAAAAAGATTGGTTATGTTTTTTTCCCTTCAAACGGGGCGAAAGAGGCTTTAGTTGGTATTTTATGTAAACGACTGGTTAAACGTACTGTTTTTCCAAATTTTTGTTTGTTTTGCACAACTTTTAAATTAGATTACTGGTTATCCAACAATACCCAACATATATAAATATGAAGATTTTTATAATTAAAGATAACCAGTGAGGTAAACTGCAAAAATAAAAAGTGACAACCTGCCTACGAGTACCTTTTGGAATGTTAATCTTGTAAAAAGTGTGTATTGGTTTGTTCAAATAGTCTTGTAAAGCTTCTGTGTAATGAATTGTTTCCAGATATGAATTTTCAGAGATAGCTGTAGAGATGTTTTTGATTCTTTTAGATGCCTCATTAAATGAGGTTTTTTATATGTTAATGTATAAAGGATATGTAAACAGGTTTATTTTCAATTTTAAAATTTTGTATAGTTTAAAGATGCTTCTGTATTCTGTGTTGGTATCGTGCCACTGCAAAACTTTAGTGCAGAGTTTATATTTAGCTAAACTTGTTCTGTTAATTAAGAGAAATGCATAAATCTTTTATTCTCAATGAAATTTGTAACTCTGAATAAATTGACCTATGAGAGTTGATATATTTCACAAAAATGCAAACGCTTTTGCAGATGGTCTCAGGTCATTTTTTTAACAACAGAAGTTAATTTAATTGCTGAAAATGAAACATTGTGAGGACAAGGTGAGTAGCTGTTTTAAAAGGTATTTAGAAACTTTGCAAGGGATATTACAAAATAATGCTGAATGCTAATTTTGCTGACTTACCTGTGGAAATTTACCTCTCATAGTGCAATAGAATCTTGTAGTGGTCTCTGCAATTGCTTTTGTAATTACGTTACCCGTTATTTTGTGGTGTTACCATCTGACAGCAGGAGGCTAACTTTGCCCTGTCGATAACAAGCATCCCAAACTGAGGGGGAGAGAAGCTGTAGGCACCAGCAGATACCACTACCAGGGACGGTGTTCAGCAAAGAGGATCTGGGAACCTGCTTTTCATGACAAGCTTATTTCTTGCTGGACACAGAATACGTTGTTACAACCACCATACTCCCATCTCACCTCTGATTCCATAGGTGTGACGGTTTTTACATGTAGATTCTTCAATGTGCTCTTTCCAACATGTTTTGTGTTGATGGGGGATTTTTTTTTAATCGTTGCAGGGTTATGTCATATAACAGGAAGACACATGATTTGTGATAAGCCGTATCTGTGTGCTTGCACATGTCATTGGGCCAGCTCATGTAGGCAACGTGGGCTATGTCCCTGACGCCTTCCAGGGGCGGCGTTTCTCCTTGGTTACTGATGTGTTGGGTCAGTGCTGAGGTTTGGTGAAATACAGTAACAAATAGGGCTGCTTCAGCTGCAGGTGGCCTAAGCGTAGTGGGAATCTGAAGAACTCGCTACAACTGCTGTAACTTAAGGCTGCAGGAGTAGAGGGAGTTCGTTTGGCTTCAGTCAGTACACTTGAATTCCCGCTGCACCCCCAGGAACTGATGGTCTCATTTTCTGCTGCCTCATTTAAGTGCTTCTCTTCGGGGGCCTTCCCAGCCCCAAACGTAACAGCTCCTTGGGCACCCGTGCCCGCTTGGGGCGAGCGGGATCTGATTTTGCTTGGTTGGGTTTTGCTTTACGTTTTTTTCAAGAGCGGCTCTGGTTTTTGCAGGGAGAGTATGAATCTGCAGCCCTGTCCGGCCACCTACCCTCACAGGCTTGAGGTTCAGCCGTGGTGCAGCTGTCCCAGATCTTGCAAGCACAGGTATGTTACAGGGTGACAGAGGGATTTCACGCATTGGTAACCTTATTCTGCGGGGCACGGCTCCTGATACAGGGTGTTTCTGCTGCCAGTGCATGGGTCACTGTTTCTGTGCTTCCAAACCATCAGAGCCTCCTGGCATTCAGGTGCTCTTCCGTAACTGGAGTCTTGGAATGTGCTCTGCGAGGCTGTTGTAGGTAGTACGGCTCTGTAGGCAGGAAGAATTGGCCTTACCCTCAAAATATATAGTGACATTATCCTTCCTTAATAAATTAATTGACTGAATTACAGGAGAGGCTTCTGTTAATACCTGACTTGCTCCTGTGACAAGGTGACCCACTGTGTAGGTGAGGGAAGGACTGTGACGGCCAGGCGTGTGCTGCATGGGGCACGAAGTGCACGGAGCCACATCCTGCTGGCACTGGGCACAGGGGTGTCCCCAGGGGGCCAAGGAGGCCAGCAGCGCCCTGGCCAGTGTCAGAGCCAGCGTGGCCAGCAGGACTGGGGCAGCGATTGTCCCCCCATGCCGAATGCTGGGCTCCTCACAGCCAGAGGGATGCTGAGGGGCCAGAGCATGTCCAGAGCCAGGCAGGGGCACAATCCTGTGGGGAGCAGCGGGGGGAGCTGGGGGTGCTCAGCCGGGAGAGGAGGGGGCTCGGGGTGCGGTGTGTCTGATCGCTCTCCACAAGTAC
>JAVJGJ010000032.1:27737529-27763605 GCA_035590215.1 Microhierax caerulescens | reverse complement strand
GGCGTGCTCCTGGGCCAGGAGGGGCTGGCGGGGGCGGGTCGCCCTGGCCCGCCGCTGGGGCGCCCCAGGGACACGGTGCAACAGCGGGGCTGGCACGGGGAGGGGGGTCGCCCCACCGGGAGCTCCTGGGGAGAGGGGTGTCGGCCGGCTCCTGGCCGCTTTGCCACTGAGGGGTCTTCGCATAGCGTCAGGCTCCAGGTAGACGAGTTATCCTTTCCCGTGGCCGCTCCGTTTGCGGCGCTTGGCTGCGGGCTGTGCGGCTGGTGCATGGCCTTCTGCTGCGCCGGCGGCTGCTGCAGAAATACCTTCCTTAAGATGCGAGTTAAACGCACCTGCAAGGCCCCAGCGGCTCGGACGGGGCAGAGGCAGACACTGGAGTCATCCGTCACCTTTCCCACCCACTTGCCAGCCCAATGCTGCTGCCATAACTGGGGAGGCCTCGCACCGGAACGTTACCCGCGCGCTCCAACGGGATACGCCTTCGGAAGGGTCTGTCCTCCTTTGGCCTTACCGTCTGGTAACATCCACAGGACTGTCTCCTGTGCAAAATGACTTTGTACCAAAAAACGGTGTCTTGATTGTTAAAAGCCATTTTTTAAGGGTTTATTCCTAAATCGTTCATACCTTTTTGCTTTTACATGTGCAGCGATCCAGGTGCTGTCATTCATGAAGTTTCTAGGTCATCTGTTCCCGAGATCGCAGCCTGCAGCCGGTGGTCAGAGACACGAGCCCTGGGCACGTTCTCCGTCAGCAGCGTAATGGCAGGGCACGATGGTGTGGAAGGGCACGGGTGAGCAGTGATCCAGAAAGCTTGGGCAGCATTATTTTCAGTTTTTAATAAGAGACTCAGGGAGGGCTGAATTACTCTGTACAGATTTAGAAGATGCCACAGGTGGCACCAAAAGAGAATTAGTCCGTATTATATTTACGTGACAACTATTTTACTCTGTTTTACCTTGAGTAATGTTTGCTGAAAAGCGTAAGCAGAGGTTTCTTTCCTGTGTAATGCAGGATAGAGATGTGACATCCTTTAGATTTGTGAAGGATTTAATCCTGCTTTGAATGATGCCCTTGTAGGGATGTTGACTTTAGTTCCTAGGATTTGGTTGAGGTGGATTAAGTGCGCCAGACAGAGCGCGCAGCTTTTTCAGGGAAACATGTTATTCTCACACACGTACACGTGCCGCACTCAGCAGCAGCAGCCCAGGCTCAAGTAGCTGCTGGCACCACAGGCGCCCCACTCTTCACCCCCATCCCGCTGCTTTCCTGGTAGCTGAGCGGGTTGCTAAGCCACGTGTGAGTCCATGCAGTGTGATCAGGGAACTAGTCCCAGTTAAATTCACTGTACAGTAATGGTTATTTTTTTTTATCCAGATCTGGGATTCCTCACCCGTGGGTCACCAGCAACCCCTGGGACAGGTGTACAAGCAACAGGGCACTGCCAGGTGGAGCAGGAGAGAAACGGGGGGGTCCCATCTGGGGCTGCTTCTAGGGGCTGCCACCACCTGGATGTGACGCTGAGCTAGATGGGGACGAAATGGACAGGCTGCCCAGGAGCGTGGTGGTTTTCAGAGTCAGACTTCCCACTAGGACAACAGCTTTATCAATGTATATTGAATCCATACTCAGGAAAGGGTGAGTACTGGGAGCTAATAGACCTATTCCCAACTCATAAATCTGGAAATGGGCTGGCTCTTTGATCTCTGGCTGCTGTGACATCCTTTGGGCCAAAAGCCGCCTCAGTTCCCTTGCACTTTACAGTACCAGAGGTGTTCCAAGAGGGATCTTGTAACAGCAGCTAACGTGCTTCCCCTGATGAGGAAATGAATGGAGATGTTTTCCAGGCCTGGAAGCTTTTATTAAGAGACACGGGTGTAATATTTATGGACTATTAAAAAGAAAAAAAAAAAGTGCACTATGTTACAGTGGAGGAAACATAACTTCTGCACGCTAAACTTCATTGCAGTAGATCTTGTAAATGAGTGCAGTTTGACCTCCAGTCCTGTGAAGGGAAGAGGAAGCCTGTGTTTTGCAGCTCTATCAAACGGGCTGGGATCACCTGTGCTACTGTGACTGGACAAAACGGTTGGTGCCCTTAATGCAGCCCAGTATTTACACACATGGGCTTCAGGGTATGGGGTTCACGCTCAGTCACCAAATCTCCCATCTGCAGATGGTCGCAGCTTACCCAGGAGCTGACCTGTGCGTGCCTGACCACACACCTTTGGTGCTGGCCACTGTTTACTTCCACTCCCTCTGCCTCAGTTTCCTTTCCTGGGCTGGGTGGCTAATTGGGTGGGTTGACATATCTTGGTGAAGAGTCCTCTTCTGCGTACGGGCAGTGTGTGCTGGACACGAAAGCAGAGCAATTCTGGGGCGAGATCAGAGCCCAGGAATCCTATTTTCCCATTGCTCAAGGCATCACATGCTGATTTCCTCTGTGGGATCCTGGTGGCTGCCCGGCTGTATTGGCTTGGTTTGAAAGGGATCTGACATTGAAGAAAGGCAAGGGGGACAGTGCTGTCTAATCATAAAGGAGCGTGCTGTTAGCTAGAGATCAGAGTAGGAGGCTTTTGCCTCCTCCTAGGCAGGCAGGATGGCATGAAAGACAGCTCTCTGCTCTCTGCCAGTTCTCCCCCCTCCCAACACTGGCACACCTCTCTGCAGCTCCCACAGAGTGTCATCCCACCGATGTGCTAAAAGCGATGCCTGCGAGGTACTGCAGTATGCCTCCCGCAGCAAGAAAAAAGCACTGTCTGGATTTGGCAGAGTTTCCCTTCCTTAGCAGGAAGCTTTGCATCCTGCTGTGCCCCTTGTAGCCTGACAAAGAGGTTTCCAGTGCCTTGCAGGTGCCAGCATCTGCATGGAGTTATACCCAGGTAAGGGCTGGAGGCATTTAGGAAGACAATCAGACGTTTGTCCCTTCCTATTTTGTATACTTGCTTTTATTTGTGTCCTGTCAGGCACAAAGGATTTTTACTTCTTCCCTCAAGACACAGAAGCAGGAAGTCCAGGAGTGGCTTGCTGTTTGAAATTGAGATGGTGAAAATTGAGGTAGTTGCTTCCGAGGGCAGAGCAGGCTACCTTGTGCTGCCTGCTTCAGGGGCTGGTCACACTGACCTTCGCTGTATTTCTTGTGCTTTGGTCCATGCTGGGGGTACCTCTGCACTGAGGTTCCGTGCCGAGGGGCTCTCACAATGCAAAATGTACCTGCATCTGCAGTGAGAACACGGTTTTAAGCTTCAGGTGGAGAACACACTATCGTGTCACCGCTGCCAGCTCTGAGCATCCAGCAAGGATAAGACAGGCTCTGAAACATTGGGCTTTGGAGTCGCGAGGGGAGATGGGCCCTGTGCAGAGTTTGCTGGCCGGCTGGCTACTTAGCCCTTCGCATATCAAGCCAGGGAGCTTCTCTCAGGCTGCTGGGGGCCACAACATCATCTTTTAAACATGCAGATTAAGATCCTGCCTTACGTGACGAGAGGAGCCGGGCCTTGGGAAGCATCTCAGAATGCATGGCAAGAGTGGGCGGCAGTGTGACATTCAGTCGTGTCTTTGCTGCCAAAACAAACGCACCCCTTTAGGTAACTAACACACACGAGCAGTTCTGCTGCTCAGTCCCAGAGGGAATGAGACACGACGGGTTTCACTGTGCAGTGGTTTGAAACCACTAGTACGGCCTTCGCTGTGTTCAAACTCCTCTGGCTTGTCACAGCACTCTGCTCCTTCTAGGACTCTGCGGGGAGACAGTTCTTGCATGAGATTTTTTCATTCCAGCAAAGCTTATTATATTTGTCTTTAACGTGAATTCTCTGGTGTCTAAACCCAAGACTGAAGCTTTTAGTAGCACAAATTTAGTGGTCTCTTCTCTACCTGACTAAACTTGCAAAAACCTGGTAGTTTGGAGATCTCGATTTCTACATCAGTTTTAATTGAAACTGGCCAGCAGGTTCAAAGCTTATATTGGGAGACTGACCAAAAAGGGAACAGTGGTCACACACCCCCGAATTCATTAACTAGAAAGTTTAAGAAAAAACAAACCCACATCTTTGCAGTTAAGACTTAGCTTAAGTTTAAGGTATACTGAAGAAGCAATGCCTGTATAACCATCTCACAAATAAAACTAATTGCAGACCAGACACATTTTTATGATTTTATACATAACTACATTTGCTTCAGAGCTTCTGCTGGCATGAAAATGCTGTATAATTTCCAGGTCCTTTAGCAGGGCCGTGACAGCAAAGATCATTAATGCATGCTAGGCTTAGGTTTTGAGGGTTTTGCATTCTGCCTAAGAGGAAATCTTTAGATGAATGCTTAATTTCCCTATGATTGCTTCTAGTCACTGTGACAAAGCTCTTTACAGCCTCTGAATGCTTTTAGAGGTTTATCAGGTCTTCCCAATGTACATACACCGAGATCTATATATTGAGGCATATGCAGGCTTTTAGGTAGAGTTCTGAGATCTCACAGTGATGTCATGTTTTTAATTTAAAGTTGTCATTTCATGGTGTTTGTCTTTCTAACCCTCATGGCTATAACAAAGAGGCCCTTGAGAAGGTGAGCTGTGTATAGTCCTCGCTTCAGCATAGTTTGCAGATGCCTTGAAGTGTATTCTTGAGAGACCTGAGCTGCCTGTCCATCTTGGATGTTCAGCTGTGTCCCTGAGAGCTCCTCCTCGCTACAGTCCGGGCAGGGTGATGGGAAGGTCCTCGCTGCTTCACCCTGCATATCATCCTCTGCTCCTAGGGGAGTCCCAGAATGGATCCCAGCATCCCTGAGCATACCAGCACACTACAGAGAAGAGGGGGTTTGCCTTCCTGGTCAGCCCAATAAGTGTGTTTCATGTAGAGGGCTCCTCCTGCCTCTCAGAAGGATGGACGAAGGCTCACACTTAGGGCTGTGCCATTCCCATTGCACGTGTGCGGTGGGTGTGATCAGCACAGTGACTTCTTTGCAAAACGCCGCAGGCTGAGGATGCCGCTACTGCATTCACCACTCCATCTCCGGTCTCTTGTGTGGTCCCAATCAAAATGTTGACTTCTGTGCCTCGGCTTCACCACCTGGAAAACTTAAATAGCTGTATTTGTCTCTCACCCTCAGGCTCGCCTCCACCTGTGAGACAGCAAGGTGGATCCAGTGTTTGCTACAAGGTCAGAAGCAAGACTTGGCCACGCTCCAGGCTGTCCCCAGGCTGTCCCGGTTGGCAGCAGGTGCCTGGGCACTGCGGCTGGGGAGAGAAAGTGAGAGCGGTGCTGCCCCTGTTGTGAGGCTGAGAGCGTGACCCACGGCGCTGCGGCCGCAGTATCCTGAACACACCGACCTGTGACCTGGACTGAACCCCTTTCAGGGCTTTTGTGCCTACAGGTAAGATGTGATGGAACCCATCGCACTGGAGAACTGTCAGAGCCTGGTGACATCAATCTGCTGTGGTTTAACCCCAGCCAGTAACTAGGTACCACGCAGCTGCTCGCCTCCCTCCCCAGAGGGATGGGGATGAGAACTGGGAAGGAATGTAAAACTGAAGGGTTGAGATAAGAACAATTTAATAATTAAAATAAAATAATAGTAACAATTATAATGAAAAGGAGGGAGAAGGGGAGAGGAATAAAATCCAAAGGAAGGGAGAAAAGAAACCAAGTGATGCACAATGCAATTGCTCACCACCCGCTGACCGGTGCCCCACCAGTCCCCCGGCAGCGATCGGCAGGCCCCAGCCAATTCCCCCCAGTTTATATACCAACCATGATGCTGTATGGTATGGAATATCCCTTTGGCCAGTTTGGGTCAGCTGTCCTGGCTGTGTCCCTCCCCAATTTCTCGCCTCTCCAGTCCTCTCACTGGCAGGGCATGAGAAACCGAAAAGTCCTTGACTTAGTATAAACATTACTTAGCAACAATTAAAAACATCAGTGTGTTATCAACACTGTCCTCACACCAAAGTCAAAACACAGCACCGCACCAGCTACTAAGAAGAATATTAACTCTACCCCAGCTGAAACCAGGACAGGGAGGCAGGACACTGCTCGCTCGGGCAGCCGGGCCCAGCTGCTGGGCTACCAGTGATTCCAGATCCCAAAGGGCCAGTCTCGCCCAACAGCTCTGTGCGCACACCTTCCACAGGGTGAAAATAAATGCAAAGTGCCAAGCGGTTGGGTTCTTTCTGAAAGATAACTGTCTTGCTTGGCTAGGATCTGATTACATCTATATATGCATGATCTATCTTCCTTTGAAAATTAAAACTGCTGTATCTCTTTATTTTTGGCAACAAGGAACTAATAGTATCTTGTGAGTTTAGCCCTGTGCTTAGGAGGGGGATGTGACTTGGTGGGGTAAGCCATTTCCTGAGAGGTGTGAGACATGACTTCAAGACCTGGTGGTGCCATTCGTGTATTCTGTTCTGAGGAGTTGATAAGAGCTTCAGACACACAGAAAGCCTTGAAGTAAGCAGCCGTGGGGGAGGCGTAAGAACCTAGCAAATGCATATGAAAAGATCAAGGGGCTGCATTTGCTAAATCCCGACAGGAACAGATTTGGGGCAAGCCGCCCTGTTCAGAGGGGACCCAGGTGTAGCAAAGGGGCAAGAGCAGACTGTCTGATGGCTGGCAGCTGGCTCCCTACCTTCTGAGGGAGAGGAAGGGGAAAGACTAGGGAGTGGGAGGGAGATAAGAGCAAACAGTGCGGGTGGGAAGAGGGAAAGGCAAGGGCAATAGGGAGGAAGTTACCTGGAGACAGGCTGGTTGAAAGGGCAGGGGATATTTAGGGTTGAATTTAGACACTGTTAAACCTCAGCCTGCCTTTGAGTTTTGAGACACCCTGAGAACAGCAGGATGCGTGTACCTGACTCAGTGTTGCTCCTGCAGCGAGTGGGCAGTCCCACAAAGATTGCTGTGGCAGCAAGCGCTAGGCTTAACCAATTCCTTGTTGCAATTTATCTCTCTGCCCTCTCTGATTTTATAGCAGGTGGTACTGTGAGAGAACCTAAAGCTTTTATTTAATAGAGCACATCATGTTGCTTTGGTTACTTGCATCCTCTGAACAAGGTCATACCCCATTCCTAGAGATATTTTCTTTAATGAAGAATTTTATAACAACTGTTGATGCAGGTGGTTGTATATATAAAATTACTGGGTTGTCTGAAGTCCCAGCAGTGTTTAATTAATTCACTGTACAAACAAAGGAAAAAGCTCTATCTCTGCAGACGGGAAAAAAAAAAAAAAAAAAGAAGATAAGGATGGAAGAGCTAAGGGAAAAGACAGGACCCTGTTTACCTCTTTTCGTACAGTACCTCCTTAGGAGAGGCAGCCTTCCAGCATGCTCCCACAGTAGGGCTGGCAGGGAAGGCAGGGTGATAAGCAGAGGGGCTACATCCTCTTTTAATAGCACTGAATAACAGAAATAAAAGCTCCAAACAGTCCCCTCTCTTTCTTTATCAGGCTCCTTGGCCTTAGCAAGCAGTGTTAAGGCATTGGTTTGTACCATTTCTTGGCAGGATCCTAAAGCTTTCCCCTCAGCCCCTGCACGTGGGATGGATGACTTCTACCCCAACTTAGCAAATGACAGGCATAAGATTCTCCATTTCTGTCTTGCAGTGTTTGGTATCTGTCTGAGTGCATGAGCTGCTGAAATTAATAGATTTTTATGAGGATTTCACTTTTTTTTTTTTTTTTTTGTTAAAGCTTATGTCTCTTGGTTGTTGAGAAAAGGATCCAAATGTGAAGTGAGTTTTGCGCAATACACAGAACCAGAACCTTCCCATCAGGTTGGATGCTTTTTACAATATGAACACAGATCCACTATTTTTCTCTGCCCTGGCCACAAGTCTTCCCTCTCTGAGTAGTATTGACTTGCAATTTCTTCAGCTGGCTTCCCTGCGCTTCCCTGCTGCTGCTCAGGCACGTGCCAAGGCTGGTGCTCTGGCTTCAGTCTTATAATTCATTCTAAATGTTTCCTAGCTTCTTTTCTTACTAGTTTTGGAGACAAGGGACTGTTGGTCTCTTGTGTATCATGGCACTTGCAACAAAACCATTTTGGTTTGCTCTAGCATTTTTTTCTGGGGTGTTTCATTTACAAGATATTCAGGCCTCTGTATGGCTTGGAAGATTTTCAGCTTTAACACGTAGATGGAAGGTGGGAAATTCCACCTGAGTTGGGGATTTGCAGTTTTGGGTGATCATAGCTGGTGAGTGCAGTGGTTACTATGCCATTTGACAAAGCTATTCTCTTCCATGCACGAATTGACTCATATTTCTTTGCTATTTAAAATCACACTGAAGAAAAGAAAAAGAATGAAAATACCACACAATGAACCCAGCAGGCATTATTTCTGTGGGTTATCCCGATTTCTGTAAGCCCACGGCATGGTTTTCTGGTGTCTGACTCATACAGAAGCTCCATGCATTTGCATAGAAAAGTATCTCCATCTTCCTCCCCCACTATCCCGTCCTCCTTCCTTGGCCACCCCAGATAAGCTGTCTGATACAACACACCCTCTAGGGCATGTCCCTGCCCTTCGCCCGGGACTGGTGCCCCCCCAGGCTGCCCTCCTCAGCTCTTGCCCCAGACCTTCAAAATGCCTCTTGTTCTCTCATCCTCATTTTCTATGGCAGCTGTTTTTCTTCCCCTATTATTCAAGCTCAGCTCCTCTCCTTTTATTTCTGGCAGGGTTATTTTTCTATTTGACTTTGGCCCCGTTTGTCAAGGGCGCACCCTTGTCACCTCCTTAGTCTAATCCTCTTCTTTGTTGTCTAAAGGTCTTCCTCTCTTTCCTTTCATTGGTACTTTTATCTCTTTCTCCATTATCTTTTAGTCCTCTTGATTCTTCCCCCTCTCTTTTGCATTTGACCAAGCTTGTCTTACACGTATTACTTGGGGGATTTAAGACTTTCCTCCTTGACAGCTTTTCTTCCCCGCCCCCTGGAAGTTTCTCCTTGCTGCTGGACGCATGCCAAAGAGCAAATACATTTATTACTCCAAATGAGACAACTGCAATCCCAGATCGAGAGTGACTCCAGGCGGCAGTGATCACAGCAGCTCTCTACTGCCATCTTAGCCATCCCCCATATCTTTGCGAGACCACATTTTTCCTCTTTTGCTGTTTGCTATCGTATCTTCACACCTGGGAGGCTGTCTTAAGGTCTCTGAGGTAAGAGAAGGTACAAAGGAGTGACAAGAGTTTGCTGCAAGGCTGAGTGATCAATAAAGGGTGCAGCAGCATCGCAGTGTAGGTTTCTATTTGCAGTTCCACCACTGCTACCTTCTTTTGTCCCCACCCTCAGGCTCGCTGTAAATGCCTGATGCAAGGATGTAGACGAAGTCTTTATGACGGTGTTTGGAAATTGCAAAACTGGGCACAACATCACGTCAATCAAAGCATCACCTGAGTGTTTTACACCATGTGTGTCTTGGTCCGTGCCGGCACAGCAGTGTTCTTGGTTTTCTAGCATTTCAAAAAGGCTGTATTTCCCTCAGGTCTTGCCAAGATAGAAAAAGTTGGTTAGAAAGGCAGAAGTGAGAAGGTAAGTTTTATTTGATTAATCTCTCTTGGTTGAACTGTCCTTCCTCTGTGTTTTGTATTTCTTATCAGATAAGGCAGCAGGAGTCCTGGCATGTGCAGAGTAGGCCAGGGGAAACAGGGAACCTGCTGACACTGAAAATCCTGACAGACTGAAGACTGGCCCTCTCTGCCCACAGAGCTTGATTTTGCACCTCTTCAGAAAAATGGCAATCTTTCCACTGCCTGCACGGAGCACCCTCTTGCTTCAGGGACTAGGATAAATTCTAGCTGTGAGATGTGAAGAGCCAAACAGTTGCCCACAGAAGCAAACCCCATATGTTGTGCTCTTTCCTCACCCTAACAAAGTGTCCTGGATGTGTGCGAGCATTGGTCTTCTTCATCTCAAACAGGTCTTTGCATTTCAGCTTTCCACAGCCATTAATAAGTTGCCATTAATAGCGTGTAGCCAGGTCTGGGCTCTCCAAGCATACATATATATCAATATATGCCACTGAAACTTGCCTATGGCCCCATTGCTGAGGGGAAGGTCCCTGGCACGCTGGCAGAGACACACAGGGTTGTTCCTAGAAGATCCCTATTCCAGAGCAAGATTGGTGCCTGCTTCCTTCTCTCCAGGCTTTTATCTAATCTTGCAGCAATGCAGCTTCAGCAGGTTCCTTGGCTAACCAAAGTGGAAAAGCTGGTTTGAGATGGAAATTTTACTTAGGTCTGTAAAATATGTATGCACAAAGAGCTGCAGAAGACCAGGTCATTGCAGGTCTGCCTGACCTCTTTTCTCTGTCTACACTTCCCAGGGTCAGTTCTCAAACTCTTGACAGTATTTTCAGCAGATGTAGAAACCATGGACCACATCCCACAGTAGGAAGGACTTAAGCACTTTTTCTTCACAGCAAAAGGAGAGCCACTCCTGTGAAATCCTCTCTACATCGGCTGGTCCAAGTTGCTGGTTTTCTCCATGTAGGCATGTAGAAATCATGAATCATGAAAAAAGGAGACACAAAGTGCTCTTTGGAGCACTTGCAGGATAGCCATAGTTTAGATAATTGCAATTTTTTTTTTCTGGGTGAAGTGTGGGCCATTTGGGAGTTGACCATTGAGCATGAATAGGAAGGGGAAAGCTAAGTGGAAAATACCTTCACTAGCAGTGCCTCTGGTAGGCGCAGCACAAATAAGCAAAGGATGTCCCTGCTTTGGCTGCCACTTTTTTGGTGAGAAAATGCCTCCATTAGACCTATTTATTGGTGGACTGCCTAAGCAAAACGCTCCTAGGGTGGCTGTTGTTATATAGCAAAGTATTATTTTCTACCTCCTTCCTGAAGAAAATAAGCAGCACTTGTTAGAACTGAAATTTTGCTGTTAGAACCGTGTTTTTATCACAGCGCAGAAGAGCAGAGGGCAGCACCGGTCACATCGTGGGGATGCTGTAGGGCACTGCTGTCATTTGCCATGTGTGAAGTACATGGGCTGTGTGTGCCTTGGTGAGGAGATGGTGTGACATGCCACTGGTCCCCTTGTGTAAATGCCAGATGGGAGCTCCATATAAAAGGGGCAGTAACAACCTTGGGGTGAGGCTGGAGAGGACTTCTGTGGTTACCACTGTAACATGTTTCAGCAGAAATTCATTTGACATTTTGGAAGGGGGAAGGCAGTGCTGATCATTCCTGGCTGCTGCGCTGGGTATGTGCCGATGCGCTTGGCTCTGAGCATGATGCATTTTCCAGCACAGAGGAGGCTTGTGTCCATGAGGTTTTAAGGTCAATTGTGCCATCACACCCTTGAGACAGTAAACAGTGGCAGATTGTGAAAGGAGCTGTACCGGTAACTCATGACATTTTTGGCACACCATCTAACCAACGCCCAGGGAAGGTGCTCAGACTGTGGTGATGCACTGTCTCCTCACATTTTAAAGCTTTTCCTGGTGAAGGTAGGCTAGACATCCCTGGCCTGGCCTTTTAAATGGACTTCTTGCTAGGACAGTGGGTCCCTGCAAGATGAAACAGAGCAGGTCAGGAGAAAAGTAAGACATTGATATTTCCCCATGAGGTCTTTTAGGTTCTCAGAAGAAACCATAGCTAAAAATCAAATAATCTTCAGTCACAGACTCAGAGGTGAGGTACAGTGCACGTAAAGTTGTGAAAGATACCTCAGAAAACGCAGGCCATTCACATGGAGTATGTCTGGCAATGTAGTAGTAAAAATATTCAGACACATGCAAGCACAGGGTAGATGTAGAATTTTGGGGAGTTAGACCTCATATTATCAGCACTGGTTAAACCTCTGCACTACACCTTTATTCAGCAGCATTTTAGCCTCCCCTATTTTATTGTACGTTCATCTGCATGTCTTGTATCACACAGGACATCTGCTGAGCAGCAGCACCCTTGAAAGAAACTGAACCAAAAGTGTCTTCCAAATATCCCACGTGGAAGAGAACCAGTTAGATACAGCAGTCACAGCAGCTGCTCCCGTTCTTGTATCAACGCATCTGTTGTCAGCTGACAGATGTGATGGTGCAAAGAGAAAAGGAACCTGGGCAACAATTTGTATAATTTGGGGAAAAAATACTTGATTAGTGTGTGTGATTTCAGCTCCATGGGTTGGCATCATTGCTAGCTGGGCAGAAATGCCAGGCAGGCGTAGGGAAGAAGCACATCATATGTCTCATCTCATACCTCTCTAGCAGGCGGGGGAAGCATGTGGCTTTGTACGTGCTATAGTAGCCCAGGCGAGTTCTCGGAGCATTGCAGTGTGGAGGGCTGTCCTAGCCCAAACTCCTTCCTTAGTCCCTAATCCCCTTGTGTTAGCTACAGAGATTGCAGAGTACAGGCAGGAGCTGCTCTGAATCGGTGGTGAGTCCCCATCTTCAGGTTTATGGGACTTGTTCCCAAACTGTTGTCCCTCACGCTCCTGAAGAAGGTCCTCAGGGCAGCAATGTGCCGTGCTGCGAGGATCTAAGGCAATGCAGAGGTTTTGTTCAGGAAGTCTGTGCAGCAGCAGCTGTCATCCTCAGGGACCATTATCCTCATTACCCCCCAGTCCTGGATAAGCTTCCCCCAAGCTCAGCTTCATTATTTTCTTAACAGTGAGTATGGTGCAAAGCACTCTCCCGAAAGCTCTGGAAGTTGCTGGTCCAGTCCATAAAGGGGCTTGGGGGTGTGATGCTCCTCACCAATGTTTTTTACTGCACAGCTGCTTTTACCCAGGTTCCAGCAGCATCACGGTGCCACCCATGGTAACAGCATCAGAGCACTGAGCCTCTTTTGGTCTGGGCAGTCACCTGTGAGGCACTGAGAGAGCTACCTACTCGCTAGGTCACTACAGTTGTAGGTCACCTCTGACCTGGGCCAGATTTGAATGCTGGGTCCCAAGATGAGAGGTTTCACCCTGTCATTCTTCTCCAGAGGCAGCTGCTCTTCCTGCAGAAGTTTTCCAAGAACATTTCTAACGGATGCAGGAAAAAGAAGAAAACACACTGCCAGGCTTTTACTTCCATGCTGGCATTACATTCCTCCCTGCGACCCCCTCTCCTCTCAGCAATGCATGGCTTTAAGGTTGCATAGGCTGGGTGGAATATATTTTAGAGTGAGACTCTATTTAGCTGTGATGTCAACTGCAGCCAACTATAAAAAGCTCAGTAATGCTCTTTGAAAGTGTAACAGCTGCTGCTCTGCACAGTCTCCAGTGTATTACCAGTCCGCCCTATTTCATGTGCGCACAACCAAAATAAAATATTATAGCAATCATCTTATTATATAGTACAAGGAATTTGGGACATAAACTCCCCAGAAACCAGGAGGAATTCAAGGTTAGGCAAACTGGGTAATTTTACATGGTTTGTTAACAAAAAGGTAATTTTATCTGGCTTTGCAGCATAGCCTGACTTTTACCTAGCACTTGACTATGTGCTATCAGCGATCCCTAAATAGTGACCAGAGAGCAGCAAACCTTTCCTTTGGGCAGCTTTACTGGATGGTGCTCACATACAGTTTTAAACTGAGCTCTTGCATGGGGCCAGGCCAGCAATATATTATCCTATTGATATCCTATCCTATCCTATCCATATCCATATGAAACCTATTTTTGTCCTTAAATGGGTGTGGCCACATATATTTGAAAACGCACTAACCAGGCCAAAATTTCCCATAAAAGTGGGACTGTTTAAGAAAATGTGATTTGTTAATCTAGAGTGAACAGAGAAGTGACTGGCTGCAGAACTGTGCCAACACTGCACACCACCACAGTACTGCAGATGGGGTCTCAGCTGGGCCTCTGTTAAGGACAACCCTGAAACTGGATGCTGTAGTAAAGCCAAATCTTTTCTAAAATCTGAACAATGAATACTTAGGGGTAATCCCCGCATTTTACTCTGTGGACTTCCATCTGTTGAGAACCTTGATACATTTTCCAGGGGTGTGTCCCTGTTTTACTAAAACATGGGAAGTTTGAGTGACCTGCCTGCAGTTACACAAAAGCCAGCAAGTGGCAGGGCAAGAAGGGGTAAACCTTGCTGTTCTGGTTCTGCTTCCCCCATTCCTGTCCCTTCCCTTTAGCCACTGGGCCTGCTGTCTGCTGAGCTGACATTACCCGCGGTCCATCCAATTCAACTTTCTGCAACGAAACGAGACAGCTCAAACAATACAAGTCCAGGAAGCAACGGCTACGTAAAAAAGGACACAGAAAGTTTCAGAAAAATATCTCACAAGCGCCCAGTTTGCTGTAGGGGTTGCTTGAAGTCCTGCTGGGCTGTGCCCTCATTTGGCAGGGTCTGTTGTGGGCACCAGCCAGGCTGAGGGGCAACACCCTCCTGCCTCACAGAGCTGAGCAGATCAGCCTGGGCTCCAGGTGCCTTGGGCATCCTTGGCGAGACTAAACAGGGCAAAGTGGCCACAGTGTTGTAGGCAGGTTGATTTTGTTTGTTTTGTAGTGCATATAGGGCCTTTGTAGTGTGGGTGAAGAACAGCCTGTTCCTAGATGACGTGTAAATGTCTCTGACACGGGTTTGAAGCAGCAGTGAGCTCACCAGTCTGCGAAGAAATGGTCAGCTGCCAACCACGGCTGTTACCAAAGGTGACAGAACATTTAGGCAATGTGAGGAACAACTTGGCATCAGACAAAGCCACTGGAATGGAAACACATATACCGCAGGATGGGCTCAGCCGTGCCTCTGAGTGCTGGCTGCACCCAGCTCCCAAGCAGGGAATTTTCATCCATGAGGAAATTGGAGGCACCCAGAAATGAAAGCAAGTGGCTTCCTGTCACAGGAGAAGCTTGGGAGGGAGCCAGGGAGCAGCCTCAGTGCCCAGGCACGGTGCTGCGGGTGCAGGCCCATCCTTCCCTGCCAGCTGTCTGGAAACCCCTTGGGCTCTCCCACCTTGCCAGGGTGCTCAGCTGCTCACTGTGCTGTGGGCACGAGCAGTGTTTGCAGGATGAGCAGCTGACTGGGGGAGCTAGTTTTTCCTATGTACAAATACAAATGCAAACATACACCATATGGTTGTTTAAATAAGGTGATGTTGAAGAAGGGTGACTTGTGTCAACAGACAAGAGATGAATTTACATGCTACACTGTGTAGCAATGTGCTGTCAGGTAAGAACTGGCACATTCTTTGTGTCCAGCCGTGTATACGTAATGGTATCACAGGGGGAACTGAGTTGTGGAATTTAAGGTCGTGGGTTTTTTAATGGCACCTAGGAAACAGGATACTGGAAATCCTTGAACATTCAGTAACTTCCCAGCCAGAGGCTTTATTTGTCCTCTAATAGTCTGCAGATTATTTCAGATTTTACTGTATCTCTTGATGACTAAGAGTTCAGTTCTTCAGATATTGAGCAGCCTCCATTCTCAATAGGGGTGGCTGAGACTTTTTACAAAGCTTTTGTCTACCTTTGTTTGAGGCTTTGCAACAACTAAATGGCTTCCACACTTCTAGAAACGAGTCCAGTAAATCATTGGCCATGAGCCCATTTGTTCAAAAGAAGAAAAGAAAATACTGCTGCAATCCTACACGGGTGACAAGATGAAGCTGTCTGTCTTGTACAATAGCCATAGAAACCTCAGGCTCCTGGTGTTCGGACTCCCTGGCTATGATTTTCCACAGTGACCGAGTAATTTATTTAATACTTTCACTACCTCTTTGTAGAGTCTTGGAACTTTAGGGTGTCAGAAAGGATCATCAAATTCACTCCTGCAAGGCATTAGAAAGCAAGATCTTGCAATGTGTCACTAGAGGGAAAAAAAATAACTTTTTTTTTCAAAACAGATGTTTTCCCTCTAATATATTTTACAAGTTGAGGAAAACAAGCTTTTTTAAAAAAGAAAATAAATTGAAAACTTAGATCCTTTTGCAATGAACGCGATGCTAAAGCTGACATCTTGTTTCTTTCACCTGTGGTTAGAGAAATTTCCTTCTTCGGATCTTCAGGACTTTCCAGTCCTGAAGAATTTTTCTCCTGACTTTTAGATAACTGTTACAAAGATCAAAATTATTAGATAGTTTGTAGTGCATCAAATTACTTGCCTCTAAATATCATCTTCATCAAACCAGTTGTATTGGATACTGTTACTTATTTTTGTGGGATTTGGGAGTCCTAATCAGGACCAGTGTCTCCCTGACATGACCACTAAAGCCTGGGGACTGTGTTATTCTGTTAAAGTGATCAACAGTGAGTTAATTACATTTTACATGCAGAACATAGTGAGGGGGTTAGAACAAATACCCACTGACCTGAATGTGGCATTTCACACCGCAGCGATAAGGTTCAACCAACACAGATTGCTACTGCCCTCTTTTTGAATAGAAAGGATTAACAAGAACCGTCTGTCTGTCACAGCTAACGTTACTGGGAGGTGCTGGACACACTGCTAGTGCTGTTTGGGACCCCATCTGGCAAGGAATTTCTTTCCCCAGGTTTTGATTTGGAAAGAAATGTCAGTTTCTGTTGCAAATATCAGAGCGTGTTCGCTAGCTGGAAAATATTGTTGTTTTGCTGTTATATAAAGGCTACTCAACGATTACAATGACAGGCACTCCACGGAGGCCTGTAATAAAAGCAACACACAAAGGGAGATACTACATTCACATATTTTGAGCCTAAGGGCTTGTCTATAGTAGAGAGATTTTTATTTTTTTTTCTGTATCTTAGTAAGGTTAAAGATGCACTCTTCCTGCCTAGGTCTGTATAGCCATATCCAAACAAGGGCTTTTATCAGCATAACTATGTCAGCAAAAGACCCAGCTCTTAACTCACATAATTGCAGTGGTAAGGCTCCTCAAGTGGAGGCTAGCTTATATAGATTCTGCAGACGGAAGGAAGCAAGAGAATTGCTCCTTTCATCATGATAGCATTTTATCTTGGGGGCCTAATGCTGACATTCTGAGTGTTGTTAACCTCTGCTATTTTAGGACTGGTGTGTAGGAGCACATCACTGCTGAATCAGGCATTCAGATACTTCTCTCCTGGCAATACAGTTCAGAAATCTGGCTGGTAAGATGTAATCACCTTGGTTAAGCTTTTCCTTTGAGAACTCTTGCCCTGTTTTTCCCTGATGAAACTCCCTCACATGCCAGTCATCCCGGACTCTGTTTTGTTTTACATAAGGTACATGATGAGGTCCCCTGTGGCTGGCCCATGACTACTTTAAATTATATGTTAATATGTCGTTCCTTTTTCTCATTCAAAGATTTCATTATCTTGCAGCAAAGCATGTGAAAGGAAGAGGATTCATGTCTCCCTATATTATATTTAAGAGAAAAACCACATGACCAGCTCAGCAGCAATTCCTCTTGAGCATCAGCAAGTTATGGACAAGAAGGTGTGTAAGTAAACTTGTAGACATACTAAGATAAAAGGGCTGGGTCAGATTATGGATGTACTAAATGTGCCAGTCTTGAATCCTGACTTTATGAAAAATGGGGGTTTGGCAGCTTAAGGAGATCCTGCCTGCCACGCCCTTTGCCATCTCCCCATTCACACTCCTCTCCTTGCAGCCATTCACCCTGACAATTGCACTGACTCAGTTGTTTATGGAGCTGGGCTGTGAACCAGATTGGAGCAAAGCCAGTTTGTACAGAGAGAGCCAGTGGGATAAAAGGAAGGAGGCTGCACTTCACTGGGAGCCAGTATTGCCACTAAAACCCCATCATACCAAAACATTGCCTTCTGCAGTGGTGTGGAGAGGAGCCACAGCCTCTCCAAGAGGAACATCTGCAAGCCAAGGCATGGTTACTACTGCAGCCTCCACACCAACTCAGGTTTGCCTTGCAACAAAGGATCTTGCATTACTTTTGTAAGAAAGGTTGTTACTGCTTATCTCCTGAGAGGACAGCTACTCACAGATAGACAGCATGGGAAGTCCTGCCTCAGGAATTTGTCCTGTGCTGTCCATTAGGAAAGCAGTGTGAGGAGGCTTTAGCTCAAAGTGTCCATTTTTGTTCACCAGCTTCACTCTCCACAATCTGCTCTGATTTTTTTTTTTATCCTTGAGGAGAAAGAAAAAAAATGAGAAAAGAAAATGTTGTTGAAACACTACTGCTAGTCTGATGGGACCTGTGTGATTCTCAGCAGTTCTGCTGTGCAGTAGATTTCAGTCTGTGGTTGTTGCCACTGTGAACAACTTCCAAGGTCCACAAAAGCCACAAAGGAATAGAAGTTGACAGATTTAGTCCTGGTGTGCAAGATCTGCCTCTCCACTAGCAGTCCACAAATCAGAAGACATTGGAATTGCCTGCTGGAGTGCAACTCTACTTGCACAGAAAAAGGGAGATAAAAATACACTTTCCTGCACGGAAAAGATGTTCATTAGGGCAGAAGAGCACAGGTAGGGAAGCAAACGATCTAGTGATCTGATTATTGCAGGAACAGCAGGGTGGCTGGATTGGTGCGACTACTTCTCAGGGTGCTGTTTGGTATTACAGCTGAGCTAGTTTTTGTCCGTGTTTCCTGTTTGTGTTGCTTTCCTTCTATTGCATCTAGTGGCTGTCTGGCCACAGGGCAGATCTGTTCATCTGGCTGATAACAGCAGCAGACTAACTGTGCCATAAAAATGGGTAGTTTTCAGCCAGATCAGCCAGCTGAATCAACTCACCCTGAAGCCACTCCATCACTAGATTCAGCACAAGGGAAAGGGCAGGAGAACGCAGCTGGGCACAGCAGTGGAGTGTGACTACCGCTATTTGGCATTAGCTCATGGCTCTAAGTGCAAGCTCCCCACAAAAGGACAACCTGCTCCCATCCTCCCTTCCCTGTTCCTGCCAGCATGTTCCTGCTGCCAACCAGTGGTTTCCTGACCCATCAGTGAAGCAGACCTGCTCTTTAAGCCAGAAGAGAACTAACCTAGGAATTGAATAGTTTTCTACCTGTTTGATAAGGTGAAGGGAATTGCTGAGAGGTCTGATGAGCGTAAGAGCTGGCACCAAGGATGTTGATGGGAGTGTGTGGCATGTGGCTGGGAGCAGGCCAGGGTGGCTCCTTCTGACAGCAGCCATTTCATGAAACCTCATTCTGAATTTAACCCAAAGCAAGACCCCCCCCTCCCAAACAACAACATAAAAAAGTAAGCCACAGCTGAGCAGATGGGAAGCAGCTGCATGCTCTTCATTAAAAAGAGCGCATCTGATAATTAGATGAAGAGGGACAGGTTTAATGCATGCTCTTGAAAGGTATGTTATCCTGTTTGCTGAATGGAAGGAGTGACATGAATAGTGCCCTGTAATGCACACACAGCTTTGATCTTCCCAACAGACAGGTGCAGTTTTGCAAAGAAATCCCCTCTCTGCCTATCATTTCCCATAACACTGGGCACTTGGAGGCCCAAAGGTAGATACAGTTAATTTGAAAATAAAGCCAAAAGGAAAGGACACCAGAGGGAAGATGCTAGTATGTAGCACAGCACAGAGGAGGATGTGTCTGGAACATCAGAGCTCAGGGGCAGGGGTGTGTCATCTCTGTCCCCTTCGGGGATGCATGCTAGTTAGGGTCAGACCCTGACCCAGAGGTACCACTCCGGGTGGTGTTTTAAAGGAGCATCTGTGGGCGCTCCTCTGAATTTACATGGATGGAAATCATTCAGCTGGCTGTTGATTCACAGTTTTTTTCTGGGCAGATAGCCAAAAATGCAATTGCTAATTGCATCAATTTCCCCGTTCTCTCTTCTGTAAAATCACTTTATTATAGGAGTTGGTTAAATTCAGGAAGTGCTCAAATTACCAACCATATCTTGTTTACCAAAGACTTCTTGATAACAGTGCTGTACTACTTCTCTCAGCTCATGTGCCATTAAAGGTGTGATTGTTTACACAGTTACTTGCTGCAGATGCAATCAATTCAGTATAAGATAATTAAACTGGTATCACTTATTTTACTAGACTGAACTGTTCTTTTATTATCACCTGTAGCTGGTCAAACTGCGTCCATGCTATGGGATGTTTGCTGTCTGTCAAAATGGGAGTATTTAGTGAAGATGGACTTTAGCACATGTATGTTTTCTCAGGAGCTGCTCTAGCACTCCGTCAATAAACCTGATTTCAGCAGTGTTTGCTGACATGGCAAAGAAGGTATTGCCAGACCCTCCATCCGATTAACTGTTATTCCGCACCTTGTGTAATAATTCAGAGAAGTCAGTGTGAATGTCGCCGTAAATTACTACATAAATGCAAGGCAGTAGCACAGTGAAAGGTGTTCACTTCAAACAGAGAAAACTATCATCTGCCTTGCTGTAGAGAGGTCCCAGAAGAAACCACAAGTTATTTGCAAAACTGCAACTCTACCGATGTCTTTCAGAGTTGTCCAACATGACGTGAAGAACATGGCACTGTTTGCTCTTGGGTGCCAGGTAAGATTAGACCATGCTCTAAAGGAGACCTCTTGAAGGAAAAAGAAAATGGAATTGTGGTTATTTTCAGGCATGGACCCAAATTGCATACAGATTTCTACTCGGAAATTGCATACGGGTTTCGATTTGGAAAATTGCCTTTCTCTTCTCCTCCTCCCCCCTCTCTGTTTTTGGAGCTTTCATTAGTTCTTAGAAAAACTGAAACTATTCAATCAAGAAGAGAGGGTGGAAGAGGTTTACAGAAATGGATTCAGAGTGCTTTCTTGCTTAACTGAAAAGTAGAAACATAAAATCCAGAGTTGACTTGTTTTTCTCCACCAATAAGCAGCCACAAAAAGAGCAGCTTGGTGCTAGATGAGGTTGAGTGGTCACCAAAATGGGCAATACTGGCAGATTCACTATAGCTCCTGGGACAAAGATATTTTCCAACAGACTTCAAAAAAAAAAAACAAACCATCTATTTCTATGAAATTACTGTAGTCAAGAGAACCATAAGGAAAAAACAAAAATATTTATACATACTCATTAGTCTAGATTTTATCAATCAGAGCAATGTAGAGACATAAGCGCAAATCAGTTTTCCTTCATGCTGGTAGCAGAGTTGGGAGTCCACTACACTGTTAACAGTGCCTCCATGGGTGGTTTTACAGTTTGATCAGCTCCTAACCAAACAGCTTGTATCCATCCCTTAAGGAAAGGCAGACAAAGAGAAAGCCTAAAGTACAAGCACTTCAACGCTTTCTTCCTTCTGGTCCCGGTCTGTTCAGCCAGTACAACTTTCAGGAATGCAAAATGAAGACAGTAAAAAGAGGAACAGAACTGTCATGTTCTGGAAAAAGGTAAATCCTGTTACTACTCACAAATGCAATTCAAGTGCCAAACCCTGGGGAATTTAATTCTTCCATCAACCTGGTCACCCTCCCAGGGATACATGTAGCTTTTCCTTCCAGGCAGTCCATACTCCTCTCCCAGCTACAGGAGCTCTGGGCTTGTATGATTACAACCCTAGGGCTGGGAGGGATGTTCACACCCCATTTATTTAATGTAGCTATTCCTGAGAAGCTGATAACAATATTTTCATAGTGAATGGTTTGCATTTCTGAGCCCATAGCACATTGCCAGATCCAACTGCTCAGAGAAGTTCATTTGAGAAAATCAAATATTTAGCAGCTGTTGCTTTAGCAAACACCACATTAGGCCCCATCTTCATAAGCAGGTCTCCTTCCTCTGTTAGCCAGCACTGTGCAAGTGGAATTCCTCCACAGGACAGCCCCTGCTGCAGGCAGCAGACAGGTTTCACCCAGGGGTGCCTGGGAGGAAGGGCTGACGGTCTGGTATTTGCAAACACCAGGAAGAGTAGAAGAGCTGCTTGTTTAAGTGAGAGTAGTGGTCTATGAATGTTTTAATGGCTCATTGTATAACTGCAATGAGGAGGCTGGTATTTTTAACTGTTTAACATTCAGCAGCTTGAATTAAATAATTGATTTATTCTGTATAAAGTTTCTAGGTCTACATTTCTTAGCGGAGGGCACTGTTGCTGGACTAGACTACCTCTCTGGGACTACTATTTCTTCGGTATTTCTTTGCCCATGCAGAACCAGCTGTTACAAGAAATAAATTAATAATGTACTGGCTAAGCTCAGAATTTTCATCTTATCAGTGAATTATGCTAAGGGTTTTCTCAAATACATGAACTATTGGGAACTCTTTGTCATAATCATTTAGGAAATACTTCTTCATTTACAGGACTCATGAGCAATTCACTGAAGGTATTAGAAGTCATGCTGGCTGCCTGCCAGGGAACAGGCAGGACTGGCTGCTCCCTGAGAGCCGGGGAGCCAAGGGGGCTGGGAGTGAGAGCCGGGGGCGGTGAGTGTTGGGGTACAGGTGAGGATCTAGGGGACTGTGGCCATAGCTCAGGAAATGGCCAAGGACAAGAGCCTCAGCTGAAGCAGCTCCTGAGGGCCAGGGCTTGGTGCCAACAGGGGCCTCCCCATCATGCTGCTCCGGAGCACTCCCCACAGCCTCGAGCAGGCCCTGAGCCCCGGCAGCCAGACCTGCAGGAGCAGGGAGGATGTGCTCAGGGCCCCGTGGCTGCCTGGAGACATAGCTCCGGGTAGATCTCTGTTATGTACCAGATAAGCCAGGATTCCTCACTGTAGCTTGAATAACCATCTCTTCATAGTCAAAATTTTCTTCTGGAAAAATATTTAACCATTTGTTATTACTTAATCCCAGACTGGGACTTCCTGACTTCCCTAAAAATCTGAATTTCCTTTTTTTTTTTTTTTTCCCCCAATATATCATCTCACAGCTATTCCTTTTCCTATACCTGATCATGCACTCATCTTGTCCACCAGTCGCACATCACAGCATTTACTGACAACGCAGTGTAACAGCAAGTTTCCATATTTATAAATCCAACTTGGAAGCACCATGAAACAGAGGAGAATCGATGTAACATGTCCATTCCATGCTCACCAGACAGCTGTGCTATGAGGAAGGCTGGCAGAGAGCCACTAAGGGCATTTCTGTGCTGCCTGGAAGCTCTCTGAACAGAGGCAAAGAGGCTGCAGCACTGTGCCTTGGCAGTGCCTTGGCTGGACGCAGTGCCACCAGACACGTCTTGCTTTGGCTCTCCAGCTGGGACCTCTCCAAGACATTACGCGGCACTTGGTGGAGAAACTTGCTGAGCTGACGCCAGCTCCCATGCCTGTTGCATGATAGAGCAAAGCTGGTGTGAGAAGAGAGGAATAGCCTCACATCTGCTAAACATACCAAACATTTGCTACAGGAGACAACCTGTCAGGAGACAAACCAGTTTTCTGTAATTATTCCCAAAATCAGCTTGTCAAGCAAGATGCTTTTGGAGCATCTTGGATTGAGCTTGGCCTCCAAACACACAGGCAAATTAAGGGCTGCCTGGTTTCAGGCCAGTCTCCCATTTGGGTGAAACACAGTAAATCCAGTAGGGATCAGTCAGAACTTCAGTTTCTTTTCCTCTTGAGCATGCATTTCAGGATAAAGAATTTAGAGCTTCTTAAAGCCGGAACTTTAAGATTAATCTCGCTATGGATTAAACCATAGAATTGATGCCAGAAATATATAAGAAAATACTTATGAAGCACGAACTCCTTAAGCCAAGCAGGAAATGTGTCAGATCAAAACTCTGAAAAGAGATGTTTCAATACAAGTGACTTTATAAATGAACTGATAAATCTTAAAGTGAAGTTGGATCTGATGCTGAAGTGATGGACTTGTAAAGCAGGATGCAGGCTTGTACAAGGAGATAAAATGGTCTGTTCTGCTATTAGTATGGTCCACGAAGAACACCAAATAGTCAGTATGGAGAACTGTTGTGCCCTGGAGAGCTCCAGCTGTCAAAAGAGGATGGTACACTCTTGTTCTACAGGTTTTGGCAGGAAAAAGCAAACAATATGGTGTTATGTTTGATCCTCAATCAAAAAAAAACCCAAACCCAAAATGCTAGTGAAGAAACTACAAAGGATTTCAAATTGCTTGTAAAATTTCTTTTGAAGCTTAGATGAGTCACCATCTGAATCAAATTCTGCCCCATTTGTAGTAAACAGCACCCTGTGTGGCACTCACTCTCTCAACAAACACTAACTGGAAATGAAGTACTTTAATTTAAAGCTTTATGTTTCTTCTCCCTTTCACCCAAAGGCTTCAAAGCCTTTATAAGTGCGACAATAAAACCTCTCCAGCATTCCTGAGGGATGAGCAGATGGATCTAAAACTACCTTGAACAGCAGATAAACTCTTAGATGGTGTGACTGGCTGCAGGAGACAATCCCAGAAACAGACGGCAGGCTTCAGGGAAGCACTGGGGACAGGGGGCTCCCACATGCAACCCGGATTTTCACGAAGTTGCAGAGCTTTGCGGTTCTCTTCCTTTGCATCGGCTTCATGAACCACCAGAGAGGGATGCCGCACCTCCCAGGTGTGCAGTCTGCATCTTGGTTTGGGTGAGAAATGTGACCAACAGCACTTCACACAAATGCAGTCTTTCCTGAAGTCCTGTGAGGAGGATCACTTTGTGCTGGGAATAAACCTCCTTAGCTGTGCACGGGAGCAATGCTCTCCCCTTGCACAGCACAAGAGAACAGTATTATTGTGAATGGTGTTTCATGGTCACAAGGGAGTGAGCTAACTGCAGATATAGCTCTTGGAGAAGTAATTGCCTTGTACTTTTTTTCTTCCTCTGGCTCATTTCTTTCTTTTGTGAGGCCTGAAGCATGTTTCCCGAGAGAAGAGCGAGAGGTCTGTGGCAGACCTCATGCTACCTTCCAGCTGGAGCAAAAGGCTTTCAATCTGTGACACAGAGCTGTTGAAAAGGCATTATTCCCTTACATAAAGCAGGCAAACAGCGCAGGCAGAGCGTTCAGTGGCACTGCCGCGAACACTCCCGTAGCCTCCCGCACCGCGGGATCAGAGGGCTGCGGCAGTGGAGGGCCTGCCATCCGGGGCAGGCAGCCCACACGGTTCTGGTGAGAGCTGGGCTGCTGCCCGGGGCAGCTCCGCCGGCCCCGCTCCCCGAGGGGCTGAGGCAGCCCGCCACAGGCGCGTGCCCCCGGGGCAGCGGCAAAGCGGGAACTGGGGGCTCCGAGGCACCGTGAGGCTGGCGGGCCCCGGAGGGCGGAGCCTCCCGCTGCCAGGTCAGGCCGCCCCGGCCTGCTCCTGCCCGACAGCGGGGCCGGCCCGAGGAGGGGCCGGGGACAGGGCCGGGGCCGCCGCCAAACCAACTGAGACCGCAGCTCCACCGCTCGCCTCAGGCGGCTGGCGAAGGGGCGGGGCCTCGGGTGAGGCCGTCGGCGAGGGGTGGGCGTGTCCGCGGGCGGGGCCGGAAGTTCCGGGTCGGAGGGGACAGGAAGTCGGGACGTGGCCGCCGCAGCGGAGCAGGAGGCGGAGGGCGGGCGGGAGGCGGCGGAGGATGGCGGTGGTGCTGAGCTCCGACCGGTTCGAGGTCTCGGTGGACGGGCTGACGCTGAGCCCCAACGCCGAGGTGCCGCACTGTGAAGCGCGGCCGGGGCAGGGGGAGCCCGCAGCGGGGCGGAGCCGAGCGGGCCCCGGCTCCCCGGGCCAGGCGGAGGTCGGCGGCGAGGCGGCGGAGGAGGCGGCGCTGAGCCTGGAGCGGCGCTGGGGCTTCGCGCTGGAGGAGCTGTACGGCCTGGCGCTCCGCTTCTTCAAAGGTGAGGCCGCCCGGCGACGTGGCCCGCACACCCCCCGCCGGCTCCGGGGCGGCGAGGCGGGATCCGCCGCCTCCTGGGACGCCCTGGGCGGTGGCACCGGCCGCCTGCCCGCCGAGCCGAGCTGCGGGACGGGGCCGCCTCAGGCCTTCGGGCGGGCTCCTGTCCCCCGGAGCGGCCGGTGCCACCGCGGCCGTGCCCCGCCAAGCGGGGCTCTTCAAGGCAGGAGCTGACGGAAACCGGCCAGACACCTGCAGCTCCTGCGGGTCTTGGGTGTCACTCGTGCGTTTCTAATTAAACCCGCACGTGCTCCGCCGCCTCCCGCCCCCGCCTCTTCACCCGGGGCGGCAGCGCCGGGCATCCTCACAGGACAACCCAGCGTGACGATAACCCACCCCGACAGTCGCAGAAGCGCCATCCCGGCGGCACCCGCTGCCCCACCGGCAGGGCGGAACTGCAGCCGCCGGCCCCGCCGCCCTCCCCGGCCCCTCACGTCGAGGGACGCCGGCCCGGTTGCGCCG
>JAVJGJ010000032.1:27724361-27737429 GCA_035590215.1 Microhierax caerulescens | reverse complement strand
CGGGGCGCCGGGCGAAGAGCCGGGAGGTAGCCCCGGGCCGCCGTGTGCCCGCTCCGCGGGGCTGGCAAGGCATTTCCGAGGCTTTGCACCACCCGACCTAAAAACGGAGCAAAAAAATTTAAAACCCTCGTTTGTGGCATGTGAAGAAAAACCTCGCCGATGTGGGCGAGGAGTGCGCTGCTTGAGTGTCGTGGAGTCAGCCGGGATGCTGGCGTGAGGTGTCGTGCCGTCTCCACATGCGAACTTCAAGTCTGGCTTTGCCACTCCGTGTGTCGTCACGACTCCAGCTGGCAGCTGTGCGAGGGAGCCATCAAATACCCGGGGCGTAGACCTGCAGCGTTTGTCTTGGGAATCCCCTGTAGCCAGGTTTGCTTCTGTAGGAAGCCGGAGGTACCTTGCCACACTGGCTTTCCTCAAGAGGAGGAAATCGACCGTGGTTTGCAGAGGAAGAGCTGCGTTCATTGGAACACTATGTCGTGTTTGAGCACCTCGCAGTGATGTGTCACTCTGCTGGCTTTCAGGTGGCTGCCGCTTAATGTGCGGCTGCTGCTTAGTGTGGGGTGCAGAGCAGGGAGTCCAGCAGCATGCCTGTGCTAGGGAAGATACAACTCTACTTGGAAAGGTCAGTCTTGTGGCAGGCGGTTGTTAGATGACAGCTCCCTCCCCCCTCCCTGCCCAGGAAGGCTGCCTCTTCTGAGGGCAAGCACGCTGGCAGCTGGAAACTGTGCTAGAAGGACAAAGTTGTCTGTTTTCTTCACTTTGGCTGACCTGCACCCTGATTGTTGTTAGGAGTATGTAAGGCTCTAAGCAGTTTTCTTAAGCCTTGCTTCTTTGACCCTGTTCTGATGCCTGTCCACAAAGCAGTTTTTCTGTTAGCATGCTAACATACAGAGGGTTGGGGTTTTTTTAAGTGTAAGGACCATAAGGGATCATAAGGGTCTTGATTTTTTTTTTTTTTTTTTTTCCTTGTGTCAGAAGCAGATGCAACCAGGTATCAGGTTCTGGAAGCTGTCTCTTCTGTCTCTTTTTCTGTCTCTTTCTCCTTTCTGTATAACAAACTGCTTTAAAGAATTCTGGTTTGGTTTAATGAGCATTTGTTCTTAAAATGTGGTGCAGAAGGAAATACATCTGCAGTAGCAAGTTCCTGATCTCAGTCTTGGATTTAATAATCTACTGGAACCTGTAGTTACAGTGTAAAAATTACACAGTGTGAATGAGCTTATCTAGACTGTTGCTAACCTATGTCTGTTATATCTCTTGTTTTAATGAAATTTATGTTCTACCTTTATCTCTGCTTGGATGGTGAAAAGTTAGTGGAGTGTTACTTGTGTCTAGGTTCCAGTTCCTTGTGTTGTCTTAGCGGTGGGGTTTTTGTTGTTTTCCTTTTAATAAAAGCTTAATTTCAACACGTTTCAACTTACTGCTGCTCTTTTTTTTTTTTTTAACGTTCTGCAATTTCTTCTAATGCATGGTTTTGCTCATAAGAGGAAAATTTTCCTCATTGCATGGAGTTGTCAACCTTTTCAAATGCAGACCTTGTTCTTCTATCCTTATGGCTCGAATAAGTCAAATGAAGTCATTGCCCATACTTTGATCTGTAGTTTTTTGCTGAAAGTGACATAACGTGAAGATTTCTATTTATAGATGTGATGGTGAGTTACAGGAGCTTGTAATACCTGGATTACTGATTCTGCCAGATGATTCTATATCTGTATGGCTCTGAAAATAATTGATCTTGTTTCAAAATGATTTTCATGCATCCACTGTCAAAATAACTGTGGGAGTGGGCATGCATGTTTCACAGCCTTGTAGTGCCAAGGAACAAATACAGATTTCTCTGTTACTTCAGAAGCAACATATGAGGCATCTGAAGGTTGACCCATGTTAATAGGTCAGTGCTGAGATCCTGTTCCCAATCACTTCTCTAAAAACTGTACTGATTTGGAGATGGGGGTGTCTTTTGAAAAATATTATCTGTCTTAAAGTTAGTTGATATCCATGCATTGGTGTATGGTATTACCTACTCACACAGCTACCATGGAACAGACACGTCACTCAGGGCAGCACTTGTTTGGGAGAATGATGGTATCTGGGTGATGGGTGGAAGGAGCTCGGGTCAGGATGTTAGAGGAGTCCCTGTGCGAGGTCAAAGGCTAAGCAGCAATCGCTAGTTAAGCAGCTTCCTTTCTGCTTCAGTGTGCAGACTGAGTTGTCTGGTTGTAACTCGTGATGTGCTTTCTTCCTAGAAGAGTTGAATCTGATCAGAATACTTCGGATCTGCTTATTACAATGACTGCTAACACTTGTCTGTGGTGGCATTTTTCATGTAGCAGGATTGCTGGAAGACAGGACAGGGTGGGAGTGCATATAAACAATGTGAAAAACACAACTGAAACTGAAGTAGGGTATTAAGAGTCTCAAAAGCTACTTTAGTCTTTCTCTGATGAAGACAGAAGCAGATCTAAAATGCATGACCCTGGGTCACTTCAACTGCGAGGCCTTAGGCTGCGAAGAGGATGTGCACTAGTTTATTTTAGCATCCATAATGGCTCACAAAGAAAGCTTTTTAGAATACAGAGGCGTAGAAAATGGATGGTTAATAGTGTTCCAGTCTATTTTTCCTTGAGAAACGAAAGCCTTCCTTACAGTGTACACCCTTTCCCTTACTCCTCTGTTGAGCCTAGTTCAGGTCAACCAGCGTTGTGGTTGCCATTCAGAAGCTGCTGCGCTGTGCTGGATCCAGTGTACAGTGGAGAACACAGCCACATTGCTGAAATGGGTGTGTTTGTTTCAGACAGTCTGTAATGGTGTGCCCTGGGGCAGCTGGCAGCGTAGAAGTGTCTCTGACAATTTATTGTGCATGTTGAGCTGGTACTGGCTACCCCAGTGAGGGTAACCTGTGCAGGGTGGAAGCTGCATCCTGCTGAGGGGGTGGCTTGCATAGCTCTGCCAGCAGATCGCTTCCAGTATCAGCCTGGCTTTATGGTTCTCCACATCCTGTCATCAAAATACCATTGTACCCACCCTTCAATATATGACAGTCCCAGAGGTGTTCATGCACTGTCTGAAGTGATTTGCAGTGTGGCACATCTGAGTGAACAGTATACAAACCGTATCGGTTTGGCATGTAAAAGCTCTCCTGGTATGTTAAGTAGTCTAATTTTGACTGCTCCAAGTTATTTCCTCTTATCCCAACAAGAATGCATCTTCGCCATCAGCAGTACGTCATTCTAACTTAATTGTTTGACTTAATCTGTTTTGGGTTTTTTTGAGGGCTAATTTGATGGCATGATTGTAATTTATAAGTTAAATAGGCTCTTGTTTTCAGGAATATGAAAACCTCTCTAACATCTGTGTTTGATGTGAAGTTGAGCTTTGATCATGTTTAATTGGAAGGGCTAGTTGGAAACTTCTATGTCTCCAGGAGAGGAGAATTAGGAGTGTGAGAGTGTGTACTGGGACCAGTGGGCAGCATTTCGGTCCTCGCACTTCTCAGTTTTAGTTTTTCATATTAAAATTTTGCAAATGAATGCCATTAACATACATGACTTCTGCTTTTAAAAGCTATGAGGTGAAAAATCGCACTTCACAGACTGTTTTCTAGCTTCTTCTAGATGATTTGACTGAATGCTATCCCATGGGAACTGGGCATTTAGAGAGAGTGCAGTAGGTAAAGTTGGGAGTGGAAAGCTGCTCTTACAGGGGGAAAAAACCTGAAGTTACATAGGAGTAACAGTATCTTGTATGATGCAGTCTCTTAAGAAGCCTATTTCTTAAACTCACTTGAGTCTAAATTTGCAGTTTTATACTGATTTGTGTCAATGATGCGCAATGCCACGTAGTGCCATAAGCCTCTGTTACCTGCTTTTCACGGCTAGTTACAGCTTCATCTTTCTGTTGTGTTTGCATGTCAACACAAACTGTGGGCTTCAAGCACTCAGTTGATTACCTGTAGCACAAGGAGGGTCGTTAGTGTTTTGAGTACTGGTTTTCTGGAGTGTTCAGCTGAGTTGCCCTCCATGGATCTCAGTTTTTGCAGGGAGCAAGCAGAGCAAGAAGCTGCTGTTAAGGTGAGCTGCCGTAACAGGATAGCTGTTGGGGGGGTGGGAATTTCCCTTTCAGGGGTGACAACGTGGCACACATCAAGGCCTGAGCTTGCAAAAAGTGGGAGCCAGTCTTGCTCTGCTCTGGGTGAACTACTTTGTGTCATTAGTGAAGTACGTGTGTGTATATGGGTGCTTGCTGCAGAATGCCTAAAGCATCGTAGGTCCATAGCCTGCCTCATTCATGGCATCCTTCCCTAAATCTCTACTTGTAGAGTTCGATTTGTTTGTGGCTGCTGCTTAAGCGCAGAGTTCAGTTGACTACAGAAATTGCCATTTCAGGTGAATGATGATTTGCAGTATTATCAGGGAAGAAGTCTTCTGATCTCTAAGAAAGCTGAGCCTTTCTTTGCCCCTGTTGGGTCAGGCATACCAGTGGCATAGGGAGGGTTTTATAGTTGCTGTACTACTCCTGTGCCTATCCTTTGGATTTCTCAATGTGTTCCCTAGAGCTCTTTGATGTTCTTCAGGTTCTTGACAGCTGTATTTGACGTGTGTGTAAGAGGTACTTAAATGGTACGTTCACGGATGCTTGAATAAATTTGGTACTTCTACTTGTCTGGACTCATTAATGCTCTTTTTTGGCATATTTGATTCTGCACATGGCTCCAGGTCCTCTGGTTCAAGTTTAACAACACTTCCAAATTTTGGGGATAATTATACAGCGTGGTTCGTGCTGAAGAATTCAACTGAAAAATAGCTAGTATAGAACTTCGCTCTCTTGACTGGCTCCAAATATTTTTCTGAGAGCTTGCTTCTAATCTGTATTATCTACAAGTCACTGAATGCCTGTCTCATATTTTTCTCATCTGTCTGTTTTCCTCTCTTATCTAGCTTGTTTGGTTTTCTTCCCTCGGGTCACTGTTATTTGTAAACACAGATTTTTTGGTTTCCCTTGACAGTTAGCGCTTGAGGTCTGACTTCTCTGTTTTGTGAAAATGCAGATGTGCTGTGTATAGCATGGGAAACTGTGGGGTTTTTTTCCCTTTAACCCTCTTCAGAAGTGAGTTTGAGTGCTGATGGTGTTGGCTTGCTTAGGTAGCAGTCTAGCACAGCAAATGGCTGTGGGCTCTGACAGACAGCTGTCAGTACACAGGTTGTACAAGGCAAACCGTGCTGTAGGGACCCCTTTGAGAAGAGTGCTTTGCTCGGAAGCCTGGCACGATCTCAGTGTGCTACCCTTGTCAATCAACTTGCTTTTAAGCGTGCTGCCCCAGAATATTAAGTATGATTTCCAAGTGTGTGCTGTTTAATGCTAATGGAAGTGCTTGCTACCTAATAAGCAAATTCTGAGTTAAATGTGAAGTGTGAAAGAAATGAGAAGCCAAAGGACTCTGTGGCCTGAGAGCAGGAGCTCTGAGACCCAGGGACAAAGCTTACCAGGATGGGGTGATCTGCAGCACTTAAGGATCACAGACTTGGGGTGGGAAGAGACTTCTGGGGATCAAGTTTAACCCTCCTGTGCAGACCAGGCTTCTCAGGACTGTCTGGGGTTTGAATATCTCCAAGGATGGAGACTTCAAAACCTCTTTGTGCAGCCTGTTCCAGTGCTTAATCACTCTCACAGTTTAAGAAAAAAAAAAAAAAAAGCCACCTCTTAAACGTAAGTGGAGTTTCCTATATTTCAGTTTGTCTGCTGCTTCTCGTTGTAAGGTTGTGTGATACTGGGAGAAGAGCAAATACTTGAGATTCTGGAAGAATGATTATCAGGAATGGATAATAAACAATTAAATGTTTATCTTCATAATTCCCTGATTCTGGTTTTAAAACAAATGGCATGCACGTACTGGATCCTTGTGATGTTTTAACTGAGTCATACTGCCATACTGTTCAGTAACATACTGAACTTGCTCTGTCAAAAATACAGCTTCTTGCTGTGACCTGCAAACACTTTTCCTCTGGGGCTGTTTCCAATTTTCAGAAGCATTCACTGGGAGTTTTTCAGTAAGCCATAGCAGTGGTATTTCCCCTACTCCTTTGTTCTGAGATTTGCTGCTTTTCCTGTTAATAATTCTGTTCGCAAGCATCAGCTGAGCAATTTTGCAATCTGTAAACGTCAGCCCTAAAATTTGGGTGTGAATCGGACTGTTCAGGTTGGGGCTGTAAACAGCTTGCTCCGAAAGAGAGCTGGGAACCAGTGGCAGCTGTGCCTGCAGTTCCTGACACATGGAGAGCAGTTAAGAGTACAGTCATGTGGAATGAGGAAGCTGTTACCAGAGGTAAACAATAGTCATTTCAGCCTTCCAAAAAGAGATGATAATTTTTTATTTATTTGCCTGTTCAAGAAAAAGGTCTTTTCTTAATGAGCAGTGTAATTACCTATAGCAGTGCCCGTTGCTTTGATTCGTTTTGACAGTTTAAATGTGCTGAGGTGAGCCCTAGCTGACTCATTTGTACATCATTTTAAGTCAAGGCAAGTCTTGCCAGTGAGTGTGGTGGGGTATTACCAGGACCACTTCAGGAGGTGTTGGTGTAGAGTTGCTGGAATTCTGATTATGTTCAGGCTTCTGTTGCTTGTCTCACATGGCCAGAGCCTTCTGCATGTGTTGGTGCTGATGGCGTCATCTCTGAGACTTTTCATTGTGAGGGGTTATTCCAGCTGCCTTGGCAAAGTGCAGCAATCATGTTCCCTCAAGGGAAACTCTCCCATAATTCTAATATTTTTTTTCTTCTCTGCAGTTTTCCTTGCCCTAAACCTTGCTTGTTCCACTTCCATTGATGTGAAGAGCATGAAAGCAGAGCAATTTATAAAGTTAACATCACATCTTTCTTTGTGGAAATTCCTTCCTATCCACACTACAATAGACTTGGCAGACACATTTGAATTCAAGTTAAGGTTTTTAAATATTTGTGAGATACAGATCCATATGGTATAATGTTCAACTAATTAACATAAATATTTATGTGACAACTTATTAGCTGAGATTGAATATAGATGGTATGATGAAAAACACTTCACAAGTAAGTTTCAGCAGCTGAAGTAGATGTGCTGCTTCTGGACAGATCTATATTTTATTTGAATAGAACTGACAATTTGTCTAACCTTTTGCAACTTTTCTTATTCCTTTTTTTTTTTTAAAGAGGAAATCATGGTAGTGGCTATACAAAATGTTCTTTGCTGTCTTTATCTTAATTAATCACAATGCTTTTTCTTTTTTTCTGCAGAAAAAGATGGGAAAGCCTTTCATCCAACATATGAAGAAAAACTCAAACTTGTGGCACTGCACAAGCAGGTTCTGCTGGGACCTTACAACCCTGACACTTGCCCTGAAGTTGGATTCTTTGATGTGCTGGGGAACGATAGAAGGTAAAAGGGCTGGTGCTCTTACTGGTCTTAACTCTGCTTTTCCTGTCTGAAGATAACATCATCCAGTTTCCCCAATGAGACAAGTATGTGGGTTGCCTTGATACGTGTGTATGGTAGTGGAAAGTGAGAGTGGCCTCTTCAAATGCACCGTAGAAATCCGAGTCACAGCTCAGTGAAAGAGCTAACAGAAGGTTGTTGGGTTTTGTCCAGCCCCATTAGGAAAAGCTGCTCTGCTGTGCTAACAGTCCAGTTTCTTATAGCAGTTTAAAACTCCGTTAGCTGTGTGTCAGTGTGCAAGCCCACATTTCATCCAAACTCCACACCAGGGTTACAACAGGCAAAGCCCTTTGCCAATGGTAGCAGCAGTCGCCATAGCTTTTGCTAATACTCCAGATAACTTCTGATATCAGATACCTGATGCATGCAAACTCTTGATCGAATTTTTGACATCTGGGCAGTCTCAGGCTTGTCTCTTGTATTGCTTGCAGTTCAGGCTGCACTTCAGATGTTCGTTGTTGCTGTTTCTAGTGTGAAGGCCATGTGCAACACAGCACTGGATTCTTGGAGCTGGACCCAGCACACTGCTTTTGCCCAGATGGATGTAGCTTTCCTTTAGGAGGAACCAGGCTGTTCCATTCAACTAACTGAAGCACTATAATCGATCATTGTTACCATGTTTGTTCATCCAGGAAAATGTATGCATATTTTCCCACAAACTTTAGTGGAAGAAGGGTAAAAAATAATTCAGGTTCATTTGTAGTTGGGAAGTTTCTGGATGTAGTTCAGAATTTTAAGTAGGGTTGATGGTAGGTATGAGACTTCATATAAGCACTTGGTTGTGCCTGTTTGAAAGAGTCGTTCTGGTGCAGGCAGGAGAGAGCACTGTGCTGTCTTTGGGAAGAAGTTGTTGGTTCTCTGAAACTGCATATGATAAAGTTTGGTCCCTGTTCACCCAGCTTTTTTTTAAAAAAAAAAATTTTTTTTTTTCTGGGTTATCAGAGTTCACTACTGACTTGAAAAGAGTTGAGTCTTCTGTTATTTCAGCTGATTTCTCTCTCAGGAAGGAATGGGCTGCCCTTGGAAACATGTCAAAGCAGAAGGCTATGACAGAATTTGTGAAGCTCCTGAATAGGTGCTGCCACTTGTTTTCAACGTATGTCACTTCGCACAAGATAGAGAAAGAAGAACAAGAAAAGAAAAGGTAATGTTTGAGTCTTTTGGTGTTGGAGTATATTGTGCGTAACTTGACCCATGGGCAGTATCACAGCTAGCTTAGGTTGAAGTTGTCTTGGGAAGAGAAATGCTTGAAGTTTAGGTGGCTGTGGTACCATATGATCTCTTTAGGTCTTTTTACTTTGCCTGTAATGAATGAATGTTTCTGAGGTGAAGACACCTACAATACAAGGGGTTTTTAAGATTTTGGTGCTATTGTCATCTGCTTCACAAAATGTCTGCCCTGATAGGTCTGTGGACTAAACATGTTCAGAACATGAAATTGTCAGCTTTTCTAGTATGGGTTAGCAACTTGACAAAGACTGTCTTCTGCTATTATTTATGTATCATGTGATTAATAAACTATAGCATCCGTGTAATTACTGAATATATGTTAAAGCCTGGAAGATGCATTTAAGATTTTCAGGCACCTTTTTCTGTTGCACTCTCCTACAGATAGTATATTAATAGGTTAAATGAATATCAAGTTATAATACGTAATTTTTACTTGTCATACTGCAGAGTGCAGTAAAAATAAAAAGTAATGTGATTTCTTCTTGTGTCCAGTAAGATACTTCTCCAGGCCAATTTAAGTGGGAGATGGTACCAAACAAAAAGCCTTTTTGGGCAGGTGGAAAGGCAGGTTACAGCATGTTAAAAATAACTCATCCTAGGATTGTAGGAATGCTGAAATAGCTTACTGAGTGGATGTTGCAGAAGAGAAGAGGAAGAACGAAGGCGACGTGAAGAAGAGGAGCGTGAGCGTTTACAAAAAGAAGAAGAAAAACGTAGGCGAGAAGAAGAGGAAAGACTGAGAAGGGAAGAAGAAGAGAGGAGGAGAATAGAAGAGGAGCGACTTCGGATGGAACAACAGAAGTGAGTAGCTGAAACAAACAACTCTTCAACGAAAATAGCTGCCTTAAAATCGAGGCAATTGTATCTAACTGATTAAACAGTTAATGCTAGAATTGAATGCCTGAAGTTCAGAGCACTGGAGTGACCTTAGTTAAGGGGGGCTCAGTTTGCAGAGAGTAATTATCCTGTTGTGTTACTGAATGCAGCCTGCTCAGGTGAAAGTGCCAGAGAAGCTTTCTTTAAAGAGAAGCTCTGGAGGCTTTTGAGTTCAAGGGTTGCACCTTCTGAAGACTTGTGGCTCTGCTTCTTAAATGATTAATGCTGCGCTCAACTGAGCAGAGTGAAACGTCCGGCTGGAAGCATTGTTTGAACTGTGACTTGAAAGTTTCTATCCTTTCACAGAAGGCGGAGCCTTGCAAAAAAAATTAAGGGCGCTTCAGTGGGGTGTTTTGAATGCACAGCTGAAATTTTCTAACACGGTAGTATTAACATTACCTCCTTAAAGGTGCTCCCTTTCTAGGAAGTGTAAAGTGTCTGTGTATCTCATTTGTATGCTGACAGTCACTGGATCTTACCACCTTTCTAAAAGAAATATGCAATTTGTGTTCAAATGCACTTAATCTCTGTTTGTAGCCTGAAGTAAATTGTTTCCTTAGAATATACAGCTCTAGTTATATTTCGTTGTTCCCATCACACTCAGATGGAGAAAACGTGGATCCAGCTTTGTACACGTGTTTTAAGAGAATAGTAAATCACCAAAGCTGTTCCATATCCATCAGCAACCGTTTTCTATAATAAAAATATCTTCACAGGGGGTGTCTCTGAAGTAGATCCTGCACCTGCTATGTAGTGGTTTTAAGGAGCAAATAATTAATCCACAAGTTTTACTGTTTGTTTAACGTGGAGAGAGCCAGAGAAGTGTAAAATACAGACATAAATGAACAGAGAATACAATAAAAATGTTGCACAGCGCTAAGTAACAAGAAGTGTGGTATTTCTTGAAGTTAAGAGATTATTATTTTTTTACATTAATAGCAGTTGTGTATGAAGTGGTTGTAGCAGGTTACAAAGAGAAAGAGCTTAGACAGAAAAAGAATGTGGATACATACATACATAAACTTGGCCTTTATGTATCTAAACTGGTCATAGTTTGCTGAAGAGTAGTAAATTTGGCCCTTTAGGATACTGAACCAGTCCTAATACTGGAGCTTTTAGAGGATGATTTTTTTGGGGAAGGAAGAGGAGTGGGAAGGAAAGAATCCTGCATTTGTGATACTGCTTTCTTCCTCTGAAAATAGCTGGTCACTATGGACGTATGTGAGACAGACCCTGGATCTAGCTAATAATTTTACTATATAGTTTGTTAGCCTTTTGTAGAAAGGAGAAAAACTGAGCCTGTGCATAAGTAACCCATGTAATGTTCCTCCTGCAGTTTCACCGGTTGTGTTTATTTGGAGGCACAGATGCACTATTTGGCAGCATCTTTTTTTCATTCCTGAATTAGGCCACACTCAGTCATGCTTTTCATATTTGCATACTGTCCTGGGAAATTAAGATAGTAACGTGGTGTGTTCTTCTTAGGTTTACCAAAATGCATTGGTGTGTTGTACCACAGCAGGAGTGTTCTTACCAGTATTTGTAGAAGGGCTGCTAGAAGAATGGCTTCTACATGTTCTCTGGAGGAACCAAATGTGGGGGTTTTGCCTTGCTTGAGAAATTTAGTCATGTGTTTTTGTAGCACTACCTCTTTGTCAGACTACAGATTGAGAATTATGTAAGAGGTCTTTTTTATTATTATTTTAACATTTGATGTTTTCAAACTTGGTGTAAAATTGTTGCTTCCTTCTTTATATTCCCAGCATATCTTCTTGGCAAAATTTACATTTGCATGACCTCTGGGCAATGCTCTATTATGTAGATTTGTTTTAATTGGTTTTCCCAGGAATAGAATTCACTGTCTTTGAGGCCACTTAAATCATTTAAGTACAGGATTCCCCCAGCACCATCAGCTGCTTGTAATCTTCATGCTCTCCTCCCACCGATCTAGGCAACAGATAATGGCAGCACTGAACTCCCAGACTGCCATCCAGTTCCAGCAGTATGCAGCCCAGCAGTACCCGGGCAACTATGAACAGCAGCAGATCCTAATTCGGCAGCTCCAAGAACAGCATTATCAACAATACATGCAGCAGTTGTATCAAGTCCAGCTTGCACAGCAACAGGTATGGCTGACCAGCTGAGAAACCTAGATTTTATGTCCCAGGTTGTCTCTGGGAGGTGTTAACTTGCCTGCTGTTACCTCCTTGAAAAGATAATTGCTGCAAGAGAGTGTTGTAGTGACTAATGCTGACATTCAAACACCAAAGCTCATTTAGTTAACCTTTTCAAGTAGTTTTCCGAAGCAGTCATTAGTTAAGAAAACTGTAGTAAGCAGCCTTTACTAATTACTAGGTTTGATATTATTCTTGGACACCCAATGTGAAGTGCTCTGCTGCAGCATCGATTGTGTCTAACTCGGTGGGGATACAGACTGGGGCATCTGAGCAGGAGCAGACCTGTTTGGGTGACTCTCCGTGTAGGGATCGCACCCGAAGGTCTGTGTGGACCAGCAGGCTTTGGTCAGCTGTGGGTTTCCAGCTGAACATGCATGTAGCACTGCCACATCAGTACTGGGTGTGAGATTGCTCCTCCCTGCCAACCTGAGCACTACTGACTTCTCTCTCCTTTTGCATCTATTGTCTGATATCACTAGCTAATTAAGTTGCCTGCTTGCGATTTGGGTGGGAGGATAGACTTTTGTATTGCTGGTAGCAATGGGTGGCAGTAGGACATGACTTCTTTGCAAAGGTTTTGTGCCTGGGCTTGGAAGGCTACTTTTCTTTAGGGGAATCTTGCATATCTGGCAAATGTGCTGTATTCACATCTCAAGCTATTTTAAAGTTTAAGAATGTCTTAAACACATGTATAGCCAGACTTCAGACTCCACTGCATCTGACTTCTCTGGGCAGGACCTGAATCTTGAATGGCCTATAACTGCCAGCCTGAGGTCTGTTGTTCTCAAGCTAAAGACTTAAAATTCAGGAACTAATTTCCCATTAAGTCATTTGTATTTTGACAAGGCTGACGCCTTCAAAGAACTGTCCAAGGAGAGAAGCCGTGTGAACTTCGTGAAGTTCAGCAAGGCCAAGTGCAAGCTCCTGCACCTGGTACCAGTACAGACTGGGGGATGAATGTGCTGTGAGCAGCCCTGCAGAGATGGACTTGGGGATACTGGTGGATGAAGAACCGGCTATGAGCTGGCAATGGGCTCTTGCAGCCCAGAAGGCCAACCATAAAAAGTGTGGTCAGAAGATTGAGGCAGAGAGGTGCTTCTCTGCCTCTACTCAGCTCTCATGAGACCCCACCTGGAGCCCTGTGTCCAGCTCTAGGATCCCCAGTGCAAGAAAGACCCTGGACCTGTTAGAGCTGATCTGGGGAGGACTGCAAAAATGGTCAGAGGGTTGGAGCACCTTTGCTGTGAGGAAGGGCTGGGAGAGCTGGGGCCGCTCAGCCCAGAGAAGAGGAGGCTCTGGGGAGACCCTATTGCAGCCT
>JAVJGJ010000032.1:27712034-27724333 GCA_035590215.1 Microhierax caerulescens | reverse complement strand
ACTGAGAAAGACCTTTTCACCAGGGCCTGTAGTGACAGGATCTGGGGTGATGGTTTTAATCTGAGAGAGTTTAGACTTAGGTTGGACGTAAGGAAGAAATTTTTTTTCACAATGAGAGCGTTCAGATTCTGAATCAGGTTGCCCAGAGAAGCTGGTGTCCCTGCCCGTGGCAGGTGGGTTGGACTAGGTAATCTTTAAAGATCCCTTCCAACCCAAGCCATGATTTGATGGAGTTGAAGTGATGTAGGAAAGTCAGAGGTTTCCCGTCCTGTTATAGTTGCGCTTTAAGCTTAATGACACCTTGGTACCAATGCTTTGGTGTCATAGTGGTAAGCAAAAGTTATAACCTCATCAGTCACGTCCTCGATGCCTTCTGTAATTGATAACTGCCCCCTTGAGACTGAGGTGTCAGAGACACTGCTGCCAATTTTCTTCAGTGCTATCAGCACTGGCTCCTCTCAATCATGGCTGGCTGCTTTCTACATATGCCCTCCAAGACCTGGGCAGAACAGCCTTTCCTTTATAGAAGTCTGCTGGGCAATGAAGCTTATCTTCCAAGTCTCTGTTTGGACAACTCTAGCTGTTACATGCTTGGTTTTAATCCTTTCCTCTACAAAAGTTACATGATTCTACTTCAGACTTCCCTGAAGACTCAGGGAGCCTCTATAACACTTCTGAGGAATACATCCTTTTTTGGATGCCTGTAACTCTGCAGCCTCGGGATGTGTTAGTGTAGTTTAAAAGTGCTGTTCTGTCATGGCTGCTTACAGATCAGCTTGTGATACAATTAGTCCTGGCAAGGCTCTGTGCAGTAGTTTTCTAGAAAAGTTCTCCCCAGTCTACGTTGTCTCAGTGTGTGTAGCATGGCAGCAGTAGAAAGTAGATCTGTGCAGCATCTGTACAGTTGCTCAAATTTGAAATCTAATGTTTGACTATGTTGTCTTCATGCTCCTTCAGGATACCTATATTACATTCATTCATCAAAATCATGTGCTTATTAGGTTATTCTTTAAAGAATGGTACTGTCACTTACACCTTTTTCTCTGTCCCAACAAGAAGGCATATGTAATCTCTCTGTACTGATAACTAGGGGCAGGGGGATAAGCCTTGAAGCTAAAGGGGTAATGCAGCCTGCTCAAATCCAAGAGGATGTTTGTTGCCTTGTATAATTTCATTTTAGGTGTATTTAATCCTTTGCACAGAGACATCGTGATAAATTCTATCTAAAGAGTTTCAGTGTATGTAAGTCATGTTCTAAAAGCAGCACCTCTGAGCTTTAGTGACTCTTCTCCTACAGTCCTTGTAGCTCTTTATGCTTCCTGCTTTGATAGAGAGCCCCATTGAGCAAATTAACTCACAAATTGGTGAGTAGTTAATAAACCTTAAATACTTCCAGCTCTTCTTAGACCTGGATGAGCTCAGATTGGAACCCTTTCAGCCTGCTGGTAAAAAACAGCAAACAAGTCATCACTTCGAATTTTGAAGGAAGTGTTATAGGAATTACTGAAATGTAGAACTTCTGTAGTTAAGTGCAGGAGTTTGTGTGTGCCCTAATTAACTTGGAAGTTGAATCTTTTTGTTCAGCTTGTATCCACCAGCCTAGAACAAAGTGACTTCACTTCCCTGATACGAAGTACATGTAATTCTCACTGGTTTGTGTGTAGTGCTTCTGGTCTTTTATGTCTGCCCTCTTTGTGGGGTGCAGGGGGAGCTATTTTTTTCTTTAAAATGTCTTTATACCCTCTGCTGGAAGAGGGAGACATCTTGGGGAGGTTTTGGTGTTACTCGATTTCATTTCTGTCAATTTAGGCAGCCTTACAAAAACAGCAGGAGGCAGCTGTGGCAGCAACAGGGACAACCCTGACTACTGCATCAAAGGTGAATGCACCTGCCCCAGGGGACACCCCATCCATTAATGGGCAGGCCAGTGCACATGCAGACAGCCCTGAAAAAGAGCTGGATCCAGAGGCTTTGGAGGAAGCACTGGAGAATGGACCAAAAGGTAGGACTAGCTAGACTCATTAATTAAAAATAAGTGATGAAAGCTTTTTCTGGGTTCACTATGGTTCTTTGCTTGGCTTCACTGGGCTATGGAAGAGCTAGGTTTAATTCCTTGGTCCAGTTTCTCTCAAGAGAGAACAATATTGCACAGGCAAAACTCAGCTTTGTGGGCAGGGAAAGAAAAAGAAGCATTTCAGGCAAAGTGGACGGGATCCAGAATATCCTTTCACTCTTGACTTGAAGGAAAGGAGTGTAAAAGTCCTGGCAGAAAGCTCTTCTGTGCAGAAATATGATTAATCTTATTTGAACTCAGATCAAAACAGTGATTTAGCCTTGTGGATTCAAATAAAGCTACATCCTTCTTGTTATCTTGAAATACTGCCCTACCAGTGGCTTAGCCTGGTCCTGTGTGCAATCTGGACTGCTGTCCCCTCCCATTTCCCACCCCTGCCTTCCTCAGACAGCGTCTAGGAAGCTGTAGAAGCAGAGCAGGGAAAGTAGCCTCCCAGCAGCACTCTCATCACTGGTATTTCAGGTGTTGCCTCTGTACTTTCATCCATGAACAGCAGTCCTCAAAAGACTTGCTTGGATCCCAGTACGGAACTGAGACCAGCACAGTCCCTGTCTGTGTAGCAAGGTGTTCAGTTTAGTCAATATCTGATAATTTCTAGACAAATCCACGACCTCTGGTTCTGTCGCATTAAAGATCTTTTCAGTGAAGGGTTTTGTGCGATGTAACCCCATCACCTGTTTTCTGTGTAAGCACTGTTGGTTTAATAATAACAGATGGGCAAACTGGTAGGACTTCTGTATACAGTGTTACATCTAAACTCATGCAAGTTTCAACTGTGAAAACCAAACCAAACAAAACCCAATAATTACTTGGAAGCAACTTTGATGCTTGTGGTCCTCAAGTGAGCCTAAGGCACGCTTAAGTATGCAGCATCAGCAACTGAAACAAGGCTTAACCGGAGTATTTCTTCCCCTCTCTCCAGATTCTGTTCCAGTGATAGCTGCCCCATCGATGTGGACACGACCCCAGATAAAAGACTTCAAGGAAAAAATCCGGCAGGATGCAGACTCTGTGATCACAGTGGGCCGAGGAGAAGTGGTCACAGTTAGAGTACCAACCCACGAAGAGGGGTCTTACCTCTTTTGGGAGTTTGCTACAGACAATTATGACATTGGTTTTGGGGTGTATTTTGAATGGACAGACTCCCCTAATACTGCAGTCAGTGTGCATGTCAGCGAATCCAGTGATGATGAGGATGAAGAAGAAGGTAAGCTTGCTCATTTATATGAACTGCCAATCCGGCAGAGCTTGCCATAGGGGGGGGGGAACCCAACTGATTGTCTTGTGTAACTTCCTGGTTCCCCCAGCTTCCATCTAGCTAGAATCTGGCCTTTAATTTTGGCTAGGAAGTGCAATTCTGAAATTAACTTCAGTTACCTCACTTGGTCACAGATAGGTTAAAGCATTTGAGGGTGGGGAAATCCTCTTCCAAAGTTTTACTTACTGCTTAGTGTGCCCTCTCGTTCAATTCAGCAAGCTAGATTGAAACTGTGCCATAATGGAGCATAGTGGATCTGCACACTGAAAGTGTTAAGAAAAATCCTGCCCTGCTGCTCGTGAACTTTTTCTAGGGAAGAAGTTTCCTTGAGGCTTCGGCAAAACAGCTTAAAAGAATTAAATAATTCCTGATAGTGGCCAGGACAGGAGTCACAGCTTTACCCATGGGGGAGTCTAGCATACCATCAAGAAAAATAGGGTTTGAAATGAGCATGTGGTTTGCATAAGGAACTGCTCTGACATAGGAAGCAGCAGCCTTCTGGAGGGTATTACTGCTCAGTAGTTGGGAGCAGTCGGTGTGGGGTAATGTCTTAATATCAATATCAAACTGTAAAATTCATGGTCAAGTGAGCGTGCTTACTGTTCCTCCTGCTTTTGAATGCTTTAGCCACAGCTTTGGTATGAGCTTCTTCAGCCCATCTGATTTTGAAACTAACAAAGAGCGCCTTGTCCACTACAGATCAATCTTTCTCTTGTAAAGCATCCACCCATGTTAACGGACACTTCTTTTTTTCCTTGCAGAAAATACTAGCAGTGAAGAAAAAGCCAAAAAGAATGCCAACAAGCCTCAGCTAGATGAAATAGTGCCTGTGTACAGACGAGACTGTCACGAAGAAGTGTATGCTGGCAGCCACCAGTACCCAGGGAGAGGAGTTTATCTTCTTAAATTTGACAACTCCTACTCTCTATGGAGGTCAAAAACAGTTTACTACAGAGTTTATTATACTAGATAAAGGCGTGGCTGTGCCTGAGGCTGGGCAGTGCAGAAGATGTCATTTTATTTGGAATTTTCTTCAAGCATAATGGATCCTTTTGAGTCTGTGTTTTATCCTGTCTGTATCTGTATGGTTTGTGTGAACTTTAACAAGTAGACACTGGGATCTTCCTGCTCCATGACACTAATGCATATTGCATTGGGCTTAACACAGGATCTCCCTAGCCCTTTTGGGTATTGGAGTTAACCAATGGAAGTCATTGGCTCCAATGCTGAGGTCACATTAGTTGCATTTGTTAAAGCCTTGTGAAAAAGGGGGAGGGAGTTGCTGGCTCACTGGCTGGGTGACCTGATGTTTCCAGGTCTGGATGCTTTGAATAACTTGTTAGCAGTTAATTTAAAGGTCCCATCAATAACTGGTAGATTTGGATGCAGTTTGCTGTGTAGCAAGTTTCTCTTAACTGTAATTGAATGTCAGATTTTTACACCATTAAAACTTGAAACTTTTAAGTTGATGCAGTTTAGAAACAAGTTGTCTCGCTTCTGTCCTCATCAAAGAAGAAACATTCGGTTCCTTGAACCAGCGTAGTGGCTAAGACAGGGATGAACAGCATCCTGAAAGTACAGCAAATAACCTCTCCTGAAGATGTAAACTGAACGACAATTAAAAATATACGTAACAAGAAGAACCTTAATCTCTCTGCCCCGCTGCTAACCCTAGAATAGACAAAGTCATTTTTTTGAAGCAATTGACTTTGAACCAGGGCACAAACGATTTCTAAGTTTGGTGGGTTTTTAATGGGGTAGACTTTAAAAAAATAAGACCAAACCAAACCAACAAACTACAAACCTGAAAACAGTTTTCTGTACAATGTTCTGGTTTGTCTGTTTTTGTAAAACCTGAATAAGCACGTTGTGCATCTGAAGAACAGTAAGTCACTTTGATAAAGTATAGGAATTAATATTGCACTAATTATGGAAATCACTGCCAGTCCATTTTAGTCTGAACTGGTGATACGTGGGTGCAAACTTTCTGCTTTAATCTGTAAATGTCCACAGAAAGGCAGAGTGCACATACAGATACTTAATAACGTAGCTTTAATCTCAATTTCATATGGTTTGGTTGGGGCATTTCATATTTTGTGTTGTGGAAAGATGCAGGTGGCTGCCTGACTCGGGGGTGCAGAAGGAACCTGCTGTCCTTGGAGCCCTGCGCCCCAGGGGTGAGGTGTTGGCAGTGATGACTTGCACAAGTGCTCTCTGCATGGGTAACTGAAAAGAAACTTGGTAACTGAAAGAAAATGGTTACTTTGGGTGTCTCAGATCAGTTCTTGCAGTAAGACTTCCATTGATTAGCTGCAGCGTGTACAGTTCCACGGCAGATGATACCAAGTTTGTGGGATTTGTTTGAATAATCAGTTTGTACATACGTGATACTTTACTTTTCTCATACCAACCATGGAGATACTTCTCCTAGAGTGTTTAACTTGTCATCTTGCGTTTGGTTCAGCAACACCGTACCAGCTTATAGCTAGTTAGTGCTGCTTTATCCAAAACCACTGTACAATGTTCTGCTCTTGTGTACATACAGTATATAAACCATGAATTTAGAAAGTACCTTGCTTTTAAAGAAAACTGTATTTAATGTAAAAAAACCAAAACAAAACAAAAACAAACTTTTAAAAAGGCAGGCACTAATATATTTCTTCTGGTCTTCAATTTAAATTTTTTTCTCCATACAAAAATGTTATAACTTTTTTCTCTAAGAATATCTGTTCTTGGGAGTGGTGTTTGTCGCTTTAAATGGCAGCACTTACTGTCATGTGTTGGATGTTAGAACTTTTAAGTTTTCAGACTTTTTTTTATTGCCTCTGGCTGTTGGTTAGTACAGTACAAGTGCGATTTCAAGATACCTTGAGATAGTATTTAATCCTAATTAAAATACATTTATCTGTAATGCTGTTGGCTTTTTATTAATTTGGAAACCTTGGCATTGCTGCATATGGCTATTGAGTTAAGTATGGCTATTCAGTTAAGATAAGCTTGTCATCTTCCCTGTGATTTTTCAAAATCCAGTACCGTGTTAACACTGTGGTCTTAGCAGCCAAATCGCCTGGGCCAAAGGCTCTGCATGAGATGTGTCACTATCTTGCTGGATGAGGCCATCTGTCAACATTAGAAGAGCCCAGCTTGAACAGCGTAATCTCTTTGGTTTTTGAAAGGGTTGGATGTGGGCAGCTGACACTTGTAAGCTATTTTCTGCCTCGGAGAAAAGCATCTCCCTGTCCTCCCGAGGTATAGTGAACCCAGCCCCAAGGGGTGTTCGGGGCTGGCAGCATTGTACTGAAAAGCCCATTGCCTAGAACCATGCACAGTTTAGACTGAACAAGAAGAAAAGCAAGACTGGAGAGGCAAAGAGGCAAGTTATGCTAAGGTTTCTCTTGGCCAAAATCACCCTCTGCCACTTCCCTGCTGCTAGTAAGTAGCTTGGCCTCAGCTCCAGGCTAGAAGCGGGTTTTGCACTAGTTTGCTTGGTGGTCCAGCCCCTGTAGGCAGCAGCCGCTCAAGCTGGTGCGTCCAGATATCATCTGGGGAGCAAAAGTCTCTTCAGGGAGAACAAAACAAGTGCTGTGCTGCTGAAGCAAGATTCTGAGAATCAGTTCAATGGACCGTACAGTCTGGGAATGCTCCAAACTAGTTTCACGAGAAATGTGCAAGTACGTTGAAAACCAGGGTAATTACACCAGCAAGCCTACCCCAACTGGACCTATTTTACCTGTCCCATGCATGTATAAATTGGCCTTTCTCCATTTAAAAGTGAAGCACTGTCCTCCTCACCGCTCTCCTCCACAAGAGCGTTATTGTAAACACCTTCTGAAATGAACTGAGTTACTGGCAATAAATCTGGGTGATGCAATGTAAACAAGTTGACAAAGCTCAGTACCAAATACACCGATCCTTGGAGAAAAGCTAAATAATCTCAGGGACAAAACTTTGTTAAAAATGATGTTGTTTTCAGAAGGACCATCAACATGGATGTTGCTCCTGCAGCCTCTTCAAGGCAGGTGTGTGGGCAATACCAAGGCAAGGTCTTCCTTGACTCCACTCTCCCGAAGGATAAAGTGCGATTGAAACAAACTTGCTAATTAAGCCACTTGGCTGCCCTATGAAATTATCCTTGCCTATCTTCTTCGCTGGCCTTCCCTACCCCTGGCCTTTTAGCACTTTCTGCCTTGTACGTTTTAAGTCACAGATTAAACACCGTGTGATTTAAAGCAGCTGGATGCAACCTTTGAGGTAACTGTAACGGGCAGGGTCATAAAAATCCGTTGTCTGCTGTCAAAGGAGGTCCAAGGGCTAGTTTAGTCATTTAACCTCCTCTTTACTCAGCTGCTTTAGAAATTGTAAGAGTAGGCTGCGTAGATGGGTTGGAGTACAAAGTAGCCATCCTTCACCCAGGTGCTAGCTGCTTCTCCGGACTGATTAACAGCTCAGGGCAGTCGTTAGCCTTATTAATCTGAGAGAGCCACGCCACGGCTGCTTTCCGACAGCTCGGTGCTCTCTTCCTTTCTAGCACAGATCCTGCCATCCCTATCCTCTTCTTTCAACAGACACCCCCAACACACGCACGTTTGCAGTGAAAAGACTGCAAGGGAAAGCTGGAAAAAGCCTGCTCAAGACCTCTAATCCCTCCCAGCCTCTTTGCCTCGTGTTCCTGGCCTCTGGGATCGGGTCCCGTTGCTCCTGCGACGTGGGGAGCGGGCCAGCACCTGCCGTACACGTGGTGCTGCTCGAAGGTGCCAGCTAGAGCAAGAGCCCGGCTGAAGCGCACGTACCTCCAGGAGCCATGGTAATTACAGTTTCTCTCTTGCAAGCTGCCACTTCCTAGCTATTTCTGCTCTGTTCTCCCCCATTTCACCTCCCACCCCAAAACCACTGGTCAAATTAATAAGCCCGACTCCTGCTGTTAGTTCAGCCCAAGCTGAATGGCAGGAGCGCTCGGCTCCCACCGCCAGCCTGTCTGTGCCGTCACTCCCGCTCGCCAGACGGGGAGCGGCATATACAAGAGGGAAAACTTCTGGATTTGGGTCTTCGCTTTGCTGTGTGCTGGTGGGAAGAGATTTGTCGCAGAGGTGTGCGAGTCCCCGCGTTCGTCTTGGTCCCATGCTGTACGTTGGGCTCGGGTGTGCCGTGGTGGTGGCACCGACAGCCGGTTTGATGGGGCAGGTTACAAATGTGAGCTACGGGCTTTTGGGTCTGTGGCTTAAAAAATCAAACTCTCGCACTGCAGCTATGTCCAGCACCACTTACTGGAAGATTAAGCAAAGCATGAACCAGCCATCCCAAATCTTTCCCCGAATACCGCTCGTCTGAAGCCTGCTGGTTGCACATCAAAGGCTGCCCAGAGGTGTTTCATTGAAACAGTGTCGGCTTGGAGGAGTATATTAAACTCATTTGGATTAGTATTCATATAGATATTGCAATGCAATATAGATATTGCAATGCAATATAGATATTGCATATGTAAAGCTAGTGCTTGGTATCCTTGAAATAAGAAACTCGCAGGGAATGAGGAAAAACAAGGTGATGCTTGTTGTCTATAACATGTTCTCCTCCTGACCTGTGAAAATAGGAATTTTCATGTCCATCATGAAGCTGGTGAGAAACCTGCTCCTTTTACTCAGGGGGCTCAACACTGGCAGGCCTGACTGGTGCTCAGGTTTGGGGAAGCGCTCCCTGATTTCAGCCCACACTTCTCCTGAGGGTAGCGTTCTCCTCAGTGTTGGACTTGAGGTGTCACACCCCGTTGTTGGAAGGCAGCAGCCACTCGGTGCCGGTCGCTGTTGTCGCCTGCCCTAGCGGGTGGGCTGCGCCCGTGCCCAGGAGCAGGTTTAGTGTTACCCCTCGCAGGGCTTCTGAGCAAAAATCCCCCTCGGCTGCATTCCCCTGATGGAGTAGCTGGTCTGAATGAAAAAAAACCCAGGCGATTCCCTCAGCCTGGCCACTTCACCCCCTCTGCTGCCCTGCCAAGCTGGCTCCTGGCTCCTCTCCCAGCGCGGCCGCATCCCCAGCGCGGCAGGGATGCGCTGGGGAAGCGTGGCCGGGGTTGCTGGCATCTCAGCTGTCGGGGGAAGCTCAAGCGTGCACCTTCCCCCCCCAGTGCTCGTAACAAACTGTGGGCAGGAGGGCTGCCACCGCTCACCCGGCAAAACGAATGCTTGGCCTTCTGCCACCATTTCGTTAGTAAAACGCCTGCACAGCCATTAATCTACAGCACAGGATGCATTAGGGTGCATGGGAGTGGGATGGATGGATGGAGGGGCAGCTCTCCCCACACAGCCACCAGCAGCCCGGCGAAAGCCTCCTCTGCCCTGGGGCTGGCTGTGGGCACGTTTGGCTGTGGCTCTCATCAAACTGGCTTGGCCGTGGCCTCCAAACCCTTCCTGCACCCCATCAGCAGTCAGCTGTGACCAGGCATACTTTCTAGACTCGCCTGGGTAGACCTGATGCACTGCCTTGCTAGGGAAAAATAATTCCCGACATTCCCACAAACTAACATTAAAATTAACACAAACTCTGATATTTATTGCATATTGCAGCATCACATTGAGAAAAGCCCCTGCTCATGGCCCTTCCTGCCTCCCAGCCGTGGGGCTGAGACTGGGCGACTTGCTGCACCCCCTGCCCCAGGTGAGGGGCAGCAAGGGCTCAGCCCCCAGCCCACAGCCCACACTGGCTCTGCAGGGCTGATCCTCCTGTCCAGGCAGGGATACATCGGCTTTATGGGGGACAAACCCCGTTCCTCCTCATCACCAGGTTGTTACAGCAGACGAAGCAAACCAGCCTTCGTGCCCCAGCTGGCACCCTGTGGGTGCTCAGAGCCCAGGGGCAGCTCTGTGCCGGGGCAGAAGAAGGGGTCTCCAAACCAGTGTAAGGTCTTTCTGCCCTTTGCGGTGCAGCCGTGGTTTGTGTTGGAGGCCTTCGGCAGTCACTTATTGACTCAAATCTGATTTCTCGGGCTCTTATCTTTGACACGTGCCGTAAAATATGGGGAAGTTATTTGCAGCCTGCATCAGGATAAGTCAAACAAGATTGCAGAGCGAGCGCGGAGCAACTAGCAGAGCTTCATGTGGTGCTTGTAAAATCTGATTCTGGTTGGCAGAGAATAGGGGTTTCAATATCTAAAAAAAATTAAAAAGTCATCAAATCTTGGCTTGCCCCATACGCAGGGGGAAGTGACTTCAGTGCATGCCCGGTGATGGGAAGAACGAGGTGGGAAATGTTTTAATGCCGGTTTCAGCCACGCCCATTGCTGCCCCCCACCAGCACCCCAGGGCTGGGCTTTGCCCCAGCACAGCAGAGCACCAGCAGCACCCCCAGCAGCCCAGCACCCCCTGCCCCAGCCAGCTGCACCCCACAAGTGCCCCTCTTTGGCCCGATGTGCCCCTCGGTGGGCACTGGGGACCCTCAAGCCTGCACCAGCCCGAGGCCAGGCAAGCTGGGTGGGATGCACCAGCCTTCTGCAGGCTGCCGGAGATAAAGCTGCACCCAATAAATCTGTGCAGGTTGCTCAACCTGGCTGGGTTATTTTCCCCTGGATGAGTAATGCTGTTTTGCTAGAGCCCATCGACAATATTTTTCCTTGGCAAAGGCTCTCCCCGGGATGCTCGTGCCAAAGCTAATTTTTACAGGTAGCCTTTTGTAGCCAGCCCACTGGTGCTGGATGAGCAGGGGCTGGGGCAGCGCTCCCCCTGCCAGCACAAGGGACCCCACCACGAGCGCTCCCTGAAACCAGCCATCCTGCCGGGAGCTCTGCTGGGTTTCTCTCCCCAGCCTCGCTGGTGGGGCTTGCAGTGGCCACAAAGCAGATGAAAACTGTAGCCACCTGCATGCCCAGCCCAGCCTGGGCTGGCCGGCTCGGTGGGTGCCAGCCCAGGGAGCCACAGCTGTGCTGGAGCAGCCTGGTCTGTCCCCAGCTGGAGAAGCCCCTTCCCCAGCACCAAGGAAAGGACGAGGACCAAAAAGAATGGAAAAAAAGAGAAATAGCCGAAGGCTCTGGCTGTTTGTTTCTGGATTTCTGTGCTTCTGTGGGCTGGTGTGTAATGTGGGGCTCGGCTCGTGCTGTGGGAGAGATGAGGCTTGCTCATGGTGCAGGGTCAGGAGCCAAAGGGACGATGCCCAGTGATGCCACCTCCCTCCCAATGCCCACGTGCCCCCAGGGCTCCCCAAGAGCCCCAGCACCACCATCCCCACTCAGACTCAACCACGGTGAGGGTCTCGGTGGACCGCGTCACCTGGGAGGTCGGGGCACAACCTCACCCATGGAGAAAGGAGGGATGAAGGGAAATGGCCACCAGGACTGCAAGCGGTGCAGATAACCTCCTCTTGCACGGGGAGCTGCTTTGCCCGGTGGTAGGAGCATTTTTCTCGGCCAGGCTTGGAAAAACCCCGCTCCCAGCTGCAACCCCACAGCTGTTTTTGAGGCAGGGAGCTGCAGCCCAGCAGCTGGGTGCCTGTCCTCTTTATTTTCCGTCTCCACACTACTAGCAGTGCAAAATCCTTAACGAACTCAGCTGGGCAGGCTGGGTAATACACACAGGGCTGTGGCTGCACGCAGTGCCAGCACACCCCTTGAGACATGAGGATAACACGGCTGACGCATCCCCACACCACCGCGGAGGCTGGGGCTTGTGTTTCAAGCACCAACAACATTTGAAGATATGTGCAAATGCAGTTCAAAGAAACAACCACCACCCTAAACCAGCTAGTAACCTGTCTGGCTTGAAACTGTCCTCCAAAAGCAGCAGCACTTGCCTCGGGCTCAGGACAGTCCCTACCAGCACCCCATACCCAGCACCAGTACCACCACTGCCTGCATCCCTGCCCGCAGAAGTGGAGAGAGGGATGCTTCAGCCAGCAAGGCACAAAGCAGATGCAGGACCCCATCCTCCAGGCAGCAGCCAGATCAAGCCATCCTTGCAAAACAAACCTCCACTGCTCTCATTTCTCGTG
>JAVJGJ010000032.1:27691870-27711934 GCA_035590215.1 Microhierax caerulescens | reverse complement strand
GATCAAGCCATCCTTGCAAAACAAACCCCCACTGCTCTCATTTCTCGTGGCTTTTCATACCTTAAACCATAGATAGCATTTAAATTCAATTAAAATCACCATTAAGTGAACTTTCTGTTACCACTGGGACATTAGTGCACAGCTCTGCCTGGCTACAGAGGTTCAGCCCAGGGGCAGGTGGCCCCAGGGGAGTGGGCGGCTGTATGGGCTGTACGTCCTGGGGCCCACCCCATGGGTTTGCTGGAAATTTTCCTCATCTTCCTTACTAGAAAGATCTGGGAGGCAGCCAAGCCCCCATGGCTCTGCCTGGGATGCAGGCAGTGCCCCAGCCCCCACAGCAGCCAGGGCATGTGGCCAGTGTGGCGTGTCCTGTCCCACAGGGCTGTCACTGATGTGCACGTATGCTCCTGCACGCGTGGAGGGGACCCTCCAGGGCAGGGTTTGCAGGACTTCCCATGAAATGCTTGCCCTTAATCGCAGTGCTGCGTACGTGCACATAGGAGCACCTACTGCCCGCTCTGCCGGGCACCCTGCGCCTTCCCCACGTCCGGTGTGGGAGCATGGGGGCATCAAGCTGCTCGTACCCTTGGCTCTGCATTGCTCTGGTATGGGCACCCAGCAGAAGATGTGCCAGATGCCAACTCGGGTGCAGAAGAGGACCTTGGAGGAGCCTTTGGGAGAGCCGGTGCAAAGCTCCTGCGGCACAAATCCTGCTGCTCCCAACAGCCGCCTGCGTTGGCTTCTATGTGCCCAGCCCGGCACGGCCGCGCTCGGGTGGCAGGAGCCGGAGCCCAGCATGCCTCAGCAAAGCAGCCACGGGTGCTGATGCTGTTTTAGACCAGTAAAAATGGAGGGGGGGGAGGCAAAAATAGAAGGGAACCCCACAGTGGCGCTGCAGGGAGCAGCCTGGGGCATGGCCAGCGCTGCCGGTGTGCCCAAGAGTGGTGACAGCGGCAGCCCCCGCCGCTGCTGTGTCCCTGGCCAGACACATCTGGTGGGCTAGATTTGGCCCAGCAGCGCTGCTGGCACACCGTGCTGGTGAGGAACCCCCAGCTCCGGAGGGGGATTCGCATCCACCCAACCACCAGCCTTGCACAGGGATCGCGCCATTAGATGGGGCTATAGTTAAAGAATTAGGATTTTGTAAATTATCTTTTGGACTCTGGACAGGACTTGTCCCCGAGCAGCAGGTAAGCGTTGGCCATCTCTGCCTCGGTATCCCAGTCCGCGCTGGGTGCAGGGAATGCTTCTGGGATGCAGAGGCATGGTGGGAGGGATGAGAGTCCCACAGAGCCCGTGGGAAGCTGTAGGTGGGAGAAGTTACCATATTGCCTGTGTCCACTCTTGGTGTTGCGAAGTTTATCCATGCTAATTCCCCTGTAAGACCCCCTCATTTTTCCCTGGTGTAGTTTATAGATCAGAGAAATGGGAAAGACCCCTGGCAAAGGCAGATGCCTGGTGCCCATCTGCCCATGAGCTCATTCTGGCTTGCTGAGACTCACCAATTCCTGACCTAAACCAGGTAACTGTCAAAGCTGCAGGCACTGACTAGAAAAAAAAAATAATAATCCGGCTGAAGATTTTGGAGCTTCAGAATGATACCAAGCCTAGCAGCCCCCAGGGGCATCAGCATCCCCAGTATCTCCATGGCACTGATGGGGGTGATGAGGCACGGAGCAGAGCTTGCCCAGGGTTTGCCAAGCCACAGCCAGATCCCTTTGCCACAGGACCATCCCTATTTCCATGCAAAACTCACGTGGCTTCACAGTGCATGAAGCAGCGCCGGTTGCAGAGGAGCTGAGCTGGCCCTCACCCCAGCAGTGCTAGCATCTATCCTACTACAGTATAGTAACTACTGGATTATAAACCATAAAACTAAACTGCTTCGTGCCATCAGGCTGCCAAACACATCCCTCTTGATATTCCCTGCTTTCCGTAAATATTTTATTTTATTCCCAAGCACGTTTCCAGTAAATTGTAACATTCTTCCCGCAAGGAAGCGGGCAGGTTGCACCTGATAGACTGTGCTGAGGCCACAGCTTGGTGCCACGCTCCCAGCTTCATGGGATGGGACTGATGTGTGCACCCATCTTTTCCCAGGCCAGAGCTGCGCTTACCTGATCACCATCAAGGCAAGCACAGCCACCAGATCCCTCCCTGCATAGCAAAAATCCACTTTCTAGCACTGCAAATTACTGCCTAACTGATTTAGTTTCAGCCCTTTCCCCTTTGAGGACACAAGTGCCCCGTAATAGCTGCTGGCTTTTCGCTCCCACAGCTGCTTCTTCTGGGCAAAAGAAAAATAAATTCATTTCTTTCATTAAAATTGAGAAGGGAAAGTCATAGATTTCAGATCTATCTGTCCCACCCCAGCCCTGAGCCAGAGCCGGCAGCAGCAGCTGCTGCTAAGGCAATAGAGGCACATGGCGATGCGATGCTCAGGGCTCAGGGCACAGGCAAAGGTGGGCATCTGCAGGAGGATGCTTACCTTAAGCAACAAGAATCAAACTTGCTTGAAAGGCTGCCTTACCAGCAGGGGAACGTGCTCTTACTCTGCTTGAGTGACTATTGAACACTCTGGGGAAGCTGTTGCCCTGCCAGCAGCCCCTGGCACTGCAGCTCACAGTAACAAACCCCGCATGTCCCCAGGAACTTTGTGCTTAAAAAAATCCTGACCCTAAAATGATATTGTCGAGGCTGGACCTTCTTTTTCCAGCAGGAGAAAGAAACCCGGAGCAGGCTGGGCTGTAGCGGTGGGGGAAGAGGGGCCGTGCCAGGGCTGCGGGGTGAGCATCTTCCCTCGGCGTGCGGAGACCTGGACCTGCGCCCACAACGCACGAGTCAACAGCCCTGAGGAGAAGTGCCCGGCAGCCTTAAAGGTTAATTTGAGATACTAAGGCATTCCAGTTTTCAAAGCTTTTTATACTCTGGCTCGCCAAGGCATGGTGCTTATCATGCAAGTCAGGTCGAGCAGGGCAGCCCACTGCCAAAACACAGTCATGGTGGGAAAACATCACCCACAGCCTTTGGTTTGTGTCTGCAGAGTCACTACACCTACCTGGGCACTCGGGGGAGTGGGGGAGGTTCCAGAGCACCAGCTAGTCCAGAAAGTTATTTTAAGGCTTTTTTTTTGCTTTTTTTTTTTTTTAAATTGACTGTTCAATCCCAAACAAAGGAAACCAGAGGAAAAGCCACAATGCTGTCAGAAAGGGACAGGATTTTGGCAGCGCTCGCAGCATGCCACCTCCCGTGATCTGTGGGCATAAAGCCATTTAGCCGAGCTGAGAGGAAGAAGGAGTCAGGCCCTCAGCCGGCACCCAAACCCACTCCGGGGGAGGACATTTTGCAGAGCTCCGGGGAGGACGGAGCAGCCTGGCCGAAAGCCACCATCCCTCACCAGGGACAGGGGACAGCCGCACCGCCGCCTGGCCATGGCCAATCCCCCGGAGTTAACACCAGCTATTCAAACCCCAGCCCTTCCCATCTTTTCCAAAGGATAAATGGCCAAAATACGGACCAAAACAGGGAAACGGGAGGCTGCCCGAGCCAGCAGCGCACGCGCCCGGCTGAGGGAGGCGAGCAGGAAAAGAAATAGGAAGCAGAGACAAAGAATTTCCGCAACATCCCCCAAAACCGCTTCCCGCACGCAGGGAGTCAGGAAGCCTTTATGGGAGAGATGCCCAGCCCAGGCCGAGCAGGACTGGGGCCCCACACAGCCTCCGGGGAAAGAGATTAAAGCACGGGGAAAGGGGAAATAGATGAAAACTCACAGCCCACATCCAAGGTCAAAATCCCACCTGACGTGTCAAGAGCCCTGGGTTTGGGAATGGTAAATATGTATGCACCACACCTGAGAAAACAGGTGGACCACGTCCTCCACGACCCATATCTACATCCCACCCCCAGCAGAAAACCCCTCCCAACAGCCCGGTGAGGAGTCAGCCACCAGCAACACCACCGATCCTCTCTGAGCCTGTAGGGATCCCCATTTCAACACCACCCCACTTTGCTCCAGGAGGAAAACAGAGGGATGGGTTACTTACAGGGTGAGAAATGCCATGCAGGGATAACTAACTTGGTCCCAGCCCAGGGGGCAGAAAGGTTGCAGCCCCAGGAGATGCTTTTTAATCGCTTGCAGCAAGCCTGGAGGAGCTGGTGGCCTCCCGGTGTGGCTCCCTGCATCCAGCACCACCTGGTGACACTTCAGACATCCCAAAAGCGCTGCTGACCAGTGCCCAGGAATTGGGCGAATGGTAGGTAACATTTTTCCTGTTTTCGTGGGAATTCCTGGGTTCACCTGCGCTGTTAGGAAGCGGTGCTGCCCGGCACGGCGCTTTCGCAGCCCCGCAGCCACCGTTTGCTGCGGGCAATGCCAGCTGCTGCAGGGGCAGGGCCTGGCATTACAAGTATTTGACCCTTATGCATTCAAAAGGTTTTTTGTCAGAGCATCCTTTGGAAAGCCTCTGTTTAGTACATGAAAGTATGAAAAAGTGTGACTTTTTTTTTCTTACTGTTCGATGGGCTATTCGTTGTGGGTTTCTTCTGTTTTGTGTGGCTGGCAACCCCCTGCCCAAGGCTGCTAAATTGAAGATTTCATCAGGGGTTGTTAGATAAGCCTTTTCCTATCAGATTATAAAGCCTTTTCCTATCAGATTATAAAGTGGGGGAGTTTTTTTCAGTTTATTCCTGTTATTCACCAGCTTCCCACCAACCAGGTTTGCTTTTCTCGGAGCCCTCACGTTTTGCTGGTGGCCTTGAGCACTGAGCATCATCTCTCACATACAGGGTGGGACCAGCTACCATCACCCAAGACAGTGGGAAAAAGACAAAACTTTGAGTTGCGATTACGCCTTTTTTTCCCCTGATCTGTTTAACAGTAGACGGTTAATGCCTGTAGTTGAAAGCGCTTCATTAGACAGCTCATTAGTTAAGCATGCTTGTAGGTGTGATTTCTCCTGTCCCCATACATGTGACAAGGGAAGCTGATGAATTTATGGGAATTATTTAAATCACCCATGTCCCACAGCTAAAGCTTAAATACCCTGACAGGCAAAGAAGCATTAATACCTGCAGCTTCCCGGCGTTTTCCCAGTGTCGCTACTGTTCACCAAAATATTAATAAGCCCTAGCGCAATAATGGTTAACATTTTAGCTAGTTAAAAAGGAGGGGGATTTTAAGCATTAATTTGTCAGGAAGATGACAAGATTATATGCATCCTCTAGAAAACTAGCTCATTAAAACTGCCATCATGCAAATACTTGGCCATACTCTACTGTAATAGCATAAAGCAAGGAGGCTGCTCTTGACGGCAACTTACTGCAGCCGTGCAGCGGGAGGGACATGGCTTAGCTGAGGGAATGGATGTATGGCAAGGGGGTGGGATCTTCAGGGAAAAAAAAAATGTAGGCTCAAGTGGGTGAGACGACATTTCAGCTTCTTGGTTTTGCTCGACCTGTTGGCCAGGATGTGCCAGCTGTGAGCTGACAACATTTGTTGCCTTTTAAATGTTCCCCTTCACGCAATGAACGGGAAAGAGGATGAGCAGCTTTAAGTCCCTTTTCTAAGCATAAAGATGCAGTTGACCCCAGAAGTACGAATCCTCTCCAGCACACAGCCCTGCCACGTTACCCCTAAGGCGCACGGCCACGCATACAAGTGAGGCAAGAAGAGGTGACCAAAAGTCCCCTCCCAGGCTTTACCCCGTGACCAAAGGATACCTCAAAGTTTCTGCTGTAAGAGTAACCTCTAATGGTTTATTTTAAGCCTTTATCATTGTAATATATAATACCCTGATGCTGGGTTTGCGCAGATTTTCAGCAGCCACATTGCACTCTGCTTACACATGGTGCATCCGAGGAGTACATCTATTTTCAAAGGATCACATGCTGCATCTTTAGTGTTCAGTGAAAGGCTCTGAGGTCCACAGGGAAAAGAAATCTGGAAACATGTATTTTCAGATACGATTTGCTCTGCTACACTCGCTGTGCATGCGAGGAAGAGGAACAGCCCTAAGCAGCAGCTACGTGAAGACCTGGCAGGTGCCACAACTTGGATGCCTGTCATGTAGGGAAGACCTAACTTTGCTACTGGTCCCAGTGGTGCTGGATGGGAGGGAACTGGGTGCAGATGAGCACTTCCCCGCTTGGTCACTCAAGGAGGGAGTGAGGCATTTACTCTTTTTAAATAAAACCAAGTGTCTCCCTTTCCGCTCCCCTTCCGAATGGCAAGGGCCACTGGTAGGGTGTCTGATGCTCTCCATGGGCCCCGGCACTGTGCCAGGTGTGCCAGGGCTGCGATGGGAAGGAGATGGGCTGCCCCAGCTCCAGTGGGCACCCTCACTACTCTGTCTCACCCTGAGATTCGGGTTGTTTGGCATAGGGCAGCACCATCACTGGGCAGACGCTATTGCCTTTGCTTGATGAGAGCGGCAGAGATGCTCCTCACACACCAGGAATGCTGAGTCCACAAGGATGAGCCCCCACAGCCTCCACGGCAGCTCCTGTCTCAGGGCTGGGCTCTCCATGGGGCACTGAGGTGGTGGCAGAGCAATCATCCCAGGAAGGTAAGTCTGAAAAAAACAGTGGGTTTACCCTTGTCACTGCAGAGCCGGGTCCCCGGAGGGCTGCCCAGGACCATACAGCATGCACCCAAGACACCCCCACCCATCCACCCAGTTCTCATGTGGCCCCATCGCCACTGCCCTCTGTGCCCAGTGTCCCACCTCCTCCCAAAGCATCCTCACCAGACCCCTCTGTTCACATCCACCTGTCCAACCACTCCTGCCCTACCCAGCAGCTCCCACCAGGGCTGGGATGCTGGGATGCTGAACTGCCTGGTTTTGCTGGGAGCTTACTCAGTACCTAGAAGGAAAAAAGAGGGGGGACTGGAGCCCGCATGAAAAATATGATGACGACGAAATGTTGTTACAGCCACAGCACCTGGTTATTAAGGAGAAGCAGGGAGAGGTAACATCTTTTATAGGACCAATTTATAGTGTTGGGAAAACAGGCTTACCAGCACAGGCACCCACTCGCAGGAGAATGTATGTGCTTCCTCTCGGGTGACATCCATTAAAGGGATGTATTTGGATGGGATGGTGAGGAGCAGCAGCACAAAATCCTAAAATAGACACAGCAATGCTTCTTTCTGTCTGGCTCTGCTCACACAGGAGTTTCTGCTGCTCCTCCAGCAACTTGCCTAAGGAGAGATGTTTTCCTCCAGCCCTGTACCCATCTCCACCCCAAAGATGGCCCAGAGCAGGGGCTCAGGCTCCAGAGCCACTCCTGCCATCCAGCTCAGTGCTCCCTGTCGTTGCTGGAAGTTTTATACAAACAATATACCCATCACACAGCTTCCACGCTTCTCATCTCCCCTTGTCAGCCTTTGCATTGTATGTATAAATTCAAGCGAAGCCTGTAGCAGGAAATTTCACAGCCCAAGGGGTAGGAAAATGTCCAGGGAAAACCCAAATGGCAAGGCAGAGAAATTAGTGGGGGTGGGAGGGGGAGGTGATGGGTGCTAAATTCCGACTTAGGAAATCAGGCTGACAACTGAGCGAGCAAACACAGATGGAAGGAAATTAAAGACCATCTTCATTTTGTCTCTGAAATCCTCTCCTTTTATGTAGCCAGCTTCTGCTGCAGGAGGGAGGTGGGATGGGGAAGGGGCTAGGAATAGGGATAAGCAGCACAGTACACCTGGAGGTCTCTAAAGAGGACCACAGACCCCTGGAGCGATATTCAGCTTTCCTTTCCCCACCCTGCCTCGTCTCACTGAGCTATATAGTCCATTCTACAGGCTTTTTTTAAGCGCTGGCCCAATATCTGTGACTCGTGGCCCACCCCTGCTGCTGCCATCGGGGCCTGACACCCCAGCCCAGCACAGGGCAACGCCTCGGCCCTGCTCCTACATGAAAGACTTGGCACGCTCCCTGCCACGCTCGGGCGAGCCAGATACTCTTTCCTTTGAATTTGTTTCAGACATACCAGCCATAAACCTCAGCCTCTGGCCTCTCGTCTCCATTTGATGAGACAGGCTCAGGGGAAGGGAGGGATCCAGCTTTCACCGTGCCAGGCCCTCGGTTTCTCCCCCCACTACTCAAATCACCTCCCCATCCCCTCACCTCCTCCTTTTCCAGCCCTACCGGGCAAGCGACCGGCGCTGGGCTCTGGTAAAGCTGCGATGGCCTTTTCCATCCCTCGGTGCTGGCCCCGCGGTGCCCCGAGCCCGGCCAGCCGAGCGCCGGGCCAGCCGCTGCCCTCCGAAGCCCTGCCAAAGGGGCGAGCTCCTGCGAACCCCCCCTCCGGGCTGGAGGCATGGAGCACTTTTGGAAACAGAGCCCCGTGTTCTGTGAACTCAATTTTTTCCTGTGCACAGGCACGCTGTCACCTCCCTGAACTGACTCTGGGCCCTGGGCAGCTTTCTTTCCTCCCACGAGTCCCTTACCCCCAAGTCTTTTTTTGCCTTATTGCTAGGACAGAGCAGTGCCCCCGCACTGCCCCGTGCCCCCCAGCTGCCGGCCTCCGCTCCTCGCTCAATCCCTCAGCAATGCTGCTCCCAGGACGGATGCACCACGGGCAGAAGCAGTTTTCAACTACTTTAACAAAGTAATTGATCAATGAGGCATTTGGTTCTTTTTTAATTTTCCTTCTTCCCCAACTTGTGAAATGTTTCTTCTTCTCTGAAAGGCAGAGATGGGGGAACAGATCAAAGCCGAGAGAGCTGCTGGCTCCTTCGACGGGGCCTGGATCGGGTCCCTCACGGCCAGTGAAGCTGCCCACTCTCTCTGACTGAGCCATTGATCACACGTCCAACGTACGGCCCCTCAGTACCTGTCCTCCCCTCCCCAAGTGACTTTAATCTCTTATTTTCTTGCAAGTCCTGCTGAAGTCAAGGCAAAGCAAGTGCTGGCTGGAGAGCAGGACTTGACTGGGTCCCTCCCGGCCCGCTGCCCGCGTCCTTGCCATGCTGGTAAGAGAAGTAGCTGCTGCGTTAGCCAACAGGAATTTTTTTCTCACCGTGGCTGTGCCTCCAGCATGGCTCCAGCAGCCCTCTCCCAGGCGGACGTAGAACTAAGGAGAAACCTTAGCATAGGAGGAACCTTTTATTATGATGGGAAGTTGAAGCATTTACCCCCAAACACCTTCAACCATTGTCACAACTGATGCTCTTTGATTTTTTTTTTCAGCAACCAGCCCAGCAACTACCATGCCGCAGCACCTGTGACATGCAGCCCCAAGACGGTCTTTGCTACGAGCATCCCATTGTGGTGACCATTGTGCTGCTGCTGAAAGGAAATTTTTTACTTATGCAGCACACAGATTAAAGTGGTCCTGCTCAGTGATGGATTTATTCTGGAACAGCTTGAAAAGGGCACCACTGCCCTTCCATTTGCTTCCATGAAATACTCCGAATTGCCCAGCCTGCCGCACGGATGCTCTGCTCTCCCAGTAGCCATCGGCTATAATTTTGACTGCTGGCTTTCCCATACCTACATAGAAGTAATGTGTGCAGTTAAAACAGCTTAAGTAGGAACGTGAGGGGTCATTTGCACAGATAAAGGAAGGAGGGAGGTGATTAACCTGGCAAGGGGAAGGCTGACTGCTTAGATAGAGCAGAGGGGCTGAGAACTTCCCGCTCTGCTCCTCACCCCTCCGATCAAATAGAGCAAGCCAACCTCATCTTAACTGTGTCCAGCCCAGGTAGAGTGGTATTTGTAGTCTCTCCAATTAACTAGAGCACATTTACACATTAATTAGCTCTTGCTCTGTGCCTAGAAACCTCTGTTATATTAATAACGCTTATTACATCCCTCTGCCAGCGGGCCATTTGCCCACTGCTGCTGCGGGTGGGGGCAAAGGTGTCTGGATGGATGCAAAAACGGGACCGAGAGCCAAGATGGCTCAGCTCGTTCTTCAGGCTGCATTTCTACCACAGAGATGCTGCGTAACCTTGGAGAATAATAACAACAACAGACAATAATAAGCCTTTCACACAGAGAAGTTAGGAAAAATTGAGCTGCTTCTGTAAAAAATAAAGGAGACTAGCTCGAAGGAGAGTGAAAGCGGTCAGCTCAGATGTGACGCAGCCTGATAACCCCCAAGCTTCTTAGCATATCCTTTCAGCATTTCTTCAGTGGCTCTAAAGCATCCTTTTAGCCCTTTCCATCTCTGCAGCTGGAGCCAGCTTCACACACGCTCAAATATCCTGGGAGGTAGCGTCCCTGCAATCCAGCCAGCAGCTCAAGAACAGCTGTTAACACCGAATTTGCAGGCTGGCGTCACACAGAAGGTTTGCAAGGGCATCATTGGCTGTTAGGGAGGAGAGAAAATCATCCTCTTCTCCTTCCTTCTCTTTTCTGCCTGCCTGAAATGAGGTCTAGATACTGAACAGCTGCTTAACGTACCAGTCAAGCAGGGACATGCTCTCCTCCTTGTTTATTGCAGAGCCGCGGCCGCAGAAAGCCTAGTTTTGATGTATAGCCTGGAGACATGCACGTGGCTCTGGCTTCCCAGGCAGAGCCGCAGTGGGGCAGGAAGAGGAAAGCAGCAGTAAGAAATATGGGGATGCGGCATCCACAGAATAACCGAAACCATCCGGCAACGTTTGTCCACCCGTGGCATCCGCAGAGCTGGGTGGCTGCTGCCGGCCCCGGCTGGGGTCAGCCTCTGTCTTCCGAAATCAAACCCGGCATCACCGAGGTATGAGGGGTTTCACCCATCACAGCTAAGATACGGTAGCAGAAAGCAGGACTGAGTTCATTTAGCAAAGTGTAGCAATAAATAGAGAGTAAACGGCCCGTTGCATGCTAAGTTCCCAAGAGAATCAATTAACTGTAGTTAAAAAATATATTTTTGATGTCATAATCTTCAACTGTCGCTGGCTGATTGCAGTCACAAAGCAGAGCCAAAATGCTCAGCCAAGATGCTGGTTCCTCATCAAAAACAAACCCCCAAACATCTCAGCTGCTGACGTCGGCACTGCACAGCCCTGGACCCAGCAGAGACACGGGAACTGACACAGGTGACACCGAGGGCAGCTCTAACACCAAAAGAGCATTATGACACTTTATAAAATAAAAGACACCGCTTTAGCTGCCTTTAAATAAGGTCGATGGATTTTCCACTGTTCAAATCTGCTCAGCAATGTAATAATGTAATTATTAAGGTATAGGCTAGCATTTAAAGCAACAGGGAGATTTGTGATGTTGCTGAAAGCAGATTTCCATCAGCAAGAACGTGCTCCCCTCCAGTCCCACCTGAATTCTGCCATGGTGGAGCATCTGTGCCAGCTTCCACAGGACCTGCAATGGGAGGGGGTGCACGCCAGGGGCTAAACGCCTCACCTCCGGTCTCACATTCGGTGGCGGCTCTTTGCAGCATGTTGCAAACAGTAACGGTCCTTCCAGCACTGCTGCAAAGACATAAAAGCAGCAACTCAGCTTTAGGAGGGTAAAGGGAAAACCCGAAGTGATGTAACCTGCCCCAAGCTGTTGAGAAAGTCATTCTTGGGGCAAGAGCGGCAAGGGGAAGCCTGCTCCTGGGGCGAGTTTGGGGTGTCTGTCTCCCCACTGCTGATTGCATCTCGGGGCAGCTCTTCTTCTTGTCCTTGTGTCTCTGCCACCCTTCTGCTCCACCCTCTGGTTTATTGTACTTGGTTCTGGGTTTATTTGAGGCAGAAATGCTTCCAACACACTCTTCCACAACTGTGAATACTAGTCACAACCGTGGCATTGCGTAAGTGCCGATGGGTAGAGACTTGCTTTATTTTATTTTGGCTGCCTCCATCCCAAAGCTATAGCTCAGGATCTTGCTCAGTTTTACTCAGAAGCTGAAATTCAGCACCTTGGTCCAGCAGCTCCCAGCACCCATGGGATGTAGCAACAAGCACTGTGTGAATCTTCACGTTACTGGTATAAAAGCAGCAGCATCTCAGGATCAGCATGTCATAATTAAACCAACGGAAGAAGCGATTAGTGCCAGGCTACAGCCTGAGGATGACAGTAGCACCGCGGTGCTAGATAAAGGCAGTCCTAGGTGGTGCCAAACAGCTTACTACGTACAGACCTTGTCTGCTCCCTGTTTGCCTTGCTTAAAAGCAAGTTCCAGACGGTGTCCAGTATTTCTACCTCCTGGGAAAGCCTGCCTAAGCTGTTCTTGGGAAGAGCAGCAGTACGGATGTGACGGGCAAGAGATATAAAGAAAAAAAGAATGGAGGAACACGGATGTAAAACAGGATTTCAGAGCTCAGGAATCATGAACGCAGCCCGCACCATCCCTCCCACGCTATTCTCCAGTACCCAGTCGGTGAAGCCATCACCCAACCGCTTGGCCACAGGGCACTGAGGGGGGGGTTGGGGGACCATTTGCTGTGACCCCAGAGCCCCAAGGCAAAGCAGGAATGGGGGCAGGACCAGGTTCAGCTGAACCCCACAGCCAGCACACACATCTTGCATCAAGGGTGACCTCTAGGTTTTACTGGGACCACCTGAGCCAAGCTGGCTGGGGACCAGGCTCTTCTGCTGGTCAAGTACTGAGAAGGTCATTTAGCTCGGTGGCGTGCTTTCCTGGAAGCCCAGAACTAAAACACTTTTCCTACAAATTTTTGCCACATTTCATGTGACAAAGACCCTTTGCACAGGTTTAACAGTTTAAACCAACAGCACTACCTTCTCCATGCGTGTGTTGGGCAGGGACATGGGGAGAGAGGGAAAAACAACGTCTGACCCAAGCTCCAGCTTGGGGATGGATATGCATGTTCCTCAGGCTGGATGAGGATAGCACAGACAGCTCTCCTGGTCCTCAGCTGAAGCCACCTTCATCCATCTGGCAGCAAAACCCACATGCACCCAGCAAAACCTTTGCTGGTGTAAGGAGAAACCACGTCTTTGTGTGACACCAAATCAACCCAGGAGCCTGCTGGACACTTGCTCTGTCACCAGCTTTAACATACCCCATTCCTCTCCTCCTTTGCACGCCTTCTCTGCCCAAAGCTGAGGCACACACCTTGACCCTGAGCCACTCTGCAGAGCACGTCCCGGAATCCCAATAGATGGCAGGTCATTAGAGAAACCAAACGAGTTTAACAGTATCTAATGAAACCAAGAAATAGGTCAGCATTATGACTGCGCCGCATCTGCCTCACAACTGCAAAGGCAGCTCTCAGAAGAGGGGAGGAGAGGGCAGAAGAGGTACATGGACTGGAGGGAGAGAAATCACAGTGCTCTGCCTTGCAGCACATCACACCCCCTACAGAAAGTGCTCAGGCTGGCCCTGGTGGCTGTGGCCAGGGTGACAGCGATGAGCTCCACAGTTTTGTAAGTGCCATTTTAATAGCTGAACGTCTGTAAAAATGTCTCTTCTTTTTGAAGAATCCACTTAACTCTTGCTGCTGCTTAAAAAACAAACAAAAAATAATACAGAAAAGGCAATGTTAACGAGTAAACCTAAGGCAACCAACGTTTAATGGCCCTCCAGAAAAAAAAAAGAAAAAAAAAAAGAAAAAAAAAAAAAAAAAAAAAGAAAAAAAAAAATAAAAAAAAAATACGAAATAAAGCTAGCAGCAGCCTTCTGTTATGGTACTCAATTCTTCTCTCACTTTGTGACTTTAGTATGAAGTTGAGGAGATGCTTTTTAATATGCTTAAATGTATAGATTTATATTGAATAATATATTATTATTTAAGCATATAAAAAGCATCTGCCCAACCTCACAAGCTTAAATAATAACATTTATATATTTTATATGTGCATTCATATATAATTATACAAAACCTATATATTATTTATAATAATATATTTGCAATGAATGTTTAGATAATATATATTTAAATATATATCAATAGTGATACATTATAACGTAGTAAATAACAGATATTATTCAAGCATATTTAAAAAAGCATCTGCCCAACCTCATCGCGAAGTCAGGTGATGGGAATCGAGTACTACAAGGACAGGCTGCTGCCAGCTCTGGAGGAAGGACACAGCCTTAGCCAAGCCCCCGAGCAGGAATGAGGCACCATCTCCCCTGCCACACGAGGCCAGGCGCCGGGGGGATGTGGCCGCTGGAGAGGGAGACGAGGGAGTCCACGTACAGAGAAAGATGTCCCTGCTGCTCCTCTCAGGCGGGCACACAGCAGTATTTCTGTTTTACAGCGGATCGGGAGCGGGAAGGCTGCGGTCGTGGTGAGAGAGGGGCAGGGTGATGTAGCAGGGAAGAAGCTTTATAGCAGAAATGTAATCGCGCCTTTCTTATTTGTAGGAAGAGCACACAAGTCACATTGACACAGATTTTGAGCGGCCCAGGTTTCTGCCCGCTGGGGGACCCAAGCTCACTGCTTTCCATCCTGGGAGCTCTTGCCCTGCCTGAACAACAGACGGGAAAGAGGAAGGTCAGAGCAGCTTCAGGAATAAAGTACCAAGGTCAACAGCCCCCCTCAGTATTAGCATCGTATTTTACAGGATCTCCTGTAGTACAGGTAACTAAGACCAAGGGAACAAATTCAGTGCTGGTGGCAGCAGGCAGTGGAACCAGAGCAAGCAGCTCCTTGTCAGCGTGGCAGGGAACAGATGTGTTTCTATGGAGCTGTTACACCCCAGCTCCACGATGCTCACGGGTGCACTATAACCGCTATCTGTGCCCGTAGCCAGATTTTTTACATTACAGACAGCGGCTGCTATGTGGTGTGCTGTGCTAGCAATGGCCACGACTGCTTAAAAATAGGTTACTGCACTGTTGTGAACTTGAATGCTACTCTATTAGTGTTTATTTTATTAATTTATTGAATAAACACTAGCAAGGTTGGATACTGTCTGTGGCTTTGGCTTCTTCTTCCACATCATCCGATGCAATTACTTTCATGAAAGCAAATGGTCCATTTAGTTGGAGAATCTGTAAGGCAGAAATGAGATCCGATTCCTGAACAGATGTGCCCTCCTCTAGAGGGATTCGGTGTCTGAGAGGCTTCATGCTGACACCAGGCAGAAAACATCTCTTAACTTCACTACGTCCGAGCTGCGCAGCAGAGACGGCGGTTGTATCAAAGACTTAGCTCTATAATTTCAGAACAAGGGCAAGCACCCACCGATTTAAAGCATTTCATCCAAGTACCAAGGAATGGAAGGAAGGACACCTGTATCACAGGGATGGCACCACCAAAAAAAATCCTACCCTATTCTCTATATAATTCACCAAAACGAGTCCCTCTCCCTCAACAGCTCAGGCAAAGAAAAACACTTCTGTTAATTTTTTTGCGCACATAGACCTGAAGAGGGAGGCTGGAGGGACCCCACAACCATTGCAGGTCTACCCACACATCACAGAATGCTTTCCCTTGGTTGGTACCATGTCTCAGGAAACACCTGGCCTCCTTGTCCAGCCCAGGTCACACCAGCAGCCAAGGCACAACTCCCCAGTCAGTTCAGCGACAGTCAGCACTGCTAACCACAGCCTGGATCACGTCCTGGGAACACGGCACAGCCCTGCCGAGACGACCGGCCTCAATCATGCCAGTTACCTACTGGAAGACAGTGCATGCATCTGTGGCAGTGTCCCTCAAACCATCACCCTGGACTTCCACCCGCCCCCCCCCATTGCCCACGTCTAGCGGGTGAAGCCCCAGCTTTCACCCTGTCCTCCTGGGAGAGCAGTGCTGGCGTCAGCCTGGCAACCCCCGTGCTCCATATGCCTGCCCAGACGGCCAGGACCTGCTGTAGGTGTCCCCCCCTCCTCCACGCATCTTCCCTGGCCCATGCCCCCAGCCTCAGCGGGGTGCAGATGGAAGGAGGCACAAAGAAAAAGCCATCATCCACTCACCCGTGGAGCCAGCCCCTCCGGGCAAAGCGCATCGGCAAGCCAGCACACGGAAGCTTGTGTCGCTGCTGCCAACTCCCTGCCCGCTGCACGGCTGAGCCAAAGCCCGAGGTCTCAGGGCTACACACGCCTCAGCCTGGCAACTCTCCCGTGCCCCGAATGAGCAGGCACGGAGGCCGTTTGAAGTCACTCCAGCCTTTAGATGTAGGGACACGCAGCCCCTCAGCGGTAACCGGTCCCGGAGACGTGCCCAGCTGGGATGCCCATCCTGCCATCCACAACTGGTGCTCGCGCTGCCTGCGGCCGGCATCCGTGCCCATGTGTTCACCTGGCAGCCTTCCACCCTCGGCAGTGGCTCAGCTGCCAGGCAATGATGCGTTCGGAGAGGAGGCCCAAGCAGGACGGTAAAAACCATTTCTTCAGCCTTCCTCCTCCTCCGGTACAGGGTGGAGCATCTCTCACCTGATGACCGCCGAGTCCTCTCGGCCCGTCCTCTCCTCACAGCAGCCCCCAAGGTAAAGGCAGAAGAGATAATTATACTCCTCACTGACCTCAACAGACACTAAGGAAAAAAAAAACAGTTGAGCTTGCAAAATCTCTCACAAATCTAGGCTGGCAGGAGAGGGGATCAGCTAACCTAATCGTTCAGGAGCAAAGGGTGGTGGGCACACAAGCAAGGGTTAACGTTTCTCACCAAGGCATACAGAATTGGCTCGCAGTCACTGCGCGATGCACATGCAGTAGAGGCCTTCCAGTTGGGATTGACTTGGGGTGGTTTACTTTGTTTTTCCTGAGACAGCATATACATGAGCACAAACATCATCAATGAGGAGGTGAGGAGAGTTCCTGTCAGGGTACGGGGACAAGAATGCTCAGTTCTAACATTGCCAGGAGACAGAAGTACCTTCCATAGCCGGGGGGTGGTGGCGGGTTGGTTGGGGTTTTTTTTTAGGTCCCCCCACCCCTTAAGTCTTTCTGACTTCAGAGGAGCTTCTGGTACCATAAAAAGCACCCCTGCTGTTGAGGATCCTGCTGTGTGTAATGGTGTGCCTACACCAGGAGAGGAGGGGGATGCTGTTGGCAGGGGACACTACAGCAGCGCACATCTCAAACCACAAGCTACGTACAGGCCTACAAATGTGTAACCAAGAGAAATGGAGAGAAAAACCTAGGCATATTTCCCACTCAGGAGTGTATATGACGCTGACCTGGATAACATCACCATACCTGCCTTTGAACCCCAATCTCATCTTTTGTGGGATTTTACCCAAGTGTCTGGATCTTCACTGTTACTGCTGCACAGGGACAGTAAGCATCACCATCAAGGAAAAAGCAGAAAGCTTCCGTCTAGGCATGCTGCAGCTGAGAGCATTCCTAAGCCTTGGCATTTTGCAGCCATTTCTCACATTTAGATGATGCTCTTCATTTTAAATAAATAATTTCTCATGTATTTATTTAGTTGTGACCATGTAAGAGGTAACATTCCCAGGGATGACAGGCAGGAGGCAATGAAAAAGCCCCTCATGCTTACAGCTACAGTTCATGCTGTCCTTCCCCATTTATTCAGAAGCATTCCATCACTGCCAGGCATGCACAGAAAACTCTTGGATAAGGAAAAGGTGGTACCTAACTCCCACAATGATCGAGTTTGTTGTTGTCGGGGGGTCTTTTTTGTGATTTTTAAAAAATATATTATTTTCAACTTTATTAAAATCCCCATGCATGGGCCAGGAAGATGGGAAGGGGTGGTATGAATAAAAAAAACATAGATGTTACCGCTGCCTCTGAGACAACACTCAGAAACCAGCTTTCTATGCAGAAAGTCCCTGTAAAATAGGTCACAACTTCTGTCCAGTGAGAAGTGAGAAAGTCAGCTGCAAGTGCAAGAGAAGAAAAAGGCATATCCTTACCTACATGTCCCTCTTTGATCCTACTTCTCCATGCGTAGACCCTGAAATATCACCAGCTTGTCTCGTCTGGAGTAGACACTTGACCACACACCAGAATACTTCTGGCCCAGCTTACTTCATTCTCACCCAGGTAGCAGGGGAGGGATGAATTTTGAGTAATAGCTGTCCAACAATATGAGACCAGGCAATAAGGGGTGGGTGTGCACGTTTGCTCTCCCACCCAGGCAATCACTGCTTGAAATACAACCCTTAAAAAAAAAAAAAAGGGCTCCATGCTACACTGAGGCACCCTTCTGAAACTATGTCCAAAGTAATCAATTCTTATAGTTTGTGGCTTTTTTATTTTTTTGAGAGCAATTCCTTGCCTTAACTATGTGACAGCAGCTCTCCTGAACAGAAGCCAGACAGTCCCTTCACATTCCCTAGAGATGTTTTTGCTGTACACACTGTCTTTCATAGCAAGTCCTCAGCCTCTGCTACATGCACTGATAAGCATCATGTTTTAAAGTTCAAAAAGACGATACAAACTGGATTAGGTACCATCTGATGAAATTCATTAGCTTACATTAAGCTGATCAACCCTATGCAGTCATAACCACCCCTTTGTAATTCTACTATTGATAGATGTAGTGCTTTTCACACACTGAGCTAGTTTTTTTTAACATTGTATTATCCAGGTCAGAAGATAAAGCCTCCTCAGATAAAAAAAAAGAAAAACAAAAACATAAACAGTGGCTTTTTGTTCAGTGAAATACTTGTCTGTTTGTAGGGAAACCTGCCATAAGCAAGTCTGCAACATCCACTTAGTCCAAAAAGGTCTCATCACTGAGGACGACTCGGTATACATGGTGATGGGAATAATATACAAGTCAAAGCTGACCCAACAGCTCCCCAGCATCAACAGGGTGATCTGGACCAGAGAAAAAACACTTCCCTGACACTAGAATTCCTCCTCTGAATTCAAGCCTTTGAAGCCAAGTTATATGAAAAGAGCTTTTAACTCCTCACTTATCACGAAGGCCAAAAGTTATGTGTGTTTGTTTGCTACAGTAAGAAACAAAATTGCAGTAAACAATGCTATCAACATCCTCAATCTGAATGCTGCCTGTACTTCATATTAAACAAACCTTGAATTTAAAACAGCTCTGGAAGACAAACTGAAGTAACCCATCACAGAGTCTCAAGACAGGCAAGTGTAGCAGGAAAAGCTGGTATTAGAATGGCAGCACGTGTTTAAGTTTGGATGAAGCATGCTGTGAAACTGCACCCTGCTAGGGAAATGGATGGTCCTACTCTCCTGCCTGCTCTACCACTTCAGGCCAAGTACATACGCAGAGTCAAATTATTTCCAGTTGACCAAAACTGGTGGCACTGGAAGTATGTGAGACACATGCTGGCTTCAGTGCATCAAAAAGTGGATTCAAATCACTAAGTGGTCACAAAACCCCATGAAAGTCAGGGGGAAGAATGCATGTGCTGGGACAGAACCCCCAAATTAAAAAATGCATCCCAAAAATTCACCAGTGCAAAGAGACTGTTAGCGAGCAGTTATTTGAACAGAAATAGTTGCACTAAGTCTCCTTCCCAAACAAGATGGCATTACCAATTTCAAGTAGGTGCTACAACCTGTCATAAAGCAGGCATTAATGAACCTTGTCTCTGAACACTGAGCATCACCTAACTACTGCCAGATGGGATAAAGGGCTGGATGAACCCACTCAGTGACACACCACTGAAACAGAAGCAGGCTAATATTAGTTACTTTATATCCAGCAAGTTACTTTTCTAATCAAAATCTGAAATGCTGGGTTTAAGCTCCATGTTAGTCAAGCTCTCAAGAACTACCAGTCTAATTGGATACAGCCACACGAGAGACTGATCTCGTGTCTGAAATTATTTCCCAGTACATTAGTTTTTGACTCTGGGAGGCAAGCTTGCTTTTTGTGTTGCCAATACAAAGCAGCCAACTTAAGAAAAAATGTTTTGTACTTACTCTTGAGAAAACAGCAAGTAAATACAGCTGTTAACATAGCTGTTAACATATAAATCTAAACCAAAGACCTAAAAAACAGCTTGTCACATACACATTATAAAGGACTTCACAAAATCATTTAGAAATTAAAATGTGGACATACATGCAATATGCCTTAACCAGATGTTTGACCTTTGAGTACGTTTATCACATAACAAGTAAGGAGCCAGGTCATGTCCATCCCTCCACCCAACACAGTTAAACTCCTCCCCAGGAGTACGTCCACATGGACACAACTTGTTTCTAGTAATCAAAATATCAGCTGCAACCGAATTGCACAGGAAATAGCAGAATTACTGGGGGGGGGGGGGG
>JAVJGJ010000032.1:27664481-27679360 GCA_035590215.1 Microhierax caerulescens | reverse complement strand
CACGCGCGGGCGGCCCCCGATCGCGCCCCGCTGGCGCGGCGCCCCCTGCCGCTGGCCCGGCGCCCGGCGCCGCCATTGGCGGAAGCGCCCTGGAATTCCATGACGTCACGAAGGGGGCGGGGAGAGGGGCGGGGCGAGAGGGGCTGTCCCGGCCCCGCTCGCTGCCCCTACCCCCGCAGGGAGCCCGGCCCGCCGCCAGCCCGAGCTTTTTCCGCCGGGGGAGGGGGGACCCTGCTGCCCGTCTCTCCCCTCCAGGCCCCCCACCGCTGCCTGCCTTACCGCTGGTAGTTCGGACCTATCTAAATGCTTAAGAAACACCGCAGGCAGGACGGAGGCGTGCTGAACGGCCCGCGCTGAAACCCACCCGAGCCCAGCTAAGGAAAACCGACTCCAGTGTTACCAACTTTCGCACCCTCGTTTTACCCTGGCTGATTAACGCCATTAAAATCCTGCTTTTCCAGGGCGACGGGAACAGCTACGACCCTGGGGCAGCCCTCGAAGCTTTACCGCCAATGCTGTTTGTGCGCCAACAGGACGCTGCAGGAAGAGCCGGCCCAACACTTAAAAAGCCTCCAGACGTTCTTCTTTCCCTGGCAGCGCTGATAAGCGTTCGCTCCTCCTTTCTGAAGGCCTTTATCTCTGCAGACCACAGGGATCTTCCACCCTTCAGTGTTTGTAAGCGGCCACGAAGAGATCTAACCTAATGAGATTCCACCGGTTTAATCGACAATAACACGCCAAGGACGACTGCAGTACCTCATCCTCACCCAGCCTAACCACCGCTGCTGCGAGCATGTCCAGACTGCTATGGGAAATAAGATTAGGATGGAAAACAGCTGGTCCATATTGGAGCCAAAGAAGACTCAAGTGATAATGGATAGAAAAAAAGGAACATTCGAATCAGAGTTGTCCAAGACATTTTTAGCACCTTTCACAGAAAGTACACGGCCCTTGTTCAGCAAAGAGAGGCAGATTTCCACAGCTCATACACAGTTCAGCTGCCCAGGTAGCATACATTTTCCAAAATACTCTTTCACCTTCACCTTGTTGGGAAACTCTCCCTCTCATCTTGCCCAGGAGACTCTGGACAGAGGAAGGCAGCCATTTTTCCTATCAGACCCGATTAGTTGCAACTCACTGTATCAAGCTGAAAATAGTTTCAAAATTGTTACAGGGAAAAAAAATGTTGCTTGGGAGCTAAGCCATCAGGCTCAAGTCCTCCAAATAGCTGCTAGTCAGGTTCAACTGCCAGTGTAAGGCACTGGCCCAGTGGGCCCAAGAGCTAACAGATCAACCCCAGTAACATTGCAGACTGCATGCAGATCTAGAAACAACTGCAGCAGCTGCTCCCCTTTGCAACAGCACAGATTACAAACCCCAGAATAAAAGACAGCGGAGCAGATTAATTGTGACTTTTCTGAGGTTATCTCGACAAAGGAGAATAAGCGAGACTGGCATATGATTGTTTTTAAGCAATGTTGCAGGTACCTTTCAGAAATGTTTGGAAAAGGTTTTCCACTACAAGAGAGATTCACAGTTTGTCACCAAACTCCAAATGGTCTCTGATCAAAGAAGAAATATTTCTTTCCTATCCTGCCCCAAAAGCACAAACTAAAAATCAAAATGACTTAGTCTAGTTTCAGCTCAACAGAGAAAGGTCCCAACGTCCCCTCCTAATACCTAGGGAAAGTTGGGGTTGTTACTTGTTTTATGCAAAAAGCTACTCAGATACTTAGTGAGGGAAGGAGTACAGAAGACTGGCTTTAGGTACAACGCTCACTTGACTCCTGCTTCCACATATCTCCTTCCAGGCCCAATTCTCCCTTCCTGTTCTTCAGATCCATCTCTCTTCTCTCACTCATCAAACCTCCAACTACCCTTTGGACTCAAGCTCTGCATCCTCACTCCTATTCCCTGTCCCAGCTCCCAGCCTGCCAGCCATTTTATGATTTCATATTCCCTACACACCCTCCTTGATCCAAGGTATTTGCTCCGGCAATTTGCTCCCCTTTCTCTTTGTTCCTATCTCTATCTTTCACCCTCTTGATTTTCACACCAAACCATTCCCACCCTCCCCTAATTTTTCAGCCAGTTCCAGCCCCATACTTGCTGTGTTTCCTTCTGCAGCTCCCAGGCCAGACAGCCTTTCCTAGCCAATTCCAATTCCATCCTTAAAAGTCCCGTCTGGTGTTGCTTCACCCTCACTCCAGTCCTGGCTAGCCAGCCACCCCGTTTCTGGCTGTGGCTGCTTTACAGTTAGAAATTTTCCTGGAAATTGAAGTAAAATAGCAATACAAAATACTTCCAAGTTTTTAAACTGTCTTCCTTTTAAGATGCATTTTGGCAGAATGAAAACATTTGTAACCTTAACTTTGTATTAACAGTACATTTTGGTGCAGATTTATATGTATTCCTAAATAATCATCTACATAAAAGATGAAAATACACTATATGATATATAGTAAGTTACCAGGGGTAAGAATCACTGGCACTTAGGAAAGAAAGTACAAGTTGCTTAAACCGCAAAACAATTCACAATAATTTCATCTCTTTGTAAATGACTTTTTATTATTATTTGTTTTGATGTTTCTCTGTCATGGATTTGTATACCATGGAAGTTACAGCACTGTGATAGCAGCCATTGTAGCACACGGTTGTTTGACGTGCTGTATTGCCTATTACACCACACACTGAACATACCTATTGTTTGTATTATTTATACTGTCTGTTGATACATAGGCAAAAAATACACTGGCCAAAACTAGCAGCTGTATAGTACACTTACCTTTATAAAGACCAGCACCTACTAAAAATACAGATAAGAAGTCGTGCCATAGTAGTAGACACAGCTTTTTCCTCTCTTTCATCTATTTTCATTGTGTCTTTTAATCATGTATTTTGCCTTTTGCAGTTCTCTAGAATACTTCATATATATTAGACATGATGGCCTCTCTGTTTAAAGAAAACTCTTAAACAGGTGTTTACTTTTAAACACCTCTCAAGCTCCGTGGACTTCAATGGAGGATACATACTCTTGGTAAATTTAAGAGTCTCCCTGAAGATTGATCCCTAAGGAAAGTCCTCCTGTTTAAATAATAAGGAGAGAGTACATGTGCCACATGAAAAAATTATTGGAGTTCCTGGGTTCTTTAGGAAAGCTTAAAAGAGACAGCTACTTGAAAATGCAAAATTATCAGTCCTATGAAATGTACTGCACACTTTGAGCATTACATATGTGCAGGGGTTTCAGAACAATCTATTTTGGAAACAAACTGCATTTTTCTAACATCTCATAACCCAAGAGCAGTAAATCTGTTGGGGGGGGCGGGGGGGTGTCTCCTCTGTTAAAAAAAAATGTACAATTTCAATGAAAAGTTTCTCCCAAAAGGAATTTCAAGGACAAAGTTCTAAGAGAGTGAAAATAAGCCTACAATACTCAGAGAATAGGATATAGAACTCCTGAATTTTGCTTCTTATTTTGGATTACCACTAATTTTTAGGAGGCTTGATGAGTTTGACCCTGCCTCTACCTTTGTGGTTCCTCTCCTGCAAAGGCTTACCAAGCACTTTTGTTTCACTGAGTACATGCCTGCTTTTATATATGGACTCCTGGCTCTAATTCCCTATGTATCATTCAGGATTCTCTTATTATAATCTCATTTGTACTGCTTATTATTAACATACATGCGCTGCTGGAACTCATCTCTTATCCTTCTAATGAGGCCCTGCAGAACATGAAAGAGTAAGTAACGTTATATAAACCAGCACTAGTTCTTTCTATTCCATGCTCTAGTGGGTTTCTACTGGTGGAAAGTGCTACACAAAAAACCTGTAAGAGCACCCTGTAATGACATCCCAAAGCTCCACTCCAATTCCTATCTTGTTTGCTTATTTGGTTATAATAGCTTTTTTAATATGGTTAATATTTTAATATCCTTTTTATATATTAAAAAAATTAAGTACATTGCCCTTTAAAGACTGGAAGTTAGAAAGATCTCTAATTGCCTGATACACAGCTAAGAAGAGTTCCAGGTACCCAAGATGGTTTTTTTCTTATCAGCTTTGAAGGGCTTGCACACAACAGTTCATTGTCTTAAGGTGGAAACAGGAGTTGAAATATTACACCAGAAATGCAGTATTCCTATTATACTGACACTATAAAAATCCTAAACAGGGATAGCTTTTTAAACAGCTGTATTCTATTTTATATCATGTTTTCATTTTGCATGATTCACATGCTTAATAATGGATAATTATATTCTCATTTGTTTCAACGTATGAGGCTGATAAAGGAAAATGACAATAAAAATAGCACTACATGTTTACACAGTCACGAATACCCCCCTTGTCAAGAGAACTTCAGCTTCTTACTGACTTCTCTAAGCTTCTGCCTCCTCTTCTTCCATTTCTCAGGACAGTATTATGCTACTTTTCTTAAACAGATGCTATCAGTTTGGAGTGCACTAAAGGGTTAACTGAAACAGAAGCTGAGTCCTAGCACAAGATAGGGAACAGCATACAACAGATAATTGTGAGGTTATTGTACAGCCTTGCCAAAGACTAGAAATTATATGATATGACAAGGAGTATCTGTAATTTTTAGATAAAATATAATCAAATGTCATAATGTATTTCAGAGAGATGCTGTGAAATTTAATTATAAAAATATATCCTAGGCATTGGGTGAAAGGACTGGTGGACAAGTAAAAAGAAAAGGGAGTTTATTCTATGTAATAACACAAGATTTTGAAATTTACCATACTTGCTTGAGTTCATTTACATTGACAGACACATTTCAGGTGGGCTTTTGCAAGATTTTCTGCAGTGTAAGGAAGAGCAATTGTTCTGGGGAATATTTCTTCCTAAAGTTACAGTATGATAAAATTAAACTCACTTTAGCTCTCCGGGCTCTTCACACATGGCTAAGTTATCGTAACAACCTCTTCTATCTTTTTGAAGCATTGTATTGTACTGTGGAAGGAACTGGATAGCCCGTGGGCTTCATCCTAATGGAGACTAGTGTAAAATCTTTTATTTCTAGTACTTCTGTGTTGATAGATTCATTAAAGCTGCTAAGGAGAAACAACAAGCACAAGCTCTAATTGGTTGCCAAATAAGATCCTTACTACTACAGTGATTTACTTGGAGCTCCTGTTGTAGAAGAATTTCAGCATGCTGATTTGCCCCAAGACTCACACATGGTGGAAAATAAAACCCCTGCAGGCTTGCATTAGGGAGGGGAAAAAAAAAGGCTCACTGTTTTCTACCACCCATTAGGTTCACATTGGCCTCATTTTGCAGTGTTGTTCTTGTAAAGGATGTCTTTTTATGCACTGATGCAGTATCTAGCCCATGCTGACACTGCCTTGAAAGGCTCTATGAGCTACTATACTTGACAGAACTAAAAGAGTAATATTATTTATTTCATTTCTCTGCTCAGTGGGGTAATCTCATGAGATTATGAGTCTCTTCTTCATGAGGGCCCTGGGGATAGCAGCCAAAGCTGAGCTTCACTATAATTCAGTACAATGCAAACAGCACAGACCACAGTACTCTGGCTCCAACAGCAAAGAGCAGCCAAAATACCAGGTATGATGTCCAGTATTGTAATTTATTTGGAACAATATTCTGTAGACATGTTGTTTTTAAAATAGATCTACTTCTTCCTTGTAAAAGCACAAAGGCAAGATTGTCTTGAAACGGCATTAATGCTTCACAGGCCTCATTTGTGAAAGCCAGCTGAGGAAGGGTCTCAGGAATGAAAATACTATTCTGAGGTTTGACCCTAGCATAGTTGTGAAGTGTTCTGCCACATCCCATCTTTCTTAACAAGTACTCCCAAATCTCAAAACCCACTTTCTGGAGAACTAGACTCCTGAGAGCAGAAAAGGGAAAGAGAAGATAGAGTGGCAGACAGTATATCTTAAAGCGACAGCAAAGAACATGATTAAGTTATTTTCAGTCTTAGAAGACTACAGAATTTTGTAGATTTTTAAAGAAATGAAAGCTTCCTATTTTCCAACGTTCTTCATGAATTTGTATATTCTGAGGACTATACTTTAATATACCATGTTTTTCAGATAATTTTTCTTCATTTGTCCTCCTCCTTTTCTCAAATTTGCATCTCTTAAGGCATCTCAATGTGAAAACTGCAGTTGCTATTAAGAATAGTGCTTAATATTAGTGCTGCTCATTAGTTTCCTAATGCTTAGAAACAATTCACGTTCAAGCTTTCTGAAGAATAAATAATTTGCCCTGACTACTCATTGCTGAATATCTACAATCCCATCTGAGAATAAAAAAATTCACGGGTTTTTACCACTTCTGAAAATCAGGCCTTTGACTACATACCCAGACGTGGGCACCCCAATTAGAGGCTATTTTTAAAAAATCCTTTAAAAATGCCTGTATACCTGCTTTTACTTCACAAAAATGACAGTGCAATAGGCAGAATTAGAAGTTCCTGGCTCCCAAACCTGCTCTGACCACACATCTCTTGTGACAGAGAAGAGAGGCGGAAGCAAGGGTGCAAAGGGACGATGTGGCAATAAGTAATTCCTTCTGATCGAACAGTGCCTGCTGAGCCTCTCTTTCCTCATGGGTACAGCAAAGCCACTTTCACAGGGCCCAGCTGCTTTAAAGGCATCCAGCAATCCTTGCTGTGTGGGAAGAATGTCAGGCAGCACCAGTTCTTCCTATGTAACTTGTATGTCCTAGCTGCTGACAAAATTCCCCTGTAAGTTTTACAGTGAATTTGGGGAGTTCTAGTAAAAGCCCCAAATCCCTGCAGACAGGTGATAATATCAAAATCTCATATTTTGTTTTTGAATTCTAAAGAAAGTGTCAGGCAGTTGTGCTTGCAGAGACAAGCTTGATCCCCTAACATCTCAAAACCTAGTAAAACAAACAAACAAGCAGCAGAAGGTAAATGAGAACGCACAAATTTAGCATGTGCTAACATTGCACAATTCTGGCAAATCTCATGTTCTGCCGGGACTCGCTACAATTTTTGCATACTAAGTTCTGGCACTACTACTGAAAGCCTACAAGTGATTTTAAAATACAAGCCACTATCTAGGCAACTGAAGTAGAGAACATCAATTGGGTTCAGTATGGACTGCAAGAGCACGGATCTCAAAACAGGCAGAGAAGCAGCACCACTGGAAACCTCAGCAACAAAGAACTACAGGAAAGGTTGCCAGCCTGTTTCCACCGGACTACAAGGTTTTCAAGCACAGCTCCCTTGCTGGTACTCTGTTCCACATCCAGTGGAGAGGCTGTGCTTACGGAGAATAAACCCCCGCTGTGACAGGGACTAATTTATCAGATGCTACCGAAGTTGACATTACACACTTCATTACACCTTGAGTTACACCCTTCTGCCTAGCCCTGATCCACAATGGACAGCTAGCATTCCTGGGAGCCACTGTCGCCTCCCACCTGCAAAAAGCACATAGTGCCCTTCTTCTTTGGTTCACTGAAGAATGAGCTGGCTGACTGGCAGTCCTAAATTTTGGTATGTGACTCAGAGGGCCAGGAAGATCAGTAACGCGACATCTGCAATCTTTAAGATTCTCAGTTATGAGAATCACAAGATCACTTGTATGTAGAATCTTTACAGGTAAAGGGCCACCCTCACAAACCATGCCGTGAACACATGTTGGTGCCATGCCCTGTTCTGCAGATGTGAGACAGTTTGAGTGCATGAAGGCTTCTCCTGACAAACTTCAGTTCCTGTAACTTCCTGTAACTTCTTGCTACAAAAGAGCAACAGGGAGAAAAAAACTCAACCGTCATCAACAAGGTTTCCAACTATGAATTTCACATACTGGCAAGACTTCTTCACAGCTCTGCTTCCAGAAACAAGCAATCTGACATATTCTGACACCGAGATCACTTCTAGGCCAGAGCCCAAGTCAGACAGGAACATGAAGGAAGAAATACACAGCTGTATCATTGCCATGTTGCTAATATTCAAACATAACCATGTGAGGACATGATTTTTCCAGGCCTCACATATATATGACTTAAGAAAGATCCTCAAGGGGCACAGTATACTGTATTAAAATTCCTTGTAGATGACACATAATTACCTCTATTTTGGAAAGGATTAGAAGAAACACTGGAGGAGAGTCCAAAATACACCAGTGACATTCCTTAAACATCATACTAACAATTTAATTTCAATTGCATGGGTGCAAAAAGATGTTGTATAAACAAAATGGCAAACCATTCCAATATCGAGCCAACAAGAAGCTACGCGTGTCCGTAATGTTACAATGTTGGTATTCTCCAATTCAAACTTACTGTATAAAACCACAAAACCCCAAGCACTTTCCATAAAAATTATTTGTATGATTTCTTTTAAAGAGAAACAAACAAAACCCTGTATCCATTATTATTTGGTAGGTCCTCTTTAAGCTAGCAGAACATTCCCTACACAAGCAGACAAATATTACTATTTCAAGAGTTTGAATATAAGTGGGATTTATAATGATCCAGTCAAAAGGAAGCCATGTCAAACTCAGCACCCAAAAAATGAGGCCTCTCAGTGCTACAGGCTGGATCTTTAACTTGGGACTTTTCACCCCCAAGCCAACGGAGCTTTGAAAATTTGCACTAGGTGAGGATCTGACTCATAACATTTTATCAAGGATCAAATGATCAGTGGCATGATCTACTTTAAACAGGATTTATGAACACCCATGCCGTGCCGTCCCAGAGACTGCTAACCATGTGTTATCTCTGGTGAATGTAACCCAAAATGAGGGTTTACCCAGCTTGAGGCACTCCACTTTAAATTTGTCTTTTTGGACCTGTCCTGTGTGCTCTCCCTTTTGTTGCTGTCCTCCTTTTCTCCTTCAGTTTCTCTGTAGAACCTCCCCAGGTAAACCAAAAGCAAGCAGATGTAGGTGGGGTAATGTAATCTGGGAGCTCCTCCCAACTACTGGAAATGCAACTTTAGTTCTAGCAAAGAACATTTCCAAATCAACTTCCATCTCAGTTGAAAACAAATTAAGATACCTGATTATTCCCACCACCATCCCGCCCCTCCCTTCAGCTGATCGTTTTAGGGTGGGTACAATTTACTTTTGTCTAGGAGCTTCAATTGTTGCAGGGTCACAATGAAAAACTCACATTGCAAGGGCATGCAACATTGGCTCTCTCCTGTTTCTTAAAAACTTTAAGACATGGGGGTCTGATAGATAATAGAGCTCTACCATGTACATAATACACATCTCATACCATATGCTCACTCTCAGCTTTGGATTTTTGCAAAGTTGCCAAACATTCAGATGCCAATTAAGAAACTAGAAGCCAGTCCTTACACAGAGATTAAGTAATTCAGCACAGTGTCTCTGCAAGCTATAATTAAAAGCAGTTAGCTTCATTAAAGGGAGAGCAAAAGTAAAGAGGCAGAGACCTATTTTTGGTATTGCTTTCCTATAAAATATACTGTACACTACAACCAACTCATTCACTACTCTCCAGCTGTATTCAGTTAAAATTAATCAGAACAGACTAAATCTAAGTATTCAGGCCAGCAGATCAGAGGAAACACATGCTTAAGGAAATCCTAGAATCCAAAGTATTAACCTCTATGGTATTACCTAGGTTACCAGTTAGCTAATTAATTTCAAATGATTGCTGCCAAATTTAAAATTATTTTTAACAACACGTAACAATGCTGACTGTGCTGACGATACTTATGGCCTAACAAAAAGGGACCTTTCTCAGGTTTGTTACGTACACACCTGCAGAGCAATACATGTTCCTTCTCTGAAAGGACTCACAGTTTAAACATCTGTGCATAGGATGGAGACAAAGATATTAAGCACAACAAAGGGACTAATGTGAGGGCAAAACCAGTTTTACAACTGTTTAAAAATCTTGATTACATCTACATATCTGCAGTACTACCAACTGTGTACTGTAAGAAGAAGAAAATAGTCACCACAGACTTCTTAGGAGTTTGATATCTAGGCATTCACTGTGAGACAGTAAGTATATTTTACAGTAGCTATTCTTATTAATACAAGAATAATATAAGAAATGTAACATTTGCATTTCTCCTCTGCCTGCTCCCAACCCTGTATCAGGTATCTTAACACACTGTCTCTACCCATTGCGCTGATGACACAGAAACTGAAGCAGATGACTATTGACATTTGGCAGGAAGCTGCACTTGCAAATATCAACTTAGATTCATTACGGTTAATTACATTTTTGTCAAACAGTATGATGTCACAGTATCTGAAGTAAAAAATGTTCCCTAATATCATACAGCATCTTAATTATTGTCCTAAGAACAGGCATGTAAAGATTTCTTTTAATCCTATCACAATCCTCCATGCAAAAATAATATGAAAGCGTGTAAGACATTTAAGTTTTGCAGATATATTACCTGGAACTTACACTTTGGGATACCATTAAAATGTAAAAGAAAATATATCCAGATGAGCCAATCTCCATACATACAGTAGTATGTGACCAACTGCCTAGCAGACAGAAAACCCACGCTTAAAAGACACGTTTTTAAATTCTTGAAGTGACTTTGGTGGAAAAAATTTACCTTTGTTAGTATCTCTGCACACTTAGAATATTCTAAAAGGAACATACACATCTGTTTTATATTTTAAGTGGCATCTTTCACCCTCTATCCTTTATGTCTAGGAACATTTTTACAAGTGAGAAACACTGAACTCTTATCAGAGCAACTTTTGACCCATCCTTTGTTAATCTGGATACCTTGTGAACAACTCTTTTTGTGTTCTTCACTCCCACAGGCATCTTTCACATGCAGATTAAAGTCGAGGGCCAATGAGTACCTTACTCTCAGTAGTCTTGCATAATGTGATCTTGGTTTTAACAGACCGTTAATAAGCACTATAAAGCACTGCTACTACTATTAAAATGGAATATACTGTAGGACACAATAAGGGTGAATGAATGAATGAATAGCAGCATTATGACAGTTACATGTCTGATGGTTCCAGATAAAGACACTGAAAAAACTGTCTTCCATGCTAAATCAAGTAATAGATTTTAAGCAGAAAATATTCCAGTCTACCACACTGCATACAGGCCACAGCACCACACCTAATAATTCAGGCATCACACACATGGATATCATAATGAAATAAGAAAAGAATGGATAGTCTCATCTCTTAAATTATGTTAGGATAGCAGGAAGCTTTAAATTCTAGTCTTGGTCCTTCCACTGACTTGAGAAAAAAGTATAACCAGTGTGCCTAAGTGCCACTGTTTTAAGAAGTCATAGTACTTACTTATCCCACAAGGATACCGTCAGGTTTAATTAATTATGTCTGTAAAATCCTTTCTGAATGAAAAGTGACAAGCATGATTTATTAACTAAGTCTAAAACACCACTGCAGAATCAGAGACTGATAATTGTTTTATCCAGAGAATAACATCTCTAATAAAATACATTTCAAATGGGAAATTATAGTAACAGCCTTTTTGACTTATTTAGACTTTTTTGTGAGGCTCGGGGGCAGACTTCTGATGAGTTCTAGGAATAGAAGTGTAATCAGGGACATGAGATACAGGAACATTCACCCACTGACATTAATGTGGCACCAGCTAAACGGCGTTGCATAAATCACGAGAATGGGGCCTATATACCTAGCATTGCTGTAGGACCAAGCTGAAAGAAAACTCTGCCTATTAGAAGTCACTTGCTTGTAGCCTGACTGTGCGGAAGGATCTGCACAAGTCACCCAGGTATAGCCACCCAGAAGTGGAGAGAGTATGGCATTAGTAGACCAAAACTAGCTGTAAGGTGGCAATGTATGATCTACAAAGGGGCTGATTTATCTTGGTGTGACTCCACTGCAGTCAGCTCTCGTGCTCACAAGAGCATCACAGCTCTAGCATGTATCTGCAGGCAGAATTCAAGTGTCAAGAGTTATGAATGACAGGTAACTGTCATTGATGCACAGCTCTTGGGGTGCAGTGGGCCCTCCTTTTTGGTCCTGTTTTCCGTACAATGGCAGCTGTGTTAGCTAAGGTACTCCTCATTGGGAAATTACAATTCAGTCAGTGTTCACTAAGGTCAGGAATTCATTAGCACAGATAGAAGAGTAGTTCAAAACATTCAGAAAAGGTATGGATCAAGCAACCTGTGAATTACACTGACTCAGCACATCCACTGGACAGTCCCATGACCCAGCTCTTTCCTGGACAGCTCCACCTATTTGGCCTGTAGGGGCAAGCTCCACACCCTCAGCACCAATAGCAGGAGTTTCAGAGGAGGAAATGAATCATGCCCTCGGAATGCAACTGAAATCCCACAGACCTAAGAAAATACTTATTCATCTGCATATGTATACGTGCATACCTCATACACTGCCAATAACATTTCAATCAGATATTGCACATGAATAAAAAAGTATCCCATATCTAGTGGAATTTAACATTAGGTGGTATTCCAAAGATACAGCATATGATTACAAATGAAACAAGCAGCACCACGTGACTTTAAATACGTCAACTGAATTTGGGCACAATCCAGCACAAAGTAACCAAGCTTTTCCAGGCTACACAGCCATCAGGTTTGAATGGTCTCACTGTGGTATCATGAAGCATAATTCAGAAATATTGACTTGTTACAGAAAGTAAAGACAGTAAGGTATTGCCTAGACTGGGTAAAAATGCTTTGTGAAAATATTTTAGCTGAAATTAATGTAGTTTAAAAAAGGGTGGGCAAAGTTTGATTTGTGATCTGGCCAATACAAGGTTATGGGGAGATGGCCTTAATTAAATTATTACTAATTTATTTACATTTGCAAGTGAAGTCACTGCTTGCATGTCAAGTCACCTCTCTGACTCTTTGTTCCCCAGCTTCCTCCTTTTTTAGCACATTTAAGACAGCCAGGCATGAGAGCTACCTCCCCATGCACACACAGGCCTGGCCAAGCAGCATGGCTCCTTGGCAAGCAAAAAGGGTGGGACAGCCAAGCATCTCAGACACCAGCCTCATCTTTTTAAAGCAGTGTCAATACTTAAGACCTGAATTTAGGTACACGCTCTGACAAAGGCATCTACCTCACTTGCCTACAGGTGATTTTCAGGGTACCAGATGCCACCCTGGCAAGGGGAGTCCCCCCTGGGGTGGGGGGAAGAGCTGAAGTGGGCAGATTATGCCATGAGCAATAGTCCTTGCCCATGTTGCTACTGAACAAAAAGGCACTGCAGGTAACGTCGTTATTTGTAAATAAGGTGACAGGTGTATGGGGCTGCAGATCTCGGGGCAGCCCAACCACATCTTCACTAGCGTTTGCAACAGTTCCCATCAGAGACAGCTGGTAGTGACCTACCTTCAGATTATCTGCTAGCTGGATGGTTATGCTGGAAGACATGGAGAAGGTCTGAAGCCACCAAAGAATGCAATAGCTACATTGCCTGGATCACCGTCCTATCTCTGTATGTGTCTTTCCCTGAAGAGATAAAGGTATGCATTTTCTTCTAACCAGTTAGTCTCCTGCTTACAGGTAGTTACTGCATGTCATGAAGAGTTGAGTATGGCTTCCTGTGCCAGCTCAACGTTCACCCCAGTTTAAAAATCTGTGTGGCTCTGTAACAGAATTTGCCCCAAATAACAAAGTTTGGGCCCTCTCTCTGTCCATACACTAAAATGCACGTAGCAGTAAGCAGGACAAAGGAGGCACAGAGTCCATCGTCCTGCAAGTCCTTACATGACATTTGCACCATATTTGATTGGACAATTAACAGCTGCACGTTTCCATTCCATTTCTTACACTTGCAGTGCTTTGCAGTAGCAGCACTGCCCCTTTCCAGCTGCCTGAGGTGGTATGAGTATTCCCATTCTCCTGCTGCTGCTGCTGCTGCCACCACCACTAAAACAGCAAAGCAGACGAGCATGTTGGGAGCCGTGGTCCATTTTGCCTGCTGTTACGTCCTCACAGAGGCAATGTGTGTGACAGGTTGTAAAAAGCCTTTACAACCTGGTAGGCTGCACACAGCTGTCTGAATTAGAATGTTAGGGCTCTCTTGTGTGGAAAAGGCAAAGGACAGAAGCTGCTTCCCAGGATGGCTCCTTCTATCACACTAGGAAGCCAGGGACATTTCTCTGAGCAGCACACTCCAGACAAACAGTGTTCAGGGCCATTTCCTACAACAAGACACCAGGACGGAGTGTGTGAAATTCTATGTGATACCATCCGACCGGTTCCCTCCTCCTAGGCAAGGGTGCTGTGCTCTGGTGTTTTCATTCCCAAAGACTGACCACGAAACGTGCCTGGATTCTCATTTACATGTTTAAAAATGACAAACTGGGCCCTAAAAGGGCTGAAATGTCAGATTGGCTCCAGAGAATAAAGTATAAAAAAATACAGGCTGCAGGTGTAAAAATAATAAATTGGGTCCCTAAAAGGGCTGAAATGTCAGACTGACTCCAAAGGACAAAACATAAGAAACAGAGGTTGCAGGTGTAGAGGTGATAAATTGGGCCCCTGAAAGGGGTGAAACGTCAGGCTGACTGGAAGACCAGGAACACAAGGCACCGTGAGTCCTGTTTGAGCTTCCAGCAATTATGAAAAACGAAACAAACAAACAAAAAAAAAACCTCCAAGGCAACAAACAAACAAAACCAACCCCAAAAGCAACAAACAAACAAACAAACAAGACGAACCCACAAACCCGGCCGGCCACCCGCCGCCCGGGAATCGCGCCGCTGCCTCAGGCCGGTGCCACAACCGCCAGCCCTGTCAGGCCGCCTGAGGGGAGAGGCCGCCGCCCCGCGCGCCGCCCGCCCTCCCGCCCGTCACGGGCTCGCGCCAGCCCCCGCCCCCACACGTCACGTGACCGTGCGCCGCTGGCGTCGCAGGCGCATGCGC
>JAVJGJ010000032.1:27653337-27664311 GCA_035590215.1 Microhierax caerulescens | reverse complement strand
GGGCGCGGCCTGGCTGGCCTGTGGCCTGGGGGCGCGGGGCTGGCGCTGGCGGCGGCCGCCGGTGGGCCCTCGCCTCTTCCCCGCTCGGCCCGGGGCCCGGGGCCTGGGGCGGCCTGGCCTCTGCCGGCTGCCCCTCAGTGAGCGACAGCCCTCCCTGGGGGAGAGCTCTGGAGCCCCGTGTTTGTATTTTGCATATATATATATATATACGAAAGGTATCAACCGTCAGCGTTCTACAGTTCAAAAACCGTGGGTTTGGCTTGTTTTTACCACAGTGTTCGAACGCTTTGCATCAGTCCCTACAGCTCGGTTTTTCCCCATTCGTTTTGACAAGCTGATTTAGAGTATTTTAATTCTTTGCTCAACAGGAACTTAAGCACCGTACAGAATGTTAATGCTTGTAAAGTCACTTGATTATTGTTTCCCCTCTGTTCCTGTAGGAAGGAAGGGAACGTTACTCCTTAATGATTTTATTTGTTAGAATGTTTCGTTTTCAGTCAATATGACTCAGTTTTGCTGTTTTTTAGAATATTCCTGAAGAAAGCTTGTATGTGAAATGTAACGGACGACTGGTTAGTGATGAAGACGTATTGCAGAATGGAGCTGTTTACAGCCTGGAACCAAGACTTTGTGGTGGCAAAGGAGGTTTGTTGTTTAACTGCTTGCCATTGATTATATTGTTAGGTTGAAAACCTTCTGTTATACTGTGGTCTATAGCGATAGCAGCAATCCTGATATATTAGCAGATCTCTTGTACTGTGGATGACTGTGATGTATAATGTCTCTGACCTGAAACCCAGAGTCTGTGTGCAAAGTTGGGAGGGGACTGGGAGAGCTGCAGCTGAGCTAACAGCTTTGCTGACATAGCTCTGCTTCACATCCCTGGTCAACTTAGTTCTGTTAGTAGGAATCTGTAACATGCATCAAAGTGACTGCAGAGTTGAAATTGTGTTTAAAAGCACCTGGGTTCTTAGGCTCCTAAGTTTCATTTGTGGTCACTTAGGACAAATATTGCAGGTACAACTAACTAGCCTGTGATTTGTGTATGTTACATGACCTAATTGATTTTTGCCTTCTCTCATTTGGGAAAAAATGTAAATGACAAGATTTCAGTAGCCTAAGAACTAAAAAATTCAGTGAAAGCTAGTTCTTTTGTTGACAAAATATTGTTACTGAAGATGCATATTAATCGTGTAAAAGGATGCAGCCACTGACAATGTGGGCATTCCTTAGAATGTCCATGGAACAATGGAATGGTGAAGCAAGTTTAGCAGAGTATTTGAGTGCAGTTGGAGTCATGTTTGCTTTTTGAATCAAGTTCTCAGAGTTTTCCAGCTGTTGTGCTAAAATGCTGAATAATTGTGCTGCCTTGCATCAGACTGCAGCTCAGCTTACTTTGCCTTCTTCAGTTTTAGATAGAACTGGAAGTAAACAGTGTTCTGGCAGCTCGTGAAGTGGTGTGGTTTCTTTAAGTGCCATGAAAGTGGCATGTGTGGTAAAAGTTAATAGCATAGGATGCTTCTTTCTCACATGTTGTCCGTCATCTTCAGTTATCTAGGGATGATACAGGATAGGCATTCAGGGATTCAGTCTGTGTTACTGATGTGCCATTGGGGTCAGTTACTTTAAAACTTTAACAGCTTTATCTGCTTTCTAAAGTGTTCCTTTTGTTTTGACTTTGTAACTTAAAAGCCTGATAAAAACAGGCAAACACACACAGGTCACAACTATTGAGACTTGCTGTATGATCTCAAGGGAGTACAGATCATGCAGGCTTAGAAGAGTACTGAGCATTTTATTATCAGACCTAATCCAGCACTTGCGACCTTAGTGAATGCATTGCTGTTGATTTTTGGAAACATACCTGGCTGGGTGTAGCAGCTAGGTCCACGTTCTTTAGAATGTAAAATTCAATAGCATTTCTATGAGCTGCAAAAATTCTCCTTGCTAATGAGAACAATTGGTTTCATTAGCTGAACACAGTACTTTTTCTGCCTCATGATACAGTAGGCTGGCTGGATTGGTTAGTTTCTAGCACTCGTTAAAGGTACCTTTTGCCGCACTGAAAAGTATAGATTTGTTCAGCTTCTAGTTAAAAAACAGTGCTTGGCACTTTCAAATTGCTTGAAGGATTATATTAATATTAATCTACATTGTGTTTCTTTGAGGTAATTAAACAAGTGTCTTTCTCCAGCTGGAGATGGTATAAGGTGGGACTGAGAGAGAAATGGGTGGTCTTGCCTATGAGCAATTGGTGGATGAAGAGTGAATAGAAATCTGTTTTGGGGTCCTCTTCAGCATAACATAATGATCATCATGATGAAGTGGCTAAGGCTATCTCCCAAACTTTATTTTTTGTTAAATTTTAAAAGGGTATTTTAAGTTTGGGAGGTGCTTAAGGCAGAGAAAAATCCTGGCTAAATGAGAAGGGGTGTTATCCTGAGATGAAAAAAGTTTCAAACCACTTTGCTGGGGAAGTCCAGAAATAGGCTTTTGTGTTAAAGTGCTGCACAGGTTCTAGTAAGTCTGGAGTCCATCTGGTATGGTATCAGGAGCACAAAACCAAACCAAAACAAAAACCAGAAAAAGATGAGTGGTAAATGCTGGATGCTTTTATTTCACTTAGTGCTTCAGCATTTCACCCAGTTTTAGTTGCATTGAGGGAAAGTGTTGAATTCACAGTATTCTTTTTCCATAATTACTTGTTTTGTTATGTGCTAGTTCATCTCCATTTGTTTCTGTTTAACTAATTGATTCCTTTTTTCTCAGGGTTTGGATCTATGCTGCGAGCGCTTGGTGCTCAGATTGAGAAGACAACAAATAGAGAGGCTTGCCGAGATCTCAGTGGAAGGAGACTTCGAGATGTCAATCACGAAAAAGCGTAAGGCATTTTCTTCAAAGCTGGAATTATAAAGTAAACTGACCATGTAGTTCACTGTTAACAAAAGAGGTCAAATGACAGGTTGTTGCAGCAATGAAATTTTGAATACCAAAAAGAATAAAAGTGAAATCTTGAGCACAGATGGCCTCCCAGAATTCTTCTGACTGTAATTATAGTATTGTGAAATAGATGTGATTGTACTGCAGCCTGCTTCTGAGAGGCTGTTCTGTGCTTCTTAGATTTCTCATCTGGAATTCTCACAGTTCTCTCTGAAGCTGCAAGACTGATATTGGGGAGTTGAGATAACTGCTGTTTCTGGCTTCCAAAATAGACTTCTTTATGGCAGAATCTCTGTGTATTCCTTCAGTAATGTCCCTGGGTGCTGTTGGTTGTCCTTTCCCATTGTCTCCCACCCTAGCAGGTGGTAGAAGCATTCAGTAATTGCAAGGTAACAAACTGATACTGTATTATGTGCTGGAAGCACTCTCCTTTTCATGGTTCTGTCACCTGCAGGATGGCTGAATGGGTGAAGCAGCAAGCAGAACGGGAAGCAGAAAAAGAGCAAAGGCGCTTGGAAAGGCTGCAGCGGAAACTTGCCGAGCCAAAGCACTGTTTCACTAATCCAGACTACCAGCAGCAGTGCCATGAAATGGCTGAGCGACTAGAAGATTCGGTCCTTAAAGGTATTGCAGTTTAACTTCGCCCTCTCTCCTTACAAAATAAAGCAAACTGAAAGTCTCTATAGCCTCACTCCAGTATGACTTTTTAAAAAAAAGTAAAATTGCTGCCAGTAACTCTTTAATAGAACTTAAAATTTCATTCAGTTGAAAATTTCTTGGACTTATTTTTTCCTCTTTGCTGCTGCTTCTCTTAAATTGCATTGAGCGGCGTGTAACAGATAAGTGATGCTTCATCTTGCTCTGCTACAGTCATCTCGTAATAAAAGCAGAATTCTGTGACAACAGTGTTGCTAGTTCAACTGGAAGAAGTACATAATTTTCAGTGAAATGATAAATTATAAACAGGTCTTAATTTAAAAACTAGAACTTTAATCCAATTACAAAATACCTTGTTTCACTTGCTTATCTTTGTAGTTACCCATGGATTGTTCCCTTGCTGGCAGCTGGATAGTGAAACTTGAGGCTGAATGGGATGTAGAACCTGAGTGTTCAGTTCAGGAATCCAATTTTAATTGATATTGTGCCTTAGGTAAAGTCACGTAGGAAAGCTTTTGCTGCTACTGAGTTTATTTTGAAGCTTTGAATCTATGTAAATATGCACCAATATTTATTATTTTCAGTTTGTATTTTAAATTGCATCTGAAATTAAAAGGCAAGTAGAATTTACAACATATGTGAGTTGTGTACTGATGAAGTATACTTGTAACTTTCTTTTGAAGGATTGCAGGCTACTTCAAGCAAAATAGTGTCACCAGAAAGTGGTGATAGTAGGAAGCGTCCAGGTGAATCTGGAAAGAATGGAGCAAAACCTCGAAAAAGAAAGTGTTTTTGGTAAGCATTATGTCTTGTTTTTATGCTCAAGTATTAAGCCTTGAATAGAATGAAAGGTTAGGTACATACAAGTAAGCAACGTCTTATTTGACATGTAGACTTAAATAGGAATAAGAAAATTGAACTGATAAAATCAAAGAACTGAAAGTAAATGTTGCTGTATTCATGTAATTCTGTCCCAGCTGGAGCAGACAAACTATTTGCAAAAACAGGCACACTTCTTTTGCCTGCCCCCCTTCTAATATGACTATATTCCACTACTTCCTGCTATCCTTTTTATTTTTTCATTAATTATATTTACAATAAACTTTAATTTTTTTTTCCTCCTGGCATCTTTTACCTAATGTAACATAAAAGAGAAGTCTTAATGATTCCAGTGGTGTTTGGAGCAGCAATGGGTAGCACATATTTCTATATTGGGAATACTGTAAAAAGATCTCTCTTTTGGGGGAATGTTGGGTCCTGTTTAATACCAGCAGCTCTTCCATTTACTAAACTATCCTAAATAGCTGCTAAAGTAGTTCACTATATCTCTCTGAAGTGATTTTGGAAGGAGAAATGTGACAATTTTTTTTTTTTTAAATAAATATAAAAAAAAAATAGACTAATAATAATTTTTAACATACTGCTTGTGCCAGGCTGGGATTGGAAGGATTGGATGATTGTGACAGTTCAGACTGTGAGGATGAAAGTGAAGATGATTCCCCTCATGCATCTGATGGAAGTTGTCCATCAGGCAGCAGGTACAATGAAAATGCTGGAAATACAAATGAATGTTCAAGCAGCTCTGTGGATTCGGTAGAGGATAGTCCAGCTACCAGTGCAACTGAGAAACCACTAGAGCAGCCGGAAGGTACTGAAAGAGGTCTGCAAGGAGAGGCACACACAGGCGGGCAAACCGAAATTCCAGCTGAAGAAAATAGTAAAATGACAAAGCCCCCAAAGGAAGAGGCCCATGAAAAGAATGAAGTAACCCAGGCTCTGAAAGAAGAGGAGCAAGGAAATGTTTCTTCTAAGACACAGGAAATGAACCAGTTACAGAGCGCAGTAAGTATGAGGTGGTACAAATTGTGATACATTTTTGTCTTCAGCTGCTTTTACTCACGTTTCCCTTTGTGGATTGCAGAAAAAGGGAATGGGATTTGTGTCCTATGGCTTCAGTGCATTAGATGTACATGCTTGGATTAGAATCATAATCTCCCCAACAGGCTAACAGAATCTCCGAAGTTTGATTCAGAGCACAAAAAATCCCAAGGTTAAAAGGAAAATCAGCCTAACTGAAGATGCATCATACAACTTAAGAAAATGCAACGTAGCAAGTTAGTAGGAACTGCAGCCAAAGAACGCTCTCGGTTGGCAGTGCCTCCATGGAAGAAGTTAAATTGTAGTATGGTAGAATTGTCCTGAGAGATGCTAAGTAGAATGGGTCAAGGAACAACTTTATGAGATTAAGATTTTAGTAGTCCAGAGTTTCTACTAAGATGCAGTTGCCCTTGGCTGTCTAGTATTGTATTTCCTGAGATCCATGTTTTTCTTCTCCTACATAAATAGATATACTCTGGATCCAAAACTCTTCATTGGGAGGGCGGGGGAAAGGAAAATAAACCCTTTACGTAGCATGAAAGTTTCTTATCAATACTTCTTGACACATTACCAAACACTGTTGAATTTGACTAATCTTATTTAGAACATCATTTGACCTTAACATTTATAATTTACATCAGTGTTTAAGCTAGAAGTTGTTCAGAGTAGACACCCCCTAAACGAGTTGGCTGATCAGTTTTACTTTTTATTATAAAAAGACTTGAGTTTAGTTCCTAGAGAACCCTAGTACTCTGGTGCAAACTTCAGTTCTTCATTGACCACCAAAAGTCTGAAAGCAGCAGCTCCTTCTCTGGAGAGACAGGATTAGTGTAAATGATGGGCTTCATCTGAACTGCAGAGCATGGAAGAGTGGTTTTTAAATTGCTCGGGTCTGTACTGCTGCCATGCCGTTATCTCTGCTGGCAGTCTGTGTTGGTGTCATGGCCCTCAGCCAGATCAGGAGCAGCGCTGACCTGCGAGGTTCCTTCTGTGGTGACTGACAAGAGGATGGCTGGGATTCTTTTGTTGAAGAGGCTTTGGGTCAGTCTTCCAGCCAAGAGAGAATGTAGCTTTTCCCATTGAATTGATGAAAGCCCAAGTCCTTCAGTGCTCCTTGTATAGTATTACTATTAAAAGTTTTTAGGGGTAATGAATCCAGGCTTATTCCAGCCACATTTTGTATTATTGCTAGGGTTTTTTTAGGGGGGGCTAGGGAGTTGCTTGGATTTTCTGCCTTTTCAGCGTGACCAGGAAGTCTACCATCAGTTGCCAATGACTGAGTTCTGATGAGTGAAAATTTTGGTATGGCTAAATGGAAAAAAAAAAAAGAGTCCAAGGATATAATCTGATAAATTAGAACTTTGACATCTACTGTATTATTAGAGTTGGCAAATTTTAAACAGGATGTTTACCCTTCTTCACTGTTTACCTTTTGCTCAGTATTTGTGAGACTCTATTCCTAGAACAGGAAACTCCACCAGTGCTGTGGCAGATTGTTATTGCAGGTGGAAATATTTTTATAATAGTCCTTGATGGATTTTATTTTTTTTTAAGTAGGATGAGAATAATGAGGCAACCAGTCTTTTGTATGCTTAGCAGGTCAAAGGTCCTAAGTCTGCTAGCATTAGTTGTTTTTGCTGGGTGCATAACAGAGTGGTCTCATTCCCACTGCTGGTATTACTTGCTCTGAAGTCTCTTTAATAACTCCATCATGGTATGCACTGTAAGACTAATATGTGCTCTTAAGTATTGAAGGAAACGGAATTGAATTGTCCTTTTTAGTGTGTTAGTAAATTCCAGCATTTGAATGATCCTGTCTTTGTCCATGTTCCTTTGTGAACAAGGCCCTGGGCTTGGACTAGACAGTCTACAGGGGTCCCTTTCACCCTTGATTATTTTGCAAATATACTAATTTAAGATGAAATTTTAATCCATTTTCTTGTGGCAGGATGAGACATGAACTTCAGAACTTGCTTTTTTATGTTCATTTTACTAAAAAGAGGGCGCTTTTCTATAATTACAGTGTAACTGCATTAGAAATAACTCTTCATCCTCCTTCCTGCTGCTGTTGGGGGTGTACTGACTATATTCTACATTGGGCTAAAAAGGGGCTGTTAGCTTTGCCATGCCTCTGGAAGCCAAGGTTAAACTACTGCACTGCTAGGTGGGATGGTGGGCTGCTGTTTTTATTTCCATTTTCTTGGGTGTACTTCTCTGGGGATAAAAACAGTGTCAAGCATTTTGTCTCCAGAGGAATAGGATTAAATACTGCAGCTTACTTTATTTTACTTTTTTTGGCACTGCTCTATTGTAAGTGAACTGTGTTGACTAGTTTTTGAAAGTTCAGCTGTGTTTATATTCTTTAAAATGGCCCGTGCTGCTGTCTTGGAGGCTGCGTATGTGGCAAGCCGAAGCAGACCTGCAGCTTATCTGGACATGTTAGAGCGAGCCTTTGACTAGCTAGCAGGGGCACTGTGAGGAGCAGAATGTAGGGGCACGGCTGGACACTGGGTACAAAGCTCACGTGAGCGTTCACGCCACTCTTGTCTGTGTTGTCTCTGCCAAGATTTACATGTTCTACAATGATGATGCTGGCTGGCTTCGGTTCCCTTGTACGTGGTGCAGTACTGCTTTGTCTGGAGAGCCTGAGTACTGCTAATAATGAGAACATCCAACATAATACATATTGAGACACTGCTCAATTTTATTAAGTAATTAGGAGTTTGAGATAATCCTAATTGAAGGTCTTCTGTTAGTTGAAGCATTCTGTCTCCACTTGTTCCTCCCCCCCTAATCAGGAGGCAAATAATAATAGTCTGATGGGATGTTTTTCTCTTTGCAGGACGTGGAACCAATAGACCTACTGGCATTCAACTCCGCTGTTGAAATGGAAGCCCTGGGTTTAGATCAACTGAAGATGCAATTGATGTCTTTAGGACTGAAATGCGGAGGCACTTTAAAGGAAAGAGCAGCAAGGCTTTTTTCAGTGAGAGGTCTGTCTAGAGACCAGATTGATCCTGCCTTATTTGCAAAGCCCTCTAAAGGGAAAAAAAAATGATTTAAAAAAAAAATACTTTCTATCCATGTTCTTTTAAATTTTTCTTACTTTCTTGTCATTCTGTACTGCCATATGTCGTTCTTTGGCTTCCCTGGATAGCGTTAGTGTCTGTTTGTAATGAAGTTTGATTATCGTAACATGAAGTTGCTAGATAGTTATGCGTTCAATATGTTCAGTATCGAAGGAGTGAAACTACTATCTTTTGATAAGCTTTACAGGTGGTTATAATGACTCATAATGCGACAGGTAGAACAAACTCTCTGTACATGGAAAGGCATAACCTGAATGTTTTCTGGAAAATGGTTGTATGACTGTCATCACCTATTTTAAGAAAAGTAGAAAATCTTTCTTAGCTTTATATTGAATTTCCTTTAATGTGCATTCCAGTTAGCACACTTATAACTATCAAATGAGAAACATTGAACTTGTGATGCAGGCTTCAAAGCTGAAGTTTCTTTAAATAAAAAGAACACTTTTTTTTTTTTTAATGGATGAGGTCTGTATAAAGAAGTATGCTGTTCTATGAGTGCCTGTGGGATGTTGGGTATCAGTATGACACAAATTATTAATGCATGTAAATTTTTCTTTTAGAAGTTAAATAAGGTTATTTACTTATTTTGCTCTGGAAAAGTATCTGGGGGCTGGAGAAGAGACTATCGCATCCTTAAATTATGAAAGAATTGCTGGCGGCTGTAGGTTAGTAAAATAACAGTGACGATCTGAAGCTGAATGGGAAATTTAGGATGTGGTTTTAAATTATTTTTCTATGGTAAAAACAATGGAATAGTCTCCCAAGGACCTAAGTATCTCTAGTGGTGGTTTGTCCTGGAGCAGCGTCGGACACCTCAGGGCTGGGAGTTGTCCTGCTGGCTGCTGCCTCTCCGGTTTGAGCGGCTTTTATAAGGTGTTGAGTTCAGTGCCTTGGATTTTGGATTTTACCACCGCATGCAGGAGACTAACATATTTATGATCTGCTTATCAGATTTTCTTGTGGAGACCCCTGAAAAATAATAAATTATCTTCTCTCCTGTTCTGACACCATACCGTCTGTTGATCTGGTTTGGAGTTTGGCTCGTGAAGTTTTGAAATGCTGTACTGGGAGGAAATGGGCTTCAGAGGCGAGGGTGTCAGTTTCCTCGTGTAGCATTTATTTTTCTGGCATGAGCAGTTTGGATCTGGCATTTCAGTCAGTTCTACCATCTTACGCTCTCTCTCCGTAGAAGCTGTTTTGTTTACGCTTGGGAGCTTTGGCTGGAGAGTGGGTGTTACAGCTCGGGGAGGGTTTATTCCCGCCGAGCTCCGCAGCCCCTCTGCAGCATCCAGCCCTCCCGAGCTCTGACCCTGGGCTTGCAAAACTTCCCGTGGGAAAGCCGACTGCTGCTGCAGGCCGGTGTTTCACGGGCATAAAGCTGTGGGCGCCTGCTCCGCCACTCGCCCCGTACCCGCACCAACAGCCACTGGCTTCACCCCACGGCAGCTGCCTGAGCAGGACCCCCAGCCCCGGCAGCAGGCTGCCTTTGCGGAGCTGCCCCTTGCCTCCCGACCCAAATTGGAGCTGGAAAAGCACATCAAAATACTTTTCTGGATTTATCCCCCCCCACCCCCCAGCGTGTGGCTGGAAAGTAAGCAGCGGGCTGGATCCCGCGCACCAGGGAAAGTTTTGCCGTGAGCCTCAACACGGGTTAGACTCAGCCCGACTAAGGGGAAAAACAGGAAAAAACCCTGCAGACAGGAGGGGCCGGTCAAATGTTTTTGTGAAAAAATGCAATCAAAGGGTTTAACCCAACGGTAGCAGAAAATCAGGGAAGAAATTGCGTGGGGAACACGAGGCTCGCCAGCACTGCAAATGGCCTTTCCTACCACGGACAAAACTGTGCTGGCAGTCTTGGCACCCCTGTTTCGGCTCTGTGCCCCTGAAAAAAAGCCCCAACGGTAAGAGGGACTAGAAATCAGGGATTTCAGCCCTCGCACGGTGACGCTCAGCAGGGTCCCCAGCGAGCGATTTAAGGTGAAAAGTGCTCAGCTGCCAGAGGCGAGAGGCAAGAGATGGGGACGGGGACACAAGCCAGGTCCTGCTGATGAGGCAGAGGGGGGCAGAGCAGCGAGGCAGAGCGCCGACCACAAGGCCTTTGCTCCTTCTTCCATCGCCCACAAATTTAAAAACAAACTAAACCAAACCCATAGGAAAGCAGGAGCATCCCTGTCCCTCGCCGTCCCTCCAGCGCAGCGGCATGCCCCCGGTCTGGGGAGGGGGCTCGGGGCCGGCAGCCTCCCGTGCTCAGCAGCCACCCAGCCAGCCGTGGCGGCCGTGCTCCGGTCCCATGCTCGGTGGGGACTGACGCAGCCCGTTCCAGCCGGAGACGTCCCTCCTGCAACACACTCGCGGTTTTTGCTTGAAGTTCCCCCCTCCCTGCCCCGACTGCCACCTCGGACGAGGAACG
>JAVJGJ010000032.1:27624334-27634379 GCA_035590215.1 Microhierax caerulescens | reverse complement strand
TAGGTTGGATATTAGGAAAAATTTCTTCACTGAAAGGGTGGTCAAACACTGGAACAGGTGCCCAGGGAGGTGGTGGAGTCACCATCCCTGGGGGTGTTTAAAAGATGTGTAGCTGTGGTGCTTAGGGCATGGTTTAGTGGTGGGCTTGGCAGTGCCAGGTTAACGGTTGGACTTGATCTTAAAGGTCTTTTCCAACCTGAACGATTCAATATCCCATACCTGTTACAGATTCTGTGCCAAGTTTGTGTGGCAAGTGACCTTCCAATAACTATCAAATGCCCCCATTTTCCTGTCATGCTAATACATTTGGAATCTATTCATATTGCATCTGTGGCAGTGAGTAGCCTGGCTTAAGTATGGATTGTATTTCGCCCAGTTAATTTGTTAATTTTAACTCTAGTAACTTTTGCTTCACTGAACAGACTTTCCTTTTTTACTTAGAAAACGAGAAAATGAATCACTTTTTCCCGACTCAGAGAAAGAATAACACTATATCCTAGCAGCTTTATTTCTGTTACTAGAAGAAGCTGCAAAGGCAGAAAGATTATGAACTACATGTTAATGAAAGTTGAATAATTTGCATTGCTAACTTTGCTGGAAGATGTTTTTTTTCTGCAGGCCAAAAATAAAGATGAAAGGCCAAGATGAGTGAGATCTAAAAGGAACCTCTTCTGCTAAGCATTGAGAGCTGTCATGCAAAATAGTGATTTGTCAGTGTAGTGCAATAAAGGGCTGTTCCTTGCACAGAAAATTACAAAAAAGGTGCAAGACTGCAGAAGACAAAATTAAGTCATAACATGCACAGAGATGACAAGATAGAATCAATAAATACTTCAGATGTATCTAATTTGGTACATCAGATGGAGTGCAGAGTAACTGCCCTAAGGCTTCCGTTAGTCCTCACTGAGATATTTAAAATTACCTTGGGCAGTGCCTTAGCAAATGCACTGATTGGAAAAAAGATACCTGCAACAGCAGGAAAATTAGTTTAACTACTTATATATTTGTTTTCCATCTGTAACATCTCCTGCTAAAGTGACTTTGGGACTATTGTGTGTCAGTAGGTTTTACACCATGGAACCTAGATGTATTCAGTTTCAAAATAATCACTTGCACATGGCTTTTTTCCTTGATGTTAGCAGCACACTAGTGCCATGATTGGGAGGATGATGAAGTGGAATTCTGAATAGGTTCAGCAGCACCACACCTGCCTGCCAGAGCTGTGGTGACCTGGGCTGATACTGGGGAAGGATGTCTGAGAGGCTTCCGGGGGCGGCGGGAGATTCAAGAGGTAGAAAACAGTCTTCTTGGAAATGATGATCTGGATCAGGCTAGAATCCCTCATCCCGATGCTTAATATTCATTATTTTTAAACAAAAAGAGATAGGCTTAACTGGCTGTAAACGTTGCTTCAAACTTTGCAGTTATCTTTTTTTCTCTTCACAGTTCTGCCACCTCTTTTGAGAATGGTCTTAAAGGGCTATAGGGTATCTGAAAAGCATTTTAAAAGATTTTAGATCTGTTAATAAAATTTCAAATCATTAACTCATTTTTTAAAACTTAGTGAGCTATTTACTGTTTATGCTGATATATTATTTATCCTGTTCACTCCATTCCCCTTTTGCCTAGATTGGGTACCTTGTCACACCTTTGAGAATTGCGTATATAACAAATATCAAAATAGTCCCCCAATTTTCTTTTGCCTTCAAACAATGTGGCAATGTTCAGAAAGGAGTGTGTATGGATAGACTTCTACTCCAGCAGTTACTACAAAGCTGTTTTCACTTAAGTATTTATATTATCATTGTATCGCTTTTGTAACTTTTTTGGTATGTTATTACTTTTTAATGAAAAAGGCTTCAGTAGGAAAGAACCGGAGAAAATACAGTTCCTTGTGTATTTGACTCCAAAACAGAACACAAAGGGGTATTTTACTTCATAGCACAGGTTAAATTATGTAATTTCCTGCCATGTACTCGTATCTATGTAAACAAGAGGTATAAAATCTTCAATTTAACATGGTCCTTGTAAAGAGTAAAATAAAGCTGTGTGACCTGACTAGTTTTAATCCTTTTAGCATTCATACTACAGGACCCTGGGAGATGCATCATAGTCATTTGATTTTAAAAGGGAATCCAGCCACACTTGGCCAGGTCACTTGAAGTGTGAAACAAACTTCAGTTGTTTTTTTTTCCTAGTTGTTTTTCTTACCTAGCCATTTGCTTATTCAAAAGCATTAATCCAGGAATGGCCAACATTTCCTCATAGCAACCAAATGCATTTCTGAAGCTTAATTTCGGATTAAACATGAGATTCAAATGCCATGCATTTGAAACTGGTATCTGTCAGTTTTCCAGGCTGAATAACTATAGTAAAGACATGGTGACTAAAATATGTTTTGTTTGTGCAGCATGGTGTTAGCTTCAGTTGCCAGTAAAGAATCTAGGGTCTTTTGACAAACCATACATATGAAGATCTTCAAAGGCACAAAAACCAAATCAGAGTCTATTTTTCATTGATTTGAACAAAACTTGGGTGCCTAGTCCCTCTTCTCTGCTTTGATTCTAAAACAGAGCCAGGACTATTTCACCTCTGTGACAGCTACAATCAAAGCAGAGACATAGATGACCTGGGAATTAATTTGAGATACTTAGTTTGACCAGATCTGTTAGAACATCTCCAAGGCATACTACAGGAAAATGGTGTTTTCAATGATGTTCAGGTTCTGCAAATCCAATGGAAGGGATTTGAAAATCATGATGTGCAGCAGGCTTGGAAGACTGGCTCTTAAATCTCTTCGGAGGCTGCACTGCTTGATTTGTTCTCAGTCCATTGTGGCAGGAAAGCTTACCTCTGGACTTCACCATGTTCCCAGGCTGGTAAGTTCTTAAACACATGCTGTCCTAAATAAGAAAATGCTCTGATTCATAATGGAACACGAAAATATGCTATTGCCTGGGCTTGCCTTGAAACTGATCCAGAAACCACAGCAATTAAAGAACACAGTTGTCTTGTTTCCTAAGGAAAGTGGATGGGAACTGCTTTCTTAACACAATTGCATGTCCTCTGAGAAATGCTCTCACTGTGATAATTTGCATAATAAGTTCAAGGTCTTACACTGATGTATGAAACTCTTCTAATCTTCACAGGAACTACACTGCAACGGAACTGCCGTCGGCCTGGCTCACTGTTCCCCAGAGCCACTGGCAATGTGGGGCCTTAAACCTCAGGTCTGTTCGTCTCAGGGCTCTGCGGGTGGCAATGCCCGCTTACAGCTGCTCTCAGCTGTGTCCTTACAGCCCCAGGAACTAATCCAGACAGGGTGTAAAAGAAAAGGTGTGCTGTGTTGGGAAGGCAGGAATAGTGTGCCTAGGTGCTGCCAGTCAACATGGACCCTTTCTTCTATCCTGGAGTCCATCTCACTCCAGAAACCCCCACAGAGTGGCAGTGCCACTTTACAGGACTGGCTTTTAACTCCTCCCAAATTAATACTGACCACTCACTTAATTTTAATCTTGTATGTGATCTGAATATATAAACATCTGCTTTACTGAATCTGAGTATATAAACATCTGCTTTACTGAAGCTGTACAGAATATCAATAGGAAGAGAAAACTGAAAAGGTTTGGGCTTCCTTCCCAGTTCTGTCCCTGAGTCAGGATAATGACCTTGAGCAAGTTGCCTGGCCAAAATTTTCAAGTCCATATTTAGGCACCAAAATAAATAACCTGATTTTCAAAGGCACCAGCCAGCCACAGCTTCTATCAACAAAACCCTAATCACCAATCTAACAATTGCTGTACCTAAAGTATCTTAGTAAAACAAAGAGATATGACTCTTGCCATCTGTTACTGCTCACTTACAAGGGAGAAAGTTCTCCACTGATCCATAGAACACCCATGTGTTTAATCTCATCTTGCAGTGACTACTTTACTTTCCCTTTTTACACAGATCAGGCCACACTCTCACTCATAAGGCAAGTCAAACACGCCAAGCTGGAAATGATGCAAGGGAATACCTTTACACCCTTTACATACACTTGAAAGGAGAAAGATGGAATGGAAATGGAACGAAAAGCAAGCGATTCAGAGAAAATAAAATCATCACAGGAAAGGAAATATGAGAAAGGATGAATGGGAGGAGGAACTAAACTACTACAGGAAGAGGAATGACAGAGTGGTTAGGGAGAGATAAGAATGGCAAAGTCAGGAGGTATGGCGATAATTTGTCCAGCAGGTGATCACGTGCTAAGGAATGGGCAGTATTCAGGCAACTCTTCTGCTTCCCTAAGTGGAGATGCCAGCAAGTGCCCAGGGAGGACCCACATCCACAGTCACACACCTGGAGCTGCTTGGATGCTGCTGCACCCCACCATTTCCAGTCACGTTCTAGTAAGGCCAGGCCCTGGGTGCAGGATCTTTCTCGCTGGAAAAAGCCACGCTGCCCTTGGTCGTGGCTGTTTGCCCTTGCGATAGCTCTTCACGGCTTCCTGCTTAAGCCGCTTTGCATCCTGTCACCAATTTGCCCCGGACACTTGTGCCTCACGTACCTGGCACCTGACCCCCTGCTTAGGCTCACCAGGATCATCCTGATGTCGTTAGTGGCCCCCCCATGCTCGCCCACCACAGCAGCTACCTGCAAAGCAGCCAAGTCACTGCTGTAGCAGAAAATGTTACAAGGACCTTCTTGGCTCTTTGCAAAGCCAAAATCTGGATTTAACAGATCAGGTCTATTTCTAAAGGCTGAGACACACAAATCATAAGATATAATTATTGGGGCAAGCTCCTAGGCAGAACACAGAAGCCAATAAAGTGACTCTTAGTTCTGCTGCTTTGGGTTTTCTTTGAGTTAACCTAACCTGAGATTAAAATAAAATCAAAGCTCTCTGAAATCCTCATATTCTGCACTCAGAATTTTTTTTCTTCTGTAAATCCAGAAGCGGGAAGGGGTAATTCTTGCCCCGTGAGAAAAAAGATTACTTATGTTAAAAGTCCTTTAAAAATAATTTAATCCAGATTTCTATTCAAATATATTCTTATTTTTAAAAAATATACTTATTGAGACTATAACCACGTATATTAAGGCTTAAGCTTTTGACACTTTAAAAATATTGCAAATTATATTTATAAATGTTCAAGCAATGTGTTTGATGGTGACATTCGGAGTGAAGTCAGGCCAGTGAACCAGGAAGGACCATCACCAAGGCCTTGGAACCCAGTTCAAAGCTGGAGATCTCATTGGGCTCTTTTTTCAGATAGAGAGTGGATAAAGTTGTCAAACTGGGTAGTATTTGTAAAAAGAAAAAAAAAAAAAAAAAAAAGAAGGAAAAACTAGCTTTCCTTTTCTGATCTATTCTGATCAAAACCAGGTTTGAGAGGTTGGTTAACAAAAATTTACTTTCAATCCAAGGTTCCAGCAAACCCTGTGGACTTGACCTTCCAATGGTTTAAACTACAAGATCTCCTGGAGTGTTTTGTGGCTCCTGCACAAGGAGTCGCCCAGCTTTCTGCTCCAGGGAGAGCAGAACCTAAGGAAGGACACTAATGTCTGTCCAGGTCTCACCACAGTACTGTTGCAACAAGGGTTACCAGGTATGGTTAGGGCAGCTACAGAGCACAGAGGCTCTTGGGGACACTAGAGTTCTTCGCTAAAACTAAGGTATATTGTACCCAAGAATAGGAAAAGGTTACAAGCTGTAAGTGCTTGATATTTTACACTGGCAACAAATACACCTGCTCCTTGATTCACCTAAATCTGAGGGGTCATGTGGCCAGGTGCTGTCCTCTTCCATGCAAGAGACCAACCAGACTGTGACAGGCGGTTTCTCCATCTCCCTCTCTCTCTCAAGGAGCTGCCTTAATTATAGCAAGTGCTATGCCACCCATGCATTAACACCCTTCAGCTTCTATACACACAGGGTTAACGCATGGATAGGCATTAAGATAATACGTATATTCAGAAAACAATGAAGTCATCCATGTTTCAGGTCACCTTGTGTCACATCAAAGTGTGTCACATCAACAGCAGCTGTGTTTTGACAAGCTTATATTAAACCTAAAACTCCTATATATCATCAAGAGTTTCTCCACTGCTGCAACTACCTGTAAAACAGAGGTTTAAAACCTCGCACTGCGCACAGATGAGTGGTGAGGAAGTCCATGCGTTGCCTTACCTGGGTTTGTCATAGCCCAGGCTTGCCTGCTGCAAGGTTCAGCAGTCGCTGTGGCTGGGTTTGGCAGTGTTTATAGCTGGGCTATTGGTACAGAAGCCTAGGAGCACTCACAGGGATGCCTCTTTAGATGATCAAAATTAATGAGTGCAGTGCACAAAACAGGGACAGTAATTCTCCATTTCAGAAAGCAAGTTTAAATGCAAAATATGTGGTAATAAGCTCACTTTTTTTCACCTGTAAGGTTCTCCTGTACTTTTCAGTATTGCTATTTTACATTGCAAGTACTTGTGGATTTTAATAACATTCCAGTTTTCATACAAATATAACTTGGTGGAGATAATGAGAAAAATTAATCACTCTCAAGCATCAATACCAATGCCCCATTCACCATTTCCTTTTTGACACGAAATGTAAAAGAAAAGCAAGGCAAATTTCTATCATATATTGCTAGATATATTTGGTTAAGTATTTTGTATAAAAGTCAGTTTTCTTTATTAATAGAAATACATTCCAACTCTAATCCAAAGCTATTTCTGTCTTGAAAAACAGTATATTATCTATGAATGGGAAGCAGCACTACAAAACCAAATAAATACAGAGAGAAACCAAGCATAAATTATTAATTTAAATCAACACTTGCTGCTTGCTGATTTGTATTATGATTAGAGTTAATTTACGTCTGTCTATCTGTCTAGATTTTTCTATTTGTTTGTTTTTATTATACACCTATTAATACTCAGGCCTTTCCAAGGAAGACTTCATAAGGCCCACACTAAGTCCTTTGGTATATTGAGGCTCGTAAACAGAATGCTAGATGAAGGCAAAGATTAAAAGATAGCAAAGGGCTGCCAGGCTAGAAGCCTGAATTAAATCCATTAAGATATATTTGAATAGGCAGATAAGTAAGGAACAGCAAGCTGGGCTGATGAGTTTCTTCAGAGAGAAGAAACCACAACAAGAGTTGCCACACATGGTAAAGCATCAGGCCACCTGCTACTCACGTCCAGAGACTATTGATGTCCTCTTGGGAGTTCACCCATCAAGGGAAGTCCTGCTGTGATAAATCAAACTAAAGTGACAGCAGTATTCTTCAGCCATAAGGTCATTTAATAAAGTAAGGCAAGAGTCACACATGTAAGTGTAAATACACCGCACACTTGTTCAACTTGGTGCTAAAGAGCTGTTGAAGTGGATATGGAGCATGCAAAATACAAGAAAGATGGCAGGATTTTAAAATCTGTTGACCTGCTCCTTAGGTCCTGAGGGTGGATTTCCATCTGCTCTAGCAACATAATTAAACGTTTGCTAACTAATGACAGTATGTGGCTTTTGTCACCAAAAGAACAGACAGTGGTAAACAAAACCCTATTTACAAGAGGTAGGGAGGAGGGAAATGTGACTCTCCTGTTGAAATTAGAGATAAACAAAATCACACCACTTAGCTAAAGAGCCTGTCTAGACAGAGGAAGAAAAAAACAAATGACAAAAGCTTGGTGTTATTCTTGTGAGAGAGAGAGGGGGAAATTATTTTCTAGCTGGGCAAAAGTCTTCAGAATGAAGAATGTTAAGACTACAGTGAAGATCACTGAATACCACCTATTTATGCTACAGAGTAAGATAGTCTAGCCAGAGCAAGGCCTTCTTAAGTTTGAAAAATAAGGCAAGAATCAAAAGTACAAACAGCTTAGGAAACTGGTGAGAAAACTAACCAGGCAGATTTTGGTCCTAGAAGTGTAAGAGCTGCAAGCATACACTGAGGCTTCACCTCCGTAGTGGGTATACTCTGCTGCAGCTGCATTGGTAAAATTTAATTTAGAAGAAAGTGGTTATAACTGTCCCACTTTGAATTCCTGTTTTGAAATAAACCATCCACAGGCCAAGTTATTGCAAAAAAGCCAGGATGGAATGATTATTCTGCTATACTCGTGCCAGACAACTTTCCCACCAACATAGCCCTAAGTAGAAAAGAGTGTGTTTTAAAGCTAAAATAATTAACATCATTCAACAACAGTGGAAGTCCTTTATTCCAAAGGTGAATATGAACCACTCGGCTTTGAGCTGGAGAACATTTATGCCATTTTCTAACATAATTGTTACAGTCAATTTGAAATCACAGATTTTCTAAATAATGAAATTCTATCTTGAAAAGACTCTCAGTCATTTTTCCCTTTTTGTGGGATGGAGTGGAGGAAGGCACATGGCACACAGAGAGCCCAACGCCGCTCTCCACTGAGCAGCCATTCCTGAAAAGTGAAATGAGGATTTGATAGAGTGAAGCAATTGTGGATTAATAAAATGGCAGGGAGCAGGGTAGAGGACATGCATGCAGGGCCCTAAGTAACACACACATTTCTAATACATAGTGACATAAGGAGTTGAAGATGGAGAGGCAGGAGGAGGACTGTCAGCTGGAGGGTATGCTGGCCTCTTGGCCGCTGGGATGCTAATTTCCTTTAACTATGCAAGTCCACAGATGACTGAGATTTTGATCGGTGTAACATCAGATTGAACCTTGTAATGCCCTGATGATTTTGGTTGTTTCTAGAGTGGGTCACTGTTCTGAAACATCACCGCTGCTTCATCCACGAGACTGGAGGTAGGGTGCAAATCTTGGAAGGCAAGCAGTCTCCCTGTCTCCCTCTGAGCCGTTACGTTTTCATCATTATCATAATCTTCTTCTTCCACAGATGCCTGCTACTCATTGAGGTCAGTCATGCCAATTGGGGCAAAGGGTGAAGACACAGGAGGAGGATGATGGTTGGCAATGCTGGGTATCAAGTGGCTGTTGAGGGAACACTAAAGGGTAGAGGAGAGGTGGACGGCAGGGTCTCACCCTGCCATGTTTCTGGCCTGTTCGCTGGAAGCAATTAACCTGCAAAGGGTAAGGCATCTTTGTGGATGGCTGGGAATCATCTCATACCAGCTCTGTCATAGACACCCTAAGTTAAACTCCCTAGGTCTTGGGCTTTTTCCAATTTACAACATTTGGATGCTCTTCCTCTCTTTATAGGTGCATGGAGACAAGGGGCTTTGAATATTTCATGGAATGTTCATATTACTATTACTTACTTCAGTTACCTGGTTTAGTATGTGGCCTGCTCCACTGGTAGTTGCCTACTTTACCAGATTGGGAATTGTGAAATCTCTATCTTTTTTTTTTTGCTATGAAAAGCTCAGTTTGGATCTGGTTTTTTTAATGTTAATGGATAGTATGAGTCATAGAGGCACAAAAGGGTTTCCTCCAAGCCAGAGCACCGTAAGCCCACACTAACATTAAACCTGAGAAACCACCAAGTAGGAAATCCTTCATGCTTCACCAGAGATTTTCTTTCCGGATCCAGCATAAAATTTTCATAGATAAGCTATGAACTGTTAAAATAATTGTTGTAAACCATATGGATACAGTTTCAGTGGTATTGCATGGAGGGAACCATCCCTGGAGGTGTTCAAGGCCAGGCTGGACAGGGCTTGGAGCAACCTGCTCTGGTGGAAGGTGACCCTGGCATGGCAGCGGGTTGGGACTAGATGGTCCTTAAGGTCCTTCCCAACCCAACCCGTTCTATAGTTCTGTGAGGTGCTTTAAAGGTGGTTCTGCATACGCAGGCCTGGGTTCAGAAGCCGCTGCTGACCCGGCCCTGTGGGGATGAAACCAGCGCCGATGGGTCAAACCGGGCACCCGCACAGCCGGGCCGGCGGCGGGAAAGGGGGGTGGCGGCGCAGGTAAGCGGCTGCAGCTTCTCCCCGTTGCCTCGCGGGGGGTCCCTGCCCTGAGGGCAGCGCCTCAGGGTCTGGAGAAGGCGAGGCGAGGGGCAGCGCTGCCCGCGGGAGAGCGGCCGCCGGCGGGCGAAGCAGGGCGGGAGGGGACCCCGAGGC
>JAVJGJ010000032.1:27605951-27624107 GCA_035590215.1 Microhierax caerulescens | reverse complement strand
CGGCGGCCGCGGGCTGTGCTGCCGGCTGGGGCCTCCCGCCGCCCTCCTGAGGAAACCGGGCCGCCTCCCCGTCCCCTGCCGGCGGCCGCAGCGGGACCCCGGCCCTCCGCAGGCTCGGGGCGGGGAGCGGGCGGCCGGGGCAGCCCGGGGGGGTGTCCCCTCCTGAGGGGGAGTGTCCCCTCCCGTTGGGGTGTCCCCTTCCCGTGGAGGGGCGGCGCAGTGCCGGGGGCTAGCCCCTTCTGCCCAGCCTCCTCGCCCGGAGCGACCGGGCCGGCTCCCTGCCCGAGTTACGGGGGGTGCCGGTGGGAAACCGGCCCCGCCAGCCCCAGCTGGGGGCCACCGCCGGGATCCCGGGCAGAGCAGGGCAGAGGGCTCCTCTCCGCAGCCCGCACCGGGGCTCGCCTCGCCTGGAAAGGTCGGGAAGTGCTGCTCCTTGCACGCTCGTGTGCTCCCTGCAGCAGCTCCACCCGTGGGAGGTCTTGCCTTTATCTTCCTGACGGCTGACTTCTTTAAAAATAATCGTTTTAAAGAGCTGGAAGCTGTGTCTGATAAGATCCAGCGTGTTACCTAAAGTCTAGCGTGCAGTCCTCGCAGTTGTGATAAAGTTTTCCAAAGGGTGTTCAAGAACACTTTTCTGTCAGCACTAAATTTCAATCCTTGGAAAGCCAGGATAGATTCACAGCACAAATTTTGTGTGAGTTGTTGTGGTGTTTTGGTTTTTTTTCCCCCCTTCCTTGTGATGAAACACATCAGTTGGGACAAAATTTCTTCCCTACCTTGTCACACTTTCCAACGTCTAGTAAATGCTGTTTTGGGAGAAGTATTCTCCATGCTGTTTGCCTCCTGTTTACAGGGAGAACTTGTAGTTATTTGTATTCTTGCTTTGCGTTTGGTTTCTTTTTTTTCAGCGTCCAGAATAGGGCTGTCATCAGACTTGTGCGTTCCTCTTACAGAGGCGTGATAGCCCAAAAGTAGTGTCCCTGAACCTGCGTGATGAGGACCTACAATACTTGCTTTCAAAGGATAGAGGTTTTTGGGGTATGCTTTCTTTATGAATTTATTAGTCAGATGTGTTTTCTGCATGAAGCATGCTTTTGTCCAAAGTACTTGGAAATCATCAAGTTCGTAAGTCAAGAAAAACATTTGAAGTGAAAAGCCCCAGCATAAGTGAGCCATTGCCTGTTGGTAGATGGCTGTTCTCTTAGAATATTAGAAATACTCCTTTTTCTTTCTTGTTCATAATATGCTGTAATTGCTGTGCTGTTCTTTCAGTTGAATTCTATTAAAAAAGGGGCAATCACACAATATTCCAAGAGCAGAGAGCAGCATGTGTATTTGTGTAGTAGTTCTTTTCTGTTGAATTAGTGGCAAATTTGTTAATAATCTCAAGATCTTGACATTTGAATACAAAGTTCACAAGCCAGTATGTTCATACAAGCTCAACTAGGAGCAAAATCTTCAAACTGCTATTGTTGGACTATCTAATACCCTGTGTAACTCCTAGAACTGGAATCCAGGCTGGTGTAAGTAGTAGGATGTTACAGATGAGAAGACGGAAGTTTGTTTTGTGTGGGTCTTCTGTAGTCTTCCATAGATGTCCATAGAGGACACGGTTGGATAGATGCCTGGAATTTTTGCTTGGGCACTGCTAGTAACTGAGCCTGTCGGTTATTGTGAAATATTTCACAGGGGAAGGGGAAAAGATTGTCAAATACAACTTTCCTTCCGAAGTAGTTTCCTGGTTGAATCTTCCTGCACTTTTTATACTTGTAGTATTAGTACATCTCACAAATACTAGGCAGGCTTTTCACATGGTTGTTTCACTTTTTTCTTTTTCCTTTTTTTTTAAAGGGAAAGACAAAATGAACCCTTTCTTTTTTCTGGGTTTTGGACATTCTCATCTAGTCTACTTCTGGAATAGAAGCATACCTTTCAATTCAACGTTGAATGAGACGTACTGCTACAGCACTGCCCAGGGCAGCACAGTGCTCCAAGGAGTAACTTTTGGTGGAATCCCAACTGTCCTACTGCTTGATGTAACCTTCTTTTTTGTAAGCCAAATTTCTATTTCTTGTATTGAAAATACTTCTGACCTTCTCAGAAGTTAGATTGTTCAGAATTCTCTTATTGATCAGGTAGGGATTTGTTTCTGAGAATCTTCAGAATAAGAAATGTACTGAGGCTGTCCTGGGAACATCAAAGCACTTTTCAATTGTTGATAAAGGCTTAGATACGTGTGGGATGACAGTGTCGCTGTATGTTGAATGTGTAGATCAAGAGTGAGTGCAGTATCATAGGGTCTGTATGTGGGGTCATGGTGAGTTTTGTAGTCATAGCTTAGATTTCTATGCTTTGTCTTAACTGCAAGAACATTTTTTCCTTACTCTGGGTTTAGGTACTGGGTACCTTTTGAGGAAGGGAAGACCATTAGTAACTTGACTTTTTCAAAAGGACCTACAATGTGGACAATCTGTCATTTCATAAACTCTTAAAATTAGGTTTCATGAAGCTGTGGAGGAAGTAATGTGCTGATCAGCTCAGTCCTGATAAAAAAAAAAAAAGGGATCTGATTATTTGCTGGTCAGGAGCCTCCAGAATATGCCTGAGACTCCAATAAAACTCATGGTTATTTCTGTAAATTTGGTCTAGGTGGTCTTAAGCCACCTAGCCCCCCCAACCCCCCCAAAAAAAAGAAAAAAAAAAAAGAAAAAAAAAGAAGAGCCGTAGACCTGCTAATTGGCCTAATAAGTGAGGTTTGAGGTAATAAAATGAGACTAAAGTGATGATATAGTTCCTGAGTTCTAGTTCTTTTGTAACTGTCAGTTGATGGGCTTGTGAGTACTATTTCTAGGCTGGTTTCCTAAGGAAGTGAGGTTTATATATTGCATTGCCTTCCCATTTTTGTCTGGCAGTTCCTCTTAATAACCATAGAACATATTAGTCACTTTCAACCAAAGTTGTCCTCTAGAGAACTTACCTCCTTGCAGGAAGTTTTAATGGCCAGATGAAGGAGGAATATCTAAATTAATATTCCCTGTTGCAAGGAAGGCTCTTGTAAGAAAGCGGATATTAGCTGTGTAATTTTGACACACAGATAATCTTGACATGTATCCTGGCTGGCCAGTTGGTATTTGCATAGATCCAAACAAGTTACATCACTAGCACTGCTTTCTAGCCAAACTGGTACGGGGACGTAGGAGGGGCTAGAAAGTGAGGGCGTATGCTACATATGCATAGAAAACAGGCCTTGTTACTTCTGCTTCATTGCTGTGTAGAGAGCAACTTGTTTCTTAAAAAAAAATTTTGAAAAATGCATTTATGAAATACATAGCTGGGTTTTTTTTTTCTTGTTTTCTTACACTCTTTCAAAAAGTGAAAATACAGGGGGCAGGTAAAAAATACATTGCAGAGATCAAATATGTCATAGCAGTTTATGATTTTTAATAATATATTACCTTTACTACTGACAATAAAAATAATTTTCATACTTGAGAGGATAGTCAAGTCCCCTACAGCCTGTTTACATCACTGTTCAAAAGTAGAATAAAACAAAATTGCAAGTCTTCCATCATAGTTCTGGTCATTAAGCACTGAATAAGAGCAAAGGTGTATTTATGAAAGTTTTGACTTCCTCTCAAGTACTGCTTGCCACTTTTCCTTTCACAAGCTTTTATATGCTTGCAGTTCAGAAGTACTTTAGCACACAGTTCTCCACCATTATCCATTAGAACAGGAAGGCAGGTGTTCTGGTGACCTTGGTCCCAGACAGGTTGGTTTTGTAGCATGGCCACAAATTGGGTTCCTTTGCATATGGCAGTTGGTTTAGGAGCTAGGACAGCGATTTTTGACAATTCCTACACACCTAGGAATAATTGTTATGAAGTGGAAAAATAAACATTCAAAATTCTTTATTTTTATTTTCTAGATTTTAATATTACTGTTTTCTGTTATAAGAAAGAGATTCTGGGACTATGGCCGTGTTGCTCTGGTGTCAGAAGCTGAAAGGTAAAAAAGATATGTAATCAGACTGATTTGTTGAAACCATTTGGGGAGTGTGGAAGTAAGTACAGTAAATATGGCTTAAATTAAGTTCATTTATGATGGCTAGATATTTTGTAATTACATGTATTCATTTGTTAAAAATGTCCTCATGCTGCTTTGTGTGAAATACATCCCACTCATGGAGTTACTCTTTGTGGTTTCAGTAATAAAGTTGTCTGTTTGGCATTGTCATGAATTTCATTCTACAGTTGTGGGTTAAGGAAGTGGAGGTAAGAAAACATGCTGCTTGTCTGCTAACATGTCACGTAACTCCAGGTTGATGTTTGCAGTGTGTTGCTGTGATAGAAGGATATTAACTATTTTGTTTATCTTGGCTCAAGCCCAGTAACTTCACCGAGCTTCCTGTGTAGCCTGTGCCATAAAATTTCTGAGTTTTTTTTTTAAAAAAACAAAACCAAAAACAAATATTGTTGAAGGTTTCTGAAATTCTTCACCGATTTTTAGTAATTCTGCAAATGAGCTTTTTGTTTGTTTTTTAATATTATTTCTACAGGATGATGTCTTGGGATGTTTAAAAGCTATCTGTCTATTTATGAAGTGGGTAAACTTTAACAGTGAGCCTTTTCCTGGTATTAGTGGTGTAACTAAGTCATGGTATCTTCACAGCTCAGCAGTGGGAAAGAACTCAAAATGTGGTTTTAGGTGTAATCCACGTACAGTTGTGAAGTATAGATGAGGGGGGCGGGAAAGATGGGCAATAACTGAGTCAGTTTTAATCCAGCTATTTCAGACAGCAAGAATGAAGATGCTCTGTTACGGGCTTGCATGTAGGCTGGAGAAACTTGCATGGGACAAACAGGTCCTTGAGCAGTCAGACACCTGGGAGCCTATGTTATTGTCCCTGCTGGACTGTGACCAGAGCCAGCTACGTGAAAATTATCATAGATACACCTTGAATATACTGTAATTACAGGCACATCACCATTGCAATATTTCTTTTTAGCAACAAACTAAAACCAAGTACTCTGCTATTTTTGAGGGTTACAGGGTGTCTAAATGTTTCTGGCCTTCCTATAGAACTCAGTTTGTGTGAGGAGATGGCCCTACAGGTAAGGGGTTTAATTATGAGGAGAAATTCTGTGTAGTGGCTATAAGATGAAGGAAGAAAGGTGGAAAGGAAAAGAGGTAATGTCTTGTAAAGAGGAATATCTGAACAGGAAGCTAGTTTGTAAATCTGATCCTTGCTAGGCTTCCAAACGTGTGTTGCATTCTCTTGTGTTACTGTGGGGTTTATATCCCAATAAAACATTGGGGTTTTTTCTAGTTTAGGTACCTGCTCTCACATCAAGAGCACACATGTCCTCCCTTTTCAGCATGAGACATAACACAAGTTTCTATAATGAAGCATATGCTACAAGGTGAAAGCCACAGCTTTCTTAAGTGAAAAAGTTGTTTTTTACTACTTCCCTTGGTTACTTTAGAATTGTTAAAGCTGAAATAATTCTGTGGAATTCCATCATCTGTTATTAAAGATACTTAAAAACATCATTAATGTATTTTAGTGAATCAAGATACAACCGATTGTCAACATCTTCATCAGTACCTGAAGATCTTGAATATGATAGCGTAAGTATTCTGGAGTTTTGGTATGTTTTTTCTGATGTGAACTACTTAATGGAATCTGTTGTAATTTGCCATTCCACCTAGCCCAATGAACCAGTCATTGACCTGGAAGACCATCTATATGCAAAAACTAGGGATGCATTTTTTACTATACTTTTAGAGAACCATACTTAATCCCTCTCCGTTTCCTGACAAACTATTTGCCATATCATAAACTACTGTCTTGTCATCATTTTTAAGTAACTTCTTTTTTAATTAGGAGAGGGATTATATGTTAGTTTTGAAGTGGCAGGAAGGGGATTAGTAAGTAATTTGTACTTAAATAACAGTTCAAAAAAGTTACATACATTACATTCACATTGCAAGTAATACCTAGTTAGTCTTTACATGAGATTGTTTTCCTTGCAAAAGTGAGAAAACTGGATGCAAACGTGAGGCTAGTAATAGTGCTATGCACTCTTAAATTAAAAGTGCTTTGGAGTGGAAAATAATTTTTGGCCAAACTTTTAACTGGTTCCCTTCGTGGTCTCTCTGAAGTCTTTGAATTTTGTGTTGCAGCATCAGAATGAAGTGTGTGCAAGAGTTGTCCAGTGGTGGCAGCCTACTTTTTTATATATGCATCAACTTAATATCTAGCCTTGCAACTAAATAATTGTGTGAGCATCAAAAGCATACTGGTGTTTGATCAGGATTCCTCTGCTATTTGTGTTGTTTTCTTCATCCCTTTTAAAACCCTAAAGCAACTTTATTATTGAAGCTGTTGAATAAAGATGTGTTGTTTGTTGGATATTATTCACTTGAAAGAAGAGGCCTTTTGAGAGAGAAGGGTTTTTGAACTCTCTTGTGATGAAGATGATCTTCAGTGAGATGTGATCTCTGCTGCATAGTTTCATAGGAGGATTTGTAACCTATATAAGAAGCCTTTCTGTTAATGTAATCACAGTGTTGTTTCTAATTAATGTTTAACTGATTAGCTTGTATTAAGACTGTCATGGAGCTTATCCTTGAAATTGGAGAGGCTCTGGAAATGGTTTTGTTAAAAATAATCACCTTTTCTGCTCTAAAGCAATCCATTTTAAAAAACATAATTCCTGGGAAGCCTCAATATTGACTTCTGTTTATTGGGATTTGGGCACACTTGTTTAAATTTAAGAAGCCCAAGCTTTCTGCATGTCTCTAAATAGTGATTTCAGAGCAACAGACTTGCCAGCTTTTTAGCTAAGAGGTTGGCTTAATAGAAACACTTGTCATTGTACAGTTTAGAGACTTTTTTTTTTTTTGTAGGTTAGTTCCTAAAATCTTCCTTCTTTATTTATAGGGGTTTTGTTCTTGGATGGCAGCTGCTTTTCGGATGCAGTGAGTATATGAAACAGAAATAGTGAGCTGTGGTTTGCTCTGTTCTTTTTTTTTAATTAAAAAAGGGGGTTTGCATTCTTCCCCTTGCCTTGAGTAGACACTGTAATAGAAACAGTGATAGAGGTGCTTCTGGTGGGGTGGAAAAAGAATATGAAAACAAGGTCAGCTTATGGGAATACTGCAGGATACAGTCGTCCTTCTACTGGCGGTCTGGGGACTTAATGATCTTCAGACAGGGTGTGACCCTAAGTGAGTCTGTGGCCTTTATGTGGATGCTGAGCTAGTAACTAGGCTCTGGGCTTCTGCTCTTCAAAGAACCCTGTGTGGGCATGCCCCTGTTTGAAGCCAGTAGGGCCTGGGGCAGGAAATGCAGTTTCCCTGCAAGGGTTTCTGTGGAGAACTGGTAGTTTAGTTGTGGCTGGAACTGACTAGCTAGGAAAAGCCCATTCCACTGTTTCCCAGAAACTAAGCATTAGACATGTGATGTTCGTTCTTTGTATATCTTGGGGCTTAGTAAATCATGATTTTTAAAAACCAGTTTCTAGCTTAGGTCCATTGAAACAAAAAAAAGGTGTGGGGAGCCTGTCTTTCTCCATTTTTGCTAGTTCAGTTCCTTCCTTTTCCCTCCTATTTTAATGATCTGTCCTGTTGAACAATGGATAATGATGAGAGTTCTTTCCGAAGCCTATTAATATCTTCTGTTAATTGGGTGTCACGAGAGTAAGGTGATTCTGTTGTAATTTTCCTCATGGAGAGCCTTTATGGAGATAAGCAAACACTGTCACAGTGTGATCTTGAAGTTTGAGAGCTAGACTTAACACCTTGTGACTGTCATAAAGCAGGAGGTCACAGAAATTACTTTGTCCTCTTTTAGGCTGATGAAAAATAGCCTGAATTTGTATTTGCTTTTCAGATTACTTGTTTCTATCTTAAATTCCCTCATGTTAATGTATGTATGGTGATAATGCGTAAGAAAAAGATACTTTTGGAACTTAAATTTACACAAGGAAGGACACAACCCCATTGAAAAGTGATAGTGATTGATGGAGATGTCACTGGGTAGACTGAGAAATTAGTGTATGTTCAAAAACCTCCGCCAAAACCCCAAAGATACCAAGAAGACTGACTGTGTGCTTTTCTGTCTATGATGCAGTGATGACGAGATTCATGAGAGATGTGGTGAAGATGCCATACATTACCTTGCCTTCCAGCGTCACATCATCTGTTTGTTGATTGCTGTCAGCATTTTGTCTGTGTGTGTCATATTACCTGTCAACCTATCAGGTGATCTACTTGGTAAGATTATTTTTTTTTTTTTTATTCTGAGAAGAATTTTGTGGTTTATGGCACTGTAAAAGCTTTCAGGATTTTTGTTTGTGTTGGTAAACTTCTGTAAGGTTGGGTTTTTTTGTTTTTGTTCGTCATGTGTCATCCCGTCCGTGTCTCTCACACACACCCACCCAGTCTGATATGTGTCATTTCATGTGCAATTTGTGAGAGTAGAGGGTTCCTTAAATGTCTGGCAAAAACTGTTGTTGGAAACAAGATGGCAGACCACACACAGACAAAGATGACTGGACCTAAAAGGCTCAACTTTAATCCTAGAAGGATTAACTTTACCTATGCCCTCTTTAACTGTTGTTTATCTAGGCACTTTTTATGATATTTATTGGTGGTCGTTGCCAATAGGAACTGTCTTCACAGCTGAGGAATCTTTTTCTAGTGTCCAGTCTGAATCTCTTTTGCTGCAATTTAAGGCCATTATTTTTTGACCTATCACTGTGGAGAATAGATTATTCTTTTCCTCTTTGCAACATCCTTTTAGCTGCTTGAAGATTATTAGTTGATCTGTGCTTTTTCCTCATTTTGGCAAACTGGACCAGTTAACTCCATCATTTTAAGAAATGTTTTCCATTTTGCTGATCATAAAATCATCACCCATCCTTTGCACTTCTTTTAATCTAGCTGGACTGTCTCCTGTTGTTTCTCTCTGTCTTGGTTTGTGGCTCAAAACTGGACAAATCTTCCTGCTGAAACTGTGTCAGTGCTGACTAGACAAAGAATTATTTAATGTTTCTTGCGGTCTAGTCCTGATTACGTCTGCCAGTGCAACACCTACCTCTTTCCTTTATTAACTCACACTCAACAAATATAGTGAGCGTGTCCTAGTCTGCCACTCAGGTTGCTAATGAGAATGCCAGTGGACAGAACTCTTGCTAAACCCTGTTTAAATGCTCTTCCATTTTTGATAATGAGCCCTTATAAGCCCGTTTTATGCCTGACTTTGTATTGATCTTGTCAAGATCATGTTCATGATCTAGTTCAAGATCCTGTTCATAGTTGATCACCTTGGTGAATAGTGATGCAAAGAAAGCAAGAATTCATTTGGTTTTCCCAGGAGCTCTCAGAGTGCTTGCCTGTGTTTTGTTTTGTTTGTTCTTATACCATGACAATTGCATGTTATTTTGTGGACTGATCTTACAGATCTTTGTCCCTGTAATTTATTCTCTTATGTTGTCTCTAATAATGTAGCCTAGTTTTTGTTTTCAGTTTACTCCTACCTGTGTTTTAAAAAGCCTTGTGGGTTTAGCCCTAGACTGTGATGGGATACATTGTACCTGTGCCTTTAAGATTGTTTCTTTGTGGAACTGCCATCACTGACTTCGCTTTTATGGACTCTTCCCTAGCAGTTCCCTGTTTATATTAAAACCAGCTTTCTTAAGATCATTGCTGGTTTTTTTTTCTTCTTTACATTTTTTTTCTTGTTTTATTCTTTGAAAGGACCCTCTATCACTTCACAGACGCTTCTCCTTCCTCACTTTCCATCTCTGTGTTCTCAGCCAGCATCCCTAGTTTTACAGAATCAAATCCAACACAATTAGCACCCTAGTTGTTGTCATGACCTCCTTCATAAAGTAGAGAGAGATGCTTGTGCATTCAAAGAACTTGTAGAATGTATATCCCTCTTCTGGATTAGTTACTACCTGTATATTTATACCAAATCTTTGCAATGCGCATCAATTTGTGTGCACTGTCATTCTCTAACTGCAATTTGATAAAAGTTTCTTTATCTTTAAAATAGTTTATTATTCGAAATTCTTGGGTACTAATTGAAATGGCAGAGTATGGCTGGCCGCCTAAAGCAGGAGAATACAGCTTCTGTTTTCCTGCATTAACTTTTGTGATGCTAGGAAATACAGCTGAAAAACAAACATGAGGTTTTAGCATCTCTCCCCGTCTTCCTTCCCTTTCACTGTATGTTGATTTTGTACATTTCCAGTTCTTTCCTGTTGTGATTACTTAACTTGCAATGTGGTTTAACAGTTTGTGTTAGAAGATTGTTTGGCTTTCCAGATACTTAGCTCTTTTTCTTTGTAAACATGTACTCCATTTTTGCTGACTTGCATTACCCTTTTTTTTTAAATACTTGATAGTCTAGAGAAACAATGTCATATAAACTCTCACATTTTTGACCTTAGTAAGGTTATCAGTACTGTTTTGTCAACACTGAATTAATGCAGTTTAAAAAACTGAGGTAAGAAATCAGTGAGGACAAAATAAAAATGTGAAGGAAGTATGTTCAGAACCCTAAACAGTGTTGTTAATGGACATGAGTGGAGATGGGGGGAGAAAGGGAACTGCTGCAAAGACCTACTGTCCAGATTTTTTAAATATAATCTACTATTTCTCTTGGTGGGTTGAAGGTGGTAGAATCCTGGAGCTTTTTTTCCAACTTTAAAATGCAATACAGTGTAAAATAGCATTGATTATGATTCCGAATCTTCTTAACAATGAATATGCTCAGCATTAAAAAAAGTATCAGCTGTTTTTTTTTTTTTTTAAAAAAAAAACAGAATAAAAGCTGACTGTCTGATAGTTCGCGTGTGAATGTTACACCAGCTAATTGTGCTGCTTGGTTTTGTTCTTCTCAGATAAAGATCCCTATAGTTTTGGAAGAACAACTATAGTAAACTTACAAACCGGGTAAGTAAATCTTGCAGAGTGTGTTTATGCTTATATCTGTTTCCTGCCAGTCTCTAAACACATGAATTGGTACTTGCTCATGGGGTAGGAATTAGTTATTCACTCTTCATCAACTGAAATTGGGATACAGTCTGCTTCAGGCTATGTAGTTACAGTGCTGATACGAAATCTAGAGACTTGGCTTCTACTCTCAGTACTTCTTAAACCCTGTGTTTTCCTTGGCTGATGACTGCACATCTAGTGATACTATTTTCAGAAAATTCCACATTAAAAGAAACTCTGCTTCAGAAGGAAAATAAAGCTGACAGCTTTACTAGAATGCATAGCTCAGATTATTTAAATTCCCTTACGTTAGATTTATGTGTCTGTGTACTCTCCCATCCGAGATTATGATTAAAATTTACTTCTGTGTCTTTTTTTTAAAAAGAGTTTGTAAAATAGCTGAAATACAAAGTTGTGCAACTTTTTTGTTATATTACTTGATCAGTCCGCATCCGTCTGTGATACTGTGTCCCACAGAAATTCTGCCTATTCTGCCAAACCAAATTTGTTTTTTTTTAACTACATTTTGAATCCTAGTAACTAGTGGGATTTTCTTGCTTGGTTGGGTGTTTTATCTGTAAAAGAGGTTACTGTGGTTTAGGTTAATAGAAATTATTAGTGCTCTGCAAAACTGGGGAACTGTTTACAGAACAAAACTTCCGTAAGCTTTGAGGAAGGAGCTATTAGAGAAGTAGAACTGGCTCCCTGTATTAGGCTGTTTTCAATTTTGAGTGAGGACTGTGTTCAAGGAGGGTTCAGTTAGGCACTCAGCACAGTAAATAATAAGGCCAATAAAAAACATTTTAACAAATAGCATGATGTGTGCTGCTCATCTGAATGAGAAGGTGCAAGCCAAATGCTGCCCAAAAATGTCCATGTCATAGAATATCTGTTTTCTTTGTAGGTCTGTTACCCATTAATTTTATGATAAGCAGGTAACCATAATGGCTATCTGTGGTATCTGCATAGGTGTGACTGACTACCAGCAACTACTTTTTTTTCTTGTTTTGTGTTTAATGGGGGGCTCTGATCTGATTAGCATTTTGGTGGCTATTTGTATTAGTCGGACAATTAATTCTTCCTGTTTCTCATATTCATAACATTTTGTCTGACAGTAATAATCTTCTTTGGCTGCACACGGTTTTTGCTGTTGTTTACCTGATTCTGACAGTTGTCTTCATGAGACATCACATGAAGTACGTCACATACAAAGAAGAAAACATAGTAAGTTTCTGCACTGGGGTGAAGAAAAACCGTACAGCATGTTTGCAAGTGGATAACTTTTAAAAAAAGCAAATCACTAAGGTGACTTCTGCTTGCTAGCACGTGATGTAAGAGCGAAGGAGTTCACTGGAAGCAAAGCTCCACTGAGTGAGTTGTAAAAGTGGTTGGAGAAAAGGGGATCGGGGAGGGATTTCTGAAGTTTTGGTGTAACCTGCTACCGATGTAAAAGGTGAACATGGTGCTGTCTTGAATAGATACAGCTCCCATCAAAATCAGAATTTCCTACCTTTTTTCCCCTATTCAACACAGCTACTTGTGCTATGTCGCTGCCTTCCTCATACTTTTATTTTCTCTTTTGTGATGTGGCGTTTCAAAATTGGGGTTGCATTTTCTCTTGCAGGTTAAATGCACATTGTTTATAACTGGTCTTCCAAAAAATGCAAAAGGAGAGATGATACAGGGCCATTTCACGTAAGTTCTGTACTTTGTTAATGTACTGATTTTAAATTGTCCTAGTAATTGTACCTGCCCAAGTGGAAATGCTTTTTGAATTTTGCGTTGTTTAAAATTCATTATAGTATCTGTCTTCTAAAAGTCTATCTTACTCTTTAGACAGAATTGAGAAAAGACTGTATTTCAATAAAGACAGCTGATCTTAAAATTAGAAGCTAAGAAAGCAGCTGTGCATCCATACTTGGCATTCGTGCTCCCACAGGGCCTTTACTTGGGAGTAATGCTGTGCCTCTGGTGTTAAAGGAACTTTCAGCAAGTGTTTCTCTGCAAGTCTCCCCTCTACCATACCTCATTCAGAAATGACAAGGGTGATTGAGGTGTCAGTTAGATGTCAGTGATACTCTTTGAAACAGTTTCTTTGTTGTACTTTCTGCTGTTGTTGTTCTCATGTACTGCTTCTTTTTCAGTGCTGCCTACCCAACTTGCACTGTGCTGGAGGTCCAGCTGTGTTATGATGTAGCCAAGCTTATTCACCTATTCAAAAAAAGGTACATGTTTTTGTAATCTATAGGAGTTTAGCATAATTTTATGAATGCTTTGCCAGTCTTTAATCAGCGTATACCAGTAGTACTAAGCTTGCACATACTAGAAATTAATTCTGCTCTTAAAGTCCTGGTCTGGACTTCAGTTAGATTCAGCAGTGTTTGGAGGTGAATTGTGGGGTTCAGCCTATGTCTTGTAGGTGTGATATTTTGTGTGTTGCGTAAAATAAGCTTTGACTCACTGATTATGTATGTATGTATTTACTTATTGTCAGGCAGTGCAAAGTGGAAAAGCCAACTATTGAATTAATAACTCTGGGACCCTGCTGCTTTGGCCAGATGTATAGACCAGAAGACAGTATTTTTCTGTCCTGTGACCAGCACAAGAATAGCGTTGGTTTGTTTTTTTTCTGGAATCTCACTAGAAGTGTAGCCTGTATAATGCTACTATAGACTTGAAAATAAATTATGCTAAGTAGCCAAAACAAGGTGTATGTGAATATCTTTGGTGACCGATTAAATTGCTATCGGTCCTTGATGTAACTTTTTATCTTGGGGATTATATTCTTGTTAAGCTTGATGTTGGTACTGTTTTCTTGCAAAATGTTATGGATGTATTTTTCTGTCCAGAAAACAGGCAGAAAAAAGCCTGACTTACTATGAACACCTGCATCAAAAGTATGGCAAGCGGGTCCAGATCAACCCTAAGCCGTGTGGTCAGTTCTGCTGTTGTGAAATGAGAGGATGTGAAAGGGTAAGAGATCGTGTTTGCTTTCAGTTATGGCTAGGTAGATTGTTAGAAGAGTAAAGAATAGTTTTTGTGTGACAGACACCTCATTGAGCTTCAGAAAATTCTTTATTCATTTATTGCACTTAGATCATTCTTCATGTTCTTGCACTGTACAGAAGGAATTCCTCAAAACATTTGAAATGTAATCTTAGTGCAAAAATTGAAGCACAAGAAAAAAATTTCTGTTTGTCTTCGTTGTGATGTGATTTGTAATTTGTGGAAGTAGTATGAGGAAGAGAGACTCTGGTTTGCGTAAGCTGTATTTTAATGAAGGTTTTAGCCTTCTGGTACTTGGATGTAACAGTCATTAATTTCCCAACAGGAGGATGCTGTAGATTATTATACCAAAGTTAAAAATGAACTGATGGAAGAATATGCAAAAGAGGAACAAGCTGTTCATAATAACCCACTGGGAATGGCTTTTGTAACATTTCAAGAGAAATCCATGGCAACCTAGTAAGTTTTGTCTGTTGTCTTGTTGTTCTCTTTTAATTATAATACTACAACCGATCTCCTGTTTGTGTTGCTTGTTTGCTTATGTTGGTTCTTCTTCCTTTCTTCTTCTTCTTCTTCTTCTTCACCATTCTGTGGATTTGGTCTGCTTTGCTTTCCGGTAAGTTTTCCTGGAAGTGTGCATTTAGCCTCTATACTTCAAGTGAAGAAAATGTCACGGCAACTAAATGGCTGTGGACATTTACTGGGATAAGGAGCCTTTCTCTTCTGTGTGGGATCCAGTACATCAGTGTATGTTAATAGTAGGCTGGACTAACTGGCTTTCACCTTACTGATTTCTCCATTTTCTACTGTGCAAATGGTCCAGATGGGTGCAAATTACACTGCTAGTTAGTCATCTCAACAAGTAGAGGCAGTGACTGACCTGGCCATAGGCGATAGATATGCGTTATGTGTATCTCTTACCTGTTATTGTAGATATGTATGTAGGCATAATATCAGTCCTTTAGTGCTTTTTGCTCAGTCACCTGGAGAGAAAATGCATGTCCCCCTCATTTTCTGTTGGTACTTTGTGAACATCTTTAACAAACACAAAGTGGTTAAAGGGAAGCAGAATACTATTTGTAAGACAAAAGTAAGAGATCATGCATTGTTTTTCTTTCTTTTCTTCAGTGCCTCTCTCATTTAAATTGTCTGCATTCCTTTGACCTTCAAGTCATGTTAGAGAGCCAGTCTTTCAGGTTTTTTTTCAAGGAAGTCCAGGATATAGAATTCCTTGCAAGAATTTGAGATGTTGGAGAAAGTTTTTCTTTCTGCTCTTTAACTGAGTAGTGATGGTGTGTTGAAATCTGCCTCCATCCTAATTTTGTAATGTTACACACCATACTTAGAGAATCTAGAGCATGAAATAACATTTTAAGAAATAAGCGCTGACATTCATTCTCTAGCTGCCCATTTGTTGTATACTATTTTGATGGGATAGTCTCTCCCTGGGCATTTGATCTGAGTTGCACTACAGGCAGTTCTGAGTTGAATTATCAAGAACTGAAAATACTTTAGTGTGTTTAGCTTGGAATTGATGTGGTGGATTCCATTCCCTGGAAAATTAGATTAGATTACACGTGAAGCTACCGTCAAATTGGGAAGTTACTTGGTACCCTTAGCCTACTAAGGCATTCAGCTCCACAAAGTTCTGAAATAGCATGGGAGAAACAGGAAGCCAGGACTGAGGTTCATGTAGTTGGGTGGTTGTAGATGCTTGTTAATGATTGTGCTGGGCAGTACGGCTGGTAGTCCTAAAGCTTGTTCTGTATGTATTTTTGAAGATAAGCTGTCAAAGTGTAATTAACTTTCTTAAATACTTGCTGCTGCAACATGCTGGCGATTTGACATCACTACTTGAATTCTGGTAAGGTAAAGATCTGGGGGTTATTTTTGTGTCGTGATGTTTGTGTGTGTGGTTCTCTGTTTTCTTGATGTTAAGAGCACAACTGAGAAACAAGCGTGTTCAGGAATTTTAGAGTCTACCCATTCAAATATAATACGCACTGTTTCCGTGCTAGTGTAACAGAGCTTATCTGGAGTGGAGCTTTTCTATGCAATGATGCACACACAGTTGTACTGTCTCTGAATATATGCTTAGCACTTCTGATGCTGTGTTTTGAGAAGTTTGTGAAAGCATTTATTCTGGACACATTTAAATGTTGTTTAAATATGGTGATTGTCAATCAGCTCATATTAGAAGATAAAGTTAAGTATTGTGATTGTTTTAGGAATGGGTGAAAAAGGGTAATATTTTGAATTGTGAGAATACCAGCATAGTGAAAAACTTCGAGAATTCATACTCGAGGCAAAACTGTCTGGTTTTGATACTTGTGTAATGAGTATGCAGACTAATCCCTTAGTCTGATTTGAAAACAGCTGTAATTACGTAGAGGTGTTTGGGGAACAGGCTGTCTTTAGTTTTTTTCCAATGCTCTCAGGTTTTGATTTATTTTATTTTTATATATTAATATGAGTAATTGCTGTTCATGTCAGTAGAAGCACTGAACAGTTCAAACCAAGACTGCTTTTTGTTTCCAACTTTGCCAGATCTCGTGGTGGTCACTACATGCATAATGTAATGTTACATTTTTGTCTAAGTACTATCTTGATCTCTGGTTATTAAAAGTAAAAAAAGCTTTATCACTGTTCCTGGTCTTTCTCATTACATGTGCACCCTTTCAAGTGTAAAAATTTGGAAAAATCCTCCTCCTCTTTTTCTTTCTTGCAGTATCCTTAAGGACTTCAATGCTTGCAAATGTCAGAGTATTAAGTGTAAAGGAGAACCCCAGCCGTCGTCCTACAGCAGGGAGCTGTGCGTGTCAAACTGGGAGGTTACCTATGCTCCCTATCCTGAGAATATTTGTTGGTAAGATTCCTGTCTTGCATCCATTTATTTATGATAATGTAGGTTTAGAAGGGGGCTGAGTGTGTTCTTCTTTATCCCTAAACTAAGACTTTATGTAGCATTTGGATGTGGCTGATCTGCATCTTTATTTCCATTACTTTTGTTCTCCATTGACCTTGGGGAGGGCCTCTCAGAGGCTGACTAGAGTTTTGCCACCCCAAAGTTCTGGTACTTGCAGCTCCTGTTAACTAAGAAAAAAAAAAATTACTCTGTGCCTCAGTGGTTTCATTTTTTGAGGTTAATGCATGTCTACTGTTGAGATCTGAGGAAAGCAACTTGGTGTCAATGCTGAGAATTCTTCAAGTATGTTTTTTTTTTTTTGAGTTGCTACATGGCGAGTATAAACTGATTTACTCTTTGAAGTATTGTCTATCTTCTGACATCTCCATTGACCCAATAAATTTTCTAGACTTTACCTATCTCTTACAGGAGAGTGTCAGAAAATAGATAAATGCTTTTTGAATTAAACTGTTCCTGTGATGCCTTCTGTTATGCTTATAGGCTAAAAATCCCTAAGCGTTTTCCAATTGCTTTGCAAATAACTTTAGGGTTGGGTCGATACAATCCCCTGTTCATATAACTGTAAATTTGTTGTGACATTACCATTGCCCTAAGCAAAAGTGCAAGTGAGACACAAACATGCACAAATTACTGTATTTCACCTGTATGTAACCTTTTTAAAGTACACTTTTTCTCCTAATGATTTTAATAGAAAATTAATTTTAAGGTGACTGTGCCATCTATTTCTAATAATTGAGAGGTTTTGTCTACAGCTAGTTCTGCAGTTGGGAATAAAGTACAGAATCTTTAAGCATAAAGTGAACAACCATGATTCTTAGCTGCGTCTTTTGCGGCTGTGTTATTTTGAGACATGAATTAAAAATCTCTTGCAAGCTGCTTTCCAGGTAGGGTCAGTTTAATTTGCCTTTTTCATGAAAGGGTTCGTGCATGCATGTGTGCTGCATCTCCTCTTCCTTTCTTCAAGCACTGGCTTATGGACACAAGAAATGATTGTTGAGGTTCAGTGGGTTGGAGCATGTATAAATCCCTTCTAAACATCTCTGAGAGGGGAAGATGGTGGGGGTTTGTTGAATATTTTTTATTTTGGGGGTGGGGTGGTGCGACAGCGGGGGAAGACAAGCGACGCAATCAATATGATTGATAAAGCAAGCTTCAACTTTATTCAAATAACTCATTCCTTTTATACAGTCTCCGTTAATTATGCCTACTAGTCATAC
>JAVJGJ010000032.1:27555794-27599264 GCA_035590215.1 Microhierax caerulescens | reverse complement strand
AATCCACATCCTTTTGAAATCAATTGAAAATCTCCCTGGAACTCCTATGGCTTCCTTTGGCTCCTGTAGTGCCATGTATGATATGCTGGTAATCCTTAGGACTTGGATCCAAGTGTCCTTCCCTTCTTGTGGAAAAACAGGGCAGAACATGGTAAATTATCATAGAATCGTAAAAGGGTTTGGGTTTGAAGGAGCTGCAGTCCTGCCAGACCCTGGGAAGGTCTCCAGATCGCTGAGTCACAGACCTCCTTTTTCTAGGATGTTTCTCTTACTCAGTTGGTTTATCTCTGTCCTGTAAACAAAATTTAACGTTTCTGCCTTAAGCTGACTATGTATCTGGCTTTGACTACTCTCATCTTCCTGTACAGGCCATTAAATGCTGTATGGGTGTGCAAAAAACTTAGCAATCTGTCTGGAACTTATGGACGGTTGTCCATCTTTAGTGACTGACATGAACTGTGTCTTATTTTATTGCATCTTTCATTCATAGAGATTCTGGACTGTCATAAGAATTATGTATAAAGAATCATTTCAGCAGCTACAGATATTTCCAGTCTGGAAACCTGTTTATCAGGCATAAGTAGTACTAAATCATTTCATAGAGTTGGTGTTTTCCTTTTCTAATCCAAAACTTCAGGGAGATAGACAGAACATATATAATTAGCTAAATTAGATACTGTTCTGAACTGGTTTTAATCAACAACCTTATTATTAGGAGAATGTGGCCAATTTATTTTTTTTTTTACAATGTACTTGATATTTATTTATATTTTGTTTTGTGTGTAGTTGTAAACATCTGAATGTGCTGCTGCATACCAGAGCTGTTGCAATTCATAGCTGTCACAGCAGTAACTGGCTTTTTTTTGGGATAAGAAATAGCTGACTTGAAATTGTCATGAATCTGTTGAAGGCTGAGAGGGAGGCGTTAAGCACTCTTAGACCTTTCTTCCTTACCAGTACGGTGGTAGAGCAGTTACCAAGTCTTCCCTGTTGGCTTGGCCTCGTGTGCCAGTGCTAGGAGGGAGCTCTGGGTTCTCTCGGGGAGCACAAGTGGTGCTGCAGAGAAGTGTGTGGAGAGGGGGAGGGATGGGGAGACCCCAAGGGTCTCGGGCTGCGGATGCAACAACCTTAGGAGCAGGCTGCTGTCATGGAGCTGTACCCCGTTCATATTTTTCATATTTGGGCTGTATCCATCATTGGTGTCTAGATTTTCAGTCACTTGGTTAGTGTAGATCTCCCAGAATCGCTGCTTTTTATCGAGTTTTCAACAACCTCTCCTTGGCTCTCCCATTTTTTCCTTCCAGGTTTAATATACATACTCCTGAAGCACATGGTTGACCGTTACAACTTATACTATGCCTATCTCCCTGCCAAACTGGAGAAGAAGATGCACTTTGCAGCTGTGAATCAGGCCCTCGCAGCTCCAATTCTCTGCCTTTTCTGGCTCTATTTTTTCTCATTCCTGCGGCTAGGTAAGTATTGCCTTTTTCCACCTAGAAGCTGCTCCAAGCTGTCTTGCCAACTTACTTAAATTATGAGTTTCATAGGCTCTGTAGGCTTTTATTTTTGCTTCCATAGATGGGCAGTCATCGTGGTTACCTGTGGCAGTGAATTATACGTTTGCAGCTTACTCAAGTTTGCATAAGATACTCTGATGGAGACAGCCAATATGTTAACTTAAAACTGCCAGCATGGAGATTCATATTTCTTCATTTTACAGATTGTGTGTTCCCTAAATCTGTGGAGTTTGAATTGACCGCTTGGACTGTGGAGTGACAGACAGTAAAGATCATTAAATAATACAAAAATCTATTCAGAATTAGCTCTTCCTAGTAAGATGGTTTCTGGCTTCGCTACCTGCATTTGTGTAGTCTGTGCGTAAGTTTAATTAGCCTGGATGAATTGGCTACTGCCTCTGTTGTACAGTAATCATTTAGAAAAAAACTTAATGTTGGCTAAAGCTAGTAAGACCTGTGTTCTGCATCATCTGTCAGACCTTACGTGGAAGGCTGCAGTGAGGTGGTGACTCTCCTCCCCGTGTTGTGATTTAAAAACTCACGGTTTGTGTGTAATCTGTTTTAAGAATAGAGATGTTCTGTGTTTTGCAAATCCTTAGCATTGATAGCATTGGGTGTGGTGTACTGACAGCTTTGACATCAGAAAAGGTAGGTGATAGCTTATGGCTTTTTATCTGTGATATAGGAGGAAGCGTTTGGCACGGAACAGGGATACTGGCGATGCTGGAAGTAGTTGAGCTTCCCTTCTTGGGAAGGAAGCCCTTGGTATCTGACTGTATTTTGCCCTCTTCTCTGCTTTCTCAGCACTGATGACAAATTGCATTGTGTTTTCCTAGCATACCAGTAGTAAAAAAGGTGTTGGCAGCCTGTCATCTAACTTTAGAGGTAGCTCCCCGTGGAGTTAAGAGGCACTTGGAACTGTTGCTTCAGGCTGACCTTGGATTTGAGCAGATGTCCCTGCATTACTTGTGTGTTCAAGAGATTGGGTTTTTTCTCTCGTTTTGAGAGCTGTCTTTACAACCAACAAATCCATGTCCTCTAAAATAACAGCAGAATTTCTAGAGCATGCTTTAGAAGAATCAACTCCAAACACACAGCAATTGATGTGCCTCTTTAAAAAGTGTTCTCAAGGAAGACCTGGTGTAGTAAAAATTAAATCTTTATAACAATGTTTTCTGGTTCTGCATCTGTGGCAAAACCATAATTTGTCACAGACCTCAGTAATGGAAACATGTTGGCTCTGTCAGCATAGAGGATCCTCTAGGGTCCTTGCAGGGTGGTGTTCAGTGATTTGTTGGTGCACAGGGCAGTCTAGCCAAGTGGTAGGAGCCTGAGAGGTAGGAACTTGAGATTTTGATTTCATTGCCATTGATTTCATTGCTGCTGCTTGTTCCAAAGAGAAGGAAGAAGGCGGCAGAGTGCTCTGCTTCCTTATCTGCAAAATAAATCAGTTTATGGCATGTGTAACTCAATTGCTTAGTCATTGGTTTGTATAGTTTGCCTGATACGGATATTTCAGTCTGGTTGCAGAGTACAGTGATAATACGCTGTTTTCTCATTCATTGTGTTAATGCAAGGCTGGAAGGACCGCTGTCCCTGTTCTCAGGGGCTTTTCCCCTCATGAATGGATCTGTGCAGGGCTTGCATAACCTGCCAAAAAGTAAAACTTCTCTGTTCTGTGCCACTGCATGTGCTGGGGGTTACCACAAAAATATGTGAGCATCAGTGTTGCCTCTTTTGACTGAAGAAGCTTGGAAATGGCTAGGTTTTATGGGGTTTGGTGGGTCCCCTCCTGTCCCCCCCCGGTATCTTATTTACAGCATTTTTGATGTGAGATTATTTTTTCCAGAATATTTTCCAGTGGACCTGGAGAATAAGTCACTGTAATCATAAATTTTCCATACTAGAGGCTGCTACTGTATCCTTTCTTATAGTTCTCTCTCTCCCCCCACGTTACCTTTCAGCTTAGTTCATGTTTACTAAGTTTCTTCTCTTGTTCCTTTCCCTTGAATTCCCCCCAATTCTGTCCACGTTTTATTGTGATGTCCTACACAGACAAGGATGTTCTCAAGTTGAAGGCTCAGTAAAACCAAATTATTTTGTGCAGGTACCACCGACTTGCCTTTTTTTTTTTTTTTTTTTTTTTTTTTCTCTTCCCATGTTTTGTGATGGCATCACACTATTGACTGCTTTCCAACTTGTACTTATCAGTTCTATTCAGGCTTGTTATCCCTCATACCTACAATTCGGTTTTCCTTCCAAATAAATTGTGGTTATTTATAGTTTTCTAAATACAATTTCATCTTACTGTTTATTTCTGAGGTTTTGTTTTTCCCTTGAAAAAGGGTGAGGTCATCTAATCTGTCAAGATAATTTTGACTGTTTATTTAATTTTTTACCCTTTGGGTTGTTTGCAAGCCATCCAGTTTGGTGCCATCATCATAATTAATAGGTGGACTCTATGTATTAAATTTCACAGGTAGTTAATGGAAGTATTTTAGAAGTGGGTCCAGAACAGGTGATGGAGGGTGAAGCATCACTCTGAGTGTTGTGTATCTGCAGCTGCTCTTCTTGGCCTTTCAGGAAGCTAGGAAAACAGCTTCTTCAGCAGTTTTACCAGTCAAGGAGCTTTGTGCATCTTGAGGTTCTCCTGTTTGTAGCTGAAAGTGGCATGCCCAGTCCTCTAAGGACAAAAAACCCAACAACCCACAGGCTTCCAAAAATGGGGAAGATAAAGTAAAGTTTGAAGTTTTTTTTTCCTGCTATGTATTTTTATATTGTATTCTCTGAATATTTTTCTAGGTTTTAAAGCACCTACAACCATGTTTACCTTCCTAGTTGTCAACATCACAATTATTATTTGCTTGGCTTACACTTGTTTTGGCTGTTTCAAGTACCTGAGTCCACTGAATTATAAGGTAAGGATGGATCCAACACCTTTCAGTACCTACCTGTGTGCTTGATGTAGCACCAGCTATTCCTGCTGGGTTGTTGGTGCCTTCTTGCTAGCGACATCTGTTCAAAGGTTCGTTCTGGGTGAGACAGCTAAAGAGGGCTGATGGCAGAGGTAACTGCCTGGCACAGTGGGAAGTCTGTCAGAGTTAGCAGGAGCTGAATTTGAGAGGAGGAAGTATGGAAGAGGATTGGAGAGAGTACTGGCGCTGCACAGAGATCTGTCTCTGCAGGTTTTTGGGTGCTTACAATCTCCGTGTATTGTTTTGACTTACCAGTTTGATATCGTCTCTTCTCCTTTCCCCACCTGTTACTGGTTACAGGTAGAAGACATGCAAGGTGAAAGAGGAAATGACACTGATGTACCAGCCATCCCAACATCTTCTGTAAGAAGTTAAGAGTTACTAATATTCTCTTACGTTTCCTAGAAAAAACTTGATTTCTCACCCTGCTTACCAAAGAGCTTGTGTAGGACATATTAGTCTGGATGAACTGTGGGGCTTCCCATACGCACGTGGGACCAGAGTTCTGCAGCTGGGTGCTCTGACTGTTCCCAGGTGGTGTTCCAGAAGTACCTCCAGCTGATGTTTTGGGAGTAGTTGAGACACGCTACTTCCAGCAGCTCTGTGCACTGTGTTCTGGGGCTTACACCAGGCACATCCTCACATCTGGACAGCTGTCAAATGCAGTCAGTTGCCGCTGCTTTGTGACTTTGAAAGTTGTGATGTGTGTAGCAGGCCTTACCTGCCGCATCACTGGAAAGGACGTAGGAGTGAGAGACAAATAGAGGCCTTTGTGCCACAGTCTGCAAGTACAGGCGAGTGAGCGTTGCACCAGAAAGCCTCCGTGAGGGTGTACAAGGCCTTAGGTGTTAAGGTGAAGAACGGGAAATGGATGAAAAGAAGAGTGGCAAGGGGAAAGGTTATCCTGGGTGAATTATCTCAACGTTGTACTTTGAGAGACTAGTAAAATCCTTACCGCTTGTGATTTCAGATGTACGTCCCCCGAGTTTTGCGTTCTCCTTCTACAGAAAGGACGGTGCTTGCCCACAAGGAGCAGCAGTCATACGGCACCATGGACACCACTTGCTCCCCGGCAGAAGGAATCGTAAACTATTCTGCTGGACCCGCGATTATCGAGCAGGCAGCGAGCGGTTCGCTTTGAATGCCAAGGAGTAACACAAGGTGGAGCACTGGGTCCGGGTTTGGGAGAACGAATTCCCCTCGCCGCCGCCACCACCACAGTATTCTGTTCCATTTACATGTTCCTGCCTACAGGAGAGGTACAGAAATAATTCATTGTGTGGTCTGCAGCTGTGCTCGGAGATTAAAAAGCAGATGCCTTGGGACCGGTTGTTTTCCAGGCTGTCTACACATGTTGTGAAACAAACATGTTGAACACAGAGATGCTGATCCTCAGGGACTTGACTTATGCTATCTCATCACTTGCCTTATGAAGATAACTTATGCTGCATATAGATAACTGGTAACCAAAGTACATGGAGCTATTACAGCCATCATTTATTTATTCAAAATAATTAAAAAAAAAAACAAAACCACAAAAAAAAAACCCCAAAACCAGCAAACCCTTTAGTATTTATCAATCACTTGATGTGTTAAATCCTGAAGCAGTGTCACTTTAGATGAAAATGCTGTTTGCGTGGGCGCTGAGGCTGGTGTGTGGGAGTCTTTCCTTTTGCCACCCAAAGTAGTCAGTATAGACTTGGTCATGTTACTTTTTTCTTTAAAAGAGGTGAGGGAGTTACTGTGCACTTGGGTACTAAAAGTACCAAAGCAAAAAGGCTGGGATAAAGAAGGGAGTGATTAATTTAATACTGGTTTTATACATATTTTTGGAGGCTGTTTATAGGTTGCTAGTTTCAGTTCACTATTTTTAAGGGCCTTCCACAATGAAAGTTCACCTGCCAACAATAAAGGATGCAAACATTTTATCTTTCTTTTAATCTTGGGTCAGAATGCCAGATCTCTGGGTTTTCTCTACAGATGATACGAGCTGGAAGATATTAAGTTTTTAAATTGTGTAGTAGGTGCCAATTTATTCAAAGGTACATCATGTCAAAGTGTAACTAATAATCATGAAGCAATAAAACACCGAGTTTGGAGAAATTTTGGGATGTCTTGATTGATTTATTTTTTTCTTTATATATTGAAACAGTTCCTTTGCTAGCTGCCCCACAGCATGGTCAGTGTCATGAGCTGTTCCTAAGAGCACTGCCATGAGGCTTGGAATGACAGTATGTCCCATGAGAGATTTGAATACTTTTATATTTCCCTTTGGGATGAATCTTGGTGACCTTTGGGTAGGGAAGGTTTTGGCCCTCCCAACCCCTCTGTTTGCCTGTTAGTAGTTAAATTGTTAATTCCCGATTTTGGCCTTTTCTGGCATGTCTGTGAAGCAGCAACATCTTGGGACTGGAGTAGAATTTGCACCATAAATGAGTGTGTGCAGATGTTCAGTGTCTTGCAGGCCTGCGTCCAGCTTCCCAAGGCCAGCACTCTGGAAGAACGTTCAGCAGGAGACCTGACCTGCTTCGAGAAGGACCCCGCAGAGCTCTGATAACCCCCAGGAGGAGCCCATCCTGTTGGCTGGAAGTGCACCCAACTCCTGGCTCTTAAAAGGCAAGTGAGGATCCTTGTCTAGTGGGGGGGGCATGGATTTGTGTCAGGCTTCTTTTATACTATCGCATCATATACAGTTTAGTCTGTAAATGGGGCGGTGGGAGGGGGAAGTGTTTGGATTTTAGCAATTGTATTACTAGAGGTGGTACATACGCTGGGAATTGTAATTTTTTAGTAATCATGGTACTAGAGCTGGTGTGTATGCTAAATACAAACTGCCATTGGAGATTGCTATTTAAACCAAGAAAAAACAACACCCCGCAGACTCCACATTTTATACTGTCTCTCCTGAGGGTCTCACGTGGACGTGAGGACAAGGGGAGGAGATAGAGCCTGTTGTATTAATTAGAAGTCTGTGATCGTTCTAACTCATTTCTCACCGCAGTACCCCACCTCATACAGTTTTCTGCAGAAACAGCGGACACTTATGTAGACTAATTGAGGAATCAAACAATTCAGCTACTACCACACCTGACCTGCTTATAGTGGTTGGTGCTGCAGGATTTTTGTGCTCTGTGGTATAACATTTTTGAGTGAGTGACTTTGGATATTCACTGTGAGGTTCTGTATGTTGATATCTCAAGGACGAAAACTCTTGGTGATTGGATTTCCTTTTGTGCTGGGAATGCTGCTGAACCTTGGTAATGAAGCTCCTTGTGGCTGGCACAGGTTCATTCCAGATAGGGCCAGCTCTCCAATAAACGCCCCTGCAGTCATGCTAATGTGCTTCAGATACAGAATATGGAAAACCTGGCAGGTAATGGAAAGTTGCACCTCGCTACATAGCCATTGCTGGCATTTGAGGAACCACTTTGTATGTCTAATGGGGAAAACCACCTGCATATTTCACTTATGTGGCAGCTGTTCTTGTTTGCTGCTGTCCTTTGTTGCAGTTAAGCTCATAGAAATGTCTGATATTAGGACATGCACTAGTTTGAGTAGAGGCTGGGATCACCTATTAGGAAAATGTCACAAGACCTCCATGTATAGCCACACACCAATTAAAAGCTGGTTTATCAGCTTTGCTATGTTGTACTTGCTGCCCTAGTCTTTTGGGTCTGTCTCTGAGAGCTGGAAGTAATTAGGAAACGGCACTGGCTTTAATTCATTCCTTCATGCTGGTGGATATCTCTGAGAGGATAAAATTAGATCAGCGGGAGAAACTCCTTGCATTCCTTGCTGAGCCTTAGAGAAAAGCTGGGGGATGGAAGCCTCAACAAATGTGGATATTGGCTACACTGTATTTGAAATTCATATTTAAAGTCATTGCACATTCTTTACTGTTCTTTTTATAAATCTTCTGGCAGGAAGCCTAAGCAAATGGCCCAGCTGGAGTTACTGATTGTAGCTCCCAGAAGCCATATTTGTTGAGATCCAGCGCCTGCTGCTTGCCTTGCATTGCTCAGTTGGAACAACTCCTCCTCCCCACCTCGCTCTTTGCTAAGTCCTTACTTGCATTCTAGCCGCCGCCACCAGCAGTGCTTCGGTGGAACGCGAATCCTGGACAAGTCTGACACCCAGGCATGAGTAAGCCCTGCAGTGTGGTCTGTGACGGGATTCTCTGACTCATCAGAGGGGACAACCTCAGAAGAGTCAAAGAACAGAGCTCATTCAATATTGTACAATTCACGTGCTTCTGCAAAGACTTCACTATACGTTGCTTTCTCCTATGGTGAGGAAAATGCTATATGGTATGCTGAGACAACAAGAAAAAAAAAGCCCAACCAAAAAAAAAACCACCCAACCCCCCCAAACCTGGCTTGTTTAGATATACCTAGCTCCGTGCCAGTTAGAGCTTATTCTATGCCCAATCCTTTTTACCTCCTGCCCTATTACAATGTATCCTCGACACCCAAATGATTTCCCATTTGCATCAGGCACACACATTCATGATTTGTTTTCCTTTGGGCTTTTCCCCTGTGTGTCCTGAGCCAAAAGCAGATCTCGCTGCTGGCTAAGTTTGTAAATGCTTCAGTGTAGCACTGGACCGTATTCTTTCTGTCTTACAGAAATCCAGTTCCCGACTCTGCTTGCCCACTCGGCTTTCAGTTGTTAGCAATTCTTGTGTGTGATACAGAGATACACATTTATTAGCGTTTGGAAGCCTTTTGCTTTTATGCGTTTGAAGAAGGTGGGCTTGTCCTAGAAGCAGCAGATCACAGCGTTGTTCTCCAGGCTCTTAGAAAAAGTGAGGTAGGAAAAGCCCAGGAAGATTTGGGGCTGAGGGGTCTTTTTCTGTCACTAACACAAACCCAAGTCCCTCGAGTACAACAAAAAGACACGCTTTGTTGTCTCCAAGCTGCAACAATGCAAGGAAATACACACTTCTATTTCCAAATGATGGCCAGGGTCATAACTTGCAAAGAGGACATGTGTCTTCTTAAAGTCATCTTGCAAATTCCTTCTCTGTCTAATCTGGACAAGACTTCTTGAATGGTTCTGCTTATCACCTGTCTGTAACAGCTGCAAGTGCCTGTTTCAGAGATTTTGGAGGTACAGAAGTTGTTCCTTCTTTCTGAGGACAGCTGCCTGGCAGATCAAAGCAGAAAGGAAATGACTAAATGTAGAGACACGGAAGATTGGGTTATTAAACCAGAACGTGCTTCCCTTTTAATTTTTTGGTTCTTGGGTTAACTTCTGGCTCTTGCTTTGTATCCAGCATCCTATTGGTTAGGCTGTAGCATCTCCAGCTGCAGCAAGTGCAACTTCCCAATTTTTGTGTGCTCGGACACAGAGCTCCAAGGTTATCTTCACTTGTTCTTTATCAGCAGAGTCTGTAAGCATTTGTTGCTTGGAGAGAATGTGTATCAAGAAGAGCTGTCTTTTCTGTTGCATGTACCGTAATTAGCTTTTATTTCTTACGATGAATCGGCTGATGTGGTCCCATGAATTAACTGGGGTAGTACATGAAGCTGCTTCTACCTACTCGGTGTGCCTCTGCTACCAGTCTCTTCCAGCAGGGAGCCTGCGGTCTCCGTTACAGGGTGACTGGACTCCTGGTTGAAAGCAAACGTTGCTTTCCTGGAGGAGGGTTTGTTCCCTTCTGTAGCAGCTTGTTTCCTGCCTTCCTAGGTGAGTTCAGGTGTAACGTGTATTCTCTCTTGAATGGATTTTTGGAGTCCCACCTTAAGACAACTTTTATGCCTAGTGGAAAGTAATATTCTATGTGTTGAATAAGAATTTCACTAGCTTAACAAGCCAAACATGTTTCCAGCTTCAATTCTGGATGGAGATCTCTTTCCACTACAGTTCTGGTTTGGAAATGTCTACTGATACAAAGCTGGTGGTCTTCAGCCCATCTTACCATTTCCCTGAGTTGTGATAGATATGTGATACACAGGATATCACACAGATGCGATAGTGTCATTTTGGGGCCTTAAAGCACTTATCTTCCAGGCTGTAAACTGATGATACTCGATTTAGATGTTGCAGTAAGATAGCTTTTTCTGAGAAGTCACAGGGACAGCGGTTGTAAGATCTGATATCCTTGCACACGCTCTACTAGATCTGCACGTGATATTCAGGTGGGAATGGGTGGGACTGTAAATATCAAGAAGAGGAGAGGGAAGTTTTCATATCTGTTTCTAGAATCAGCAGTTAATGTGGTTCAATGTTATTTAAAGTGCTGGTTAATAGTTAATGAAGACAGTCTTCTAAAAAGTGATGTTTAAAATAGAGTTCTAGAAAACTTAACGTATGGTATGTCATAAGGTACTCCTGAATAAAACAGGAGCCAGAATTTGTTGCTGTCTCATATTACTGCTGTGTGGTTGTGAACCTTCGGTTTTTATGTAGTGGCACAAAAGGGTGAAAGCTTGTGATGGTAGTTGGTGACTGGTAGTTGGTTGGTGAAAGGTATCTATCTGTTGCACTTCTCGGATGTTTATTAAAATAAAAAAGAGTTGCAGCACAGGAGGAAGACTGAGAGCAGAGGGAATGTAAGATGTATTTTTGTGTACAGCTCCCCTTCCTCCTGTAAGAAAATCTTTTGTGCATTCAGTGGTGGTTTATGCTTGGCTTTTCAGATCAATTAGCTTTATTACAGCCTGCTCTCCTCAAATGTGAAGGACAAAGTTGCTTCTTTCAAGTGAGGAAGTTCCATGTCAAAACTTATTTTTGATTTCTAAATATTTTTTTCCTTAAGGCGAATTATCAGTACTTCTTTCCCCTGCTCCATCTACAGACATAGAGAAATAAAACCAACAGCAAGCTCCACAGAGGAAAATGAAAAAGGAAGCGATTTAAAGAATTGCTAATAAGTACTGTAAATTGGTTGCAGGCATTGAATTTTTTTTTATGACAGGGTTCAAGCTTTAGAGAATGGAGTATGGGTTTCTTACTTCTTTATATTTGCCATCTGTAACTTCAGAATTGTTCCTAAAATAGGAAGAATTTATTCCCTTCTGAGACCAGGAATCAGAATCTGCTAGGAAGAAGGGGGCAAACATTGAGAAACAAATCAGTTTGCACCTTTAAGAGGAATCATTTAAGCAATTAGTTCTGTTATTTGGCTTCAAAAGGGAAAAGACATATTGGTGAAGTTAGGAGAATTGTATCTGTGTTCTGTAGTGGGTTCTTCTGCTCGCTTTGTGTGAGATTAGTACTTAATCCCTCTTTGCACCTGTTTCTCTGAAACTTTAAGAATGCCTTCTGATCATTATCAGCCACAAAAGACTTGGGAAGATGAAAAAAAAAAATTCCAATGAGACAAAAATGCAGGGGTGGACCTTAGTTCCCTGGAGGCTGAACAAGAATTCCTAGAACTCAAGATACAAGTGTATTTACATAAAAAAACACCCCAGCAATGCAGGGTTGGTTGCAAAAGAGCTTAAGAACCGCTGGCCACAAAGCTGCTCTTGGGCTGTGCTCCATGTGGGGAAGCTGAAACATTAGCGGGTGCACTGTGAGCAGTAGTGAGATCCTACAAGGCAGCGATGGCCATAGCCCAAAAGCGAGGGGGACCACTTAGGCTGGGTCCTAAGTGTCCACACGCCATCGCAGTCAGCAAGGTGTGCCGTGCAGACACAGCGGGCAGGACGTGGCTGGGCCTTTCCCCTCTGCAGAGGAAGGCTGAAGGCCATGGACAACCACCGCTTACCTGAACACCTCAGGGTGGGACATACCCGTGGGCTCTTGTGCAGTGGACAACTGGGAATGAAACAACAGCAGGTGGGTGGTGCCGAGAAGGAAGGATGGAGTGTTTGCTGGGAAGCCAGTATCAGCAGGATGGGCAAAAGCTGGTTTTGCATTGGATGTGGGATACCGGTGGGGGCAGGAATTTCCGAGCTGGGGGTGCAGTTTCTCATTTCACCTGCCTGCAGGGCCTGGCCCTCCTTGTGCCCAGAGCAGGCTGCAGCCGCTGCAGACACAACCAGCGCCCCTGGCTCAGCTTTGGCCGTGGGGGGCTCTGCAGGTGTCAGGCTGGGCCCCTTGTGGCTGCTGGGGCAGGTGGCACAGGCAAGGTGAAGCAGTTGTTTCCCTCCTTGCACCTCTTTTGTGCTGTTGAGACAGTCGTGAGTCAGTCTTCTGAAGTTTGTCACGTTGGTTGGTTGGTAGCTGGGTGGTGGAGTCTAGTTCTGGCATCTCGTGTTTCCGTTCCCCTGTTCTCTGTGCTGTGCTCTCTCTGCGCTCATCAGCTGCACTGGTTTGAACCATTGCTGCAAAGGGGGATTATCCCTCATTTAAGAAGATGGCAACTCATCACTTAAATCTCATTTATCGTTTGTCCTACCCTCAAAACAGCAGATACTCAGTTATTAATCACGGGGAGAGCATGAGCATCCTTAACACCTTAAAATCCAGTCAGGAAGGTATTTTGAAGACTGGCGTTTGGACTACGTCTAGCAAGGGGAAAGCGCTGTCACTCAGCACAGCTCTGTTTATAAATACTGCTCTCCAGGAGACAACTGACAATTGTAATGGGGCTAATTCTTCTAGCAGCATTGCCATAACACCATCAGGGCTGTCTCGCACTGCACAGGGTATTTCTTCCATGAAAGAAAACTAATCCTAAGCAAAACGGTTTTAGTGTGAGTTATGTTCCATAAAGTGCTATTACAGCAAGTAAAACAAGTGGCATCATTTCTCAGTGTTTTAAAATAAGCTACCCTGTAATCAATATGGATTTATTCCTTGTCTCTTCCCACGGTATCCAGAAGGATCTTTCCATTCCTCTTCCAGAAAGACAAAAATGTGTCTTCGTTTAATGCGTGTTATGTATTGCACCTGCTGTAAAGCGGAATGTACATTTGACTGACTGTCTTGAGCATATCAGTCCTTGCCCCCAAGCAATTCTAGCTGATTCAGTGGTGATGAATAGTGCCCCTTATGGATCTAGATCTGTGATGCTAGACTTAGCAGATTCTATTTTGCACTAAATGATGGTTTAACTTCCTTTTTTTGTATGAAAGTGTGATTTCTATTCATTTTTTTCCCCTCATTCATAATCTGAGTAATGCCTGACTCTTCCTGTTTAATGTATGTGAAGTCTTGGCTTGTTTAGTCATGTGAGATGTCCAAAGGCTACATCTAGTGGCTTGGATTTTTCAGGACTTTATGGCTTGTAGTTTAAAAATCAGAAGTCAAAGTTGGTTTTAGCTGGGAGTTATTTGAGCTGGAGGCGTATGAGAAGTTGATGACCTTACTGGTGTTTTTCCATAGCAGAAGCAGATGCTTTCCAAAGCACTTCAGCTGGGGGGGCAGAATGTCAGTTCTACTTATTTTCAGTGGCATCTCCGTGGTTCTGAACCTCTTATCCAGGCTCTTCATGGGCTGTAAGTGGCTAATTACAAAGTAGGATTTAGGTCAGCTGCTTCTGGTTTCGGAGTGGGATGAATGCATGTTTTGGAGCAACTTAAGGAGGAATGGCTTTAAGACAGCAGCTGCTTTGAGCAGAGGTTTTGGGGCAACTTTGGAAGCTTCACCAAGAAATGGCTCTGGAGCAAAACAAAATGTCCTGAGTGTCAAAGCATCGCCAGATTCTGGATTCTCCTGAAGGCCATAGCTACTATTTCAGAGCCTTATTCCCAAGAAACAGCTCAGCCAGCCTGACAGCAGCACATTTAGCCTTGTTAGAGGAGACTTACTGTCCGAATGGCAGCTACTCTGCTGGTTCACTTAAATAAGAACAAGTGTAACAGAGCACAGAGTCCTTTCTTACTGCTTATGCCTATTGCAATAATGTGACACGCAGTTACTTGCTGACAGAAGTGTTAAAACTATTCCTTGATTATCTGACAGAATCTTGTACTGCTTGCTGTTAGTACTGTACCAAAGAACTGCCCATTAGCCAGATGTGTATCAGGTGAGTCTGGATTCACTCAAGCTGGTTATCAAATCTGAAGCCCAGGCTCGTGGGAGAGTTGTTCCTTGCAGAAAGAGGTGCAGATACTGTCACTGGCCCACAAACACTTCATTAGCGTTAAACTTTGCACTACAGGCAGTGGGATTGGCTCCATTTTGCTAAAAACACATGATTATTTTGAAAAAGGGGAGGGGAACTGATGGCTGGCTTTACAGCTGGCACATAGATGAATTTTGTACTCTTTCACATTGTCATAGTATTTCACTGAATCTTTGTATCCATGTGTGCCTAAGTAGGTGATGAACAACAGCTGCTCATAGCTGTGGGCTTAAGGTTTGAGAAGTGTGACAACAGAATTCAGAAAACCTTTGCTATAGAACAAGTGTTTAATTATAACTTTTAAGCTTCTGAAGTTACACCTTTTAGGTCCAGATTTTTTTCCCTTTCAGACAGTAGCTAATGAACCCCATTTTTGTGCTGGATTTAGGGTCTCAGTGCCGATCGTCTGTACTCAGTAGAACTGACAGTGTGGACAGCTCGTGCTTGTAGCAGGCTGAAGTGCACTTCCCTGGTGTGCAGAGCGGGGCAAGGACATGCTCATTTACTGCCTCTGTTCATTATCGTTGTCTCAAGATTGCTGAGCACTGTGATGTGTATTTTAAAATAGAAAGGGTCTACAGGCAGTTGTTTTTCACCCAGCTCTCACAGGTGACTGAGCCTGGATGAGCTGCTGTAAGATAAGATCACAAAATGGAGTCGTGATGCGCTGCCTTTCATCGAGGCTGGGCCCCTTCACGCAGATCTGCTCCAGAAGGGAGAGAGAAAACACTCTGAGCCTTCTACTCGCATCTGAGAATCGGTTTGGCAGGTATCATATAGCAAACTTCCTTCCCACTTTATCTGCGTGGTGACTGAACAGCCCCTGGGGAGGATCTGGTTAGATCAGTACGGCGGTGTTCCCTAGCACCGCAGCAGATGTCCGCATGTGCATTAAAGATGAGAGAGGATGAGCTCCAGCTCTGAAATACAAGGCCACACAGGGGACAGAGGTAAAGCAAAACCAAATGGCCAGAGATCAAGACTTGCACAAGAGGGAGCACAGTGGTGCCTGTGAACAGCTGGCGTGGTCAGAGGTGAGCTGATTCCTCCTGAATAAACCACCTTTCGTCAATATACTGCACCTGAAACAAGCTTGGGGCTGGTCTTCTCTGGGAAGAGTCTGTTTTAGACTAATTCTGGGTTTTCATCCTGTCTGTTCAAAACAGACTGGGCTGAACCACACACTATTTTTCAAATGAGCACATGAAAGCACTTAAAAGTAAATGTAGAATTAGCACTTGCTACTGATCTGGAAGCAGTTAACTGTTTTAAAGAATTAAAGTACAGGTTTTTTGAATTGTCTAGGTCAAAGACAACACTGCAGCCATATCTTGTAGGGAGACCTGAGTGCTTTGTGCCTTCCTCTACTGCAGCCCAGTGCAGAAGCACAGAAGGAAGAGGAATGGTACCGAGAGGTCTCCTGTCTGCTCAGAAAACTGATCCTGGCTGGTCCACAACCCATCTGCCCTAATGATTTTCTGTCATTGTGTATCAGGTCGCTTTGAGCACTAAGATTCAAATGTGCCTGGCAGGAGTGCTGACTTGCCTTCTGTGAAACAAGCTACGTGGTATTCGTGAGTCTAAAGCCCTGTGGGATGGAGCGGGTCTCTGCTGGAGCGACTGTTATTTAACAGCTTCCATTTCCATTAATACTGTGAAATAATACTAATCCATGCAAGTGTTACTGGTGGATTGTATTTCCATGTGCTTGTAGGGGTAGCAGAAGTGACTGGAGAACAAAACCATACTAAAACCAGTCATCTGGATACAGTTTAAGAGTGTTTGAAGCTCAACTGCACACACTAGGGACTGTTGCTGGCAAAAACATACAGCCCTTCAAATAATTTTTTTGTTGAGCTGTTTGCCTTCAATCTGACCTTTGTAACAGATACAGTACAGAATTGATAGGTTCTGAATTGATGCTTCTCTTTGCTGTCACCAAGCAAAAATCTCAGTTATAAAAAAATTTAGAAGAAACACACAGGTAATTATTCAAAATTTTAATGCAAGTTTCTTTTAATTTTGAACTAATCTATTTTTTTATTCTTTAGCATGAGGCATTTACAATACCCTGCAGAAACAGTGCAAAGCCACAGTGTCTTGAGCCTATCCAGGGCTATGTTCAGTTAAGAGTACAAAGTCAGTGCAGAGGCAGCCTGGGCTCCAATTGCTCCTACCCAAGCCCTCCTGGTCCGAGCTACAGCTGCCTGTGTGTTTCAGCTGCTCCAGCCTCCCCACGGCCCGGGAGGTGCTTCACAGCCCCGGCTGGCAGAGAAAGGCAGCCAGCTGGCTGGTTTAAAGGTACCGTGGATTGTCAATGCCAATTAACCAATGCACTCATGCAAGCTAAGTCTTGCTAGGCTGTTCCCTATTTTTTGTGTGAACAACCTCACAGCTACAGCAACTCAAGTTTTACTGCTGCTGTGGAAAAAAAAGCCTTTCATAAGTAATAACAGTGTAATTGTTATTAGTTGTAAGATCTACTTATACATTTCAAAGGAAGAGTTGGGGTACTACAGAACAGATTTTTTTACAAGTCAGTGCTTAGGGGAAAAGATAACCAAGTAATCTTCATGCTACTTTCTCCACCTAGTTGAACACAAAAAACCAAAACGCCAACCCAAAATCAGCAGGTCCCCACAGCAGTATCTCATCAAGATATACTGCATCTTTCTTGCTGTCCTCTCACATCTGGTCAAGAATAAGATCTAATTACATGGATTACAATAGACTTAGTAAGGCAGGTACATGTGCTAGGCTGTAAGCGATTACCTTGCTGTTTGTTAGGGGAGTTATTCTCCTTTCTTTCTCCAGAGTTGCTCTTTCTCTACTTTCCCAACAAATTGCAGAATATCTTCAGCAAGAAGTTCAGGTTCCTCCAAAGCTGCAAAGTGGCCACCTCGAGGCATGAAATGGAAGGAAACTATGTTGGTGTATTTCTTCTGGGCCCAAGCCTGGGGTGTGTGCATGACTTCATTAGGGAAGGAGGCAATGCCAGTAGGTACTTGTACTGTGAGCCTGAGCAAAGAGAAAAAATAATTGTAATCTTTCAAACACTTAAACAGTTGGGTATGCTGTTGTTAGGCAATTAACATTTGACTTCCCGATTCTCAGTTTGAAGGCTAGACAACACTCCCACACCCAGGAAAAAAAAAAGAAATAATATTTTGCATACATCGATACTAAGGCAATTTTGCAAGGAATCCAGGGCATGAGAGTGAGAAGCATGGAAACAGAGATGAGAGCCCTAGGAGGTGGCAGGGATCAAGTTTCCTCATGCTGCATTCAACACTTGAGAGTCATATATTGAGGGGAAAGCACACAATTTGACAGGGGCCGGAGAGAGATTTACAGTGAAGATTACAACTAGAACATGTTGAGCCTGGCAGGACGACTGGAGGGAAAGGGGAAGAATTACCTTGATCTGCTGCACAAGGGAAGTTGAGGAGAGGAATAATGGAGAGTACATCTAGACTAGCTCAGAGAAAATATTTCCAAATTTAAGACTTTATCCTCTAAAGTAGCTCTTGCTTTTAACTGGCACAAATGCACACAATGGAACATTTTGCACCATAGTAAGTGTAGGGAAGCAACTAGATTTGAGGGGAAAAGTATCTTTGAAAGCAGAATGATCAGTGCTTGTTATAAATGGGCCAACATTTTATAGGTTTAAATGTCCAGTACACATAAGCCACCTTGTCAGAAGTGACAGATGTTAAGATATAGATACAAACATTGTTGGGCATGTAACTACTGGAAGTCTGAAAACAGGGTGCCTAATTTTACATAGGACTTTCGGACTCTTTCCTCTAGGCACACAGAAGCTCATATAGCTCATCTCATGTAGGCAGAACCAGAGCAGGATACTGCCCACGGTGTAGCCACAACAGCTTCAAGAACTGAGTCACCTTCCTCAGAGCATCATTTCACAGCTAAATAAATACCATAGCAGTGAGCTGTGGTTGCAGATACCTCAGGGCAGGTTTAAGCCTTCACTAATACTCAAGCTGACACAAGTATATGCAGCCAAGCTGCTGTCTTAAGTGTCTGCGCAGAAGGAACATCAGTCTTCGCTGACTTTCAAATTATGCAGTTTGTCAGTATACTGAAGTTTCTTCCAAAAAGCAGGGCTTAAATCTTTCGCAAAACTAGGCAAACTGTGTCCGGAAAAGTACTAGAATTACAAACCAAATAAACTAAAAACAAAACTGACTGTATGACTCACAGGCTAATTTAGTAACTGCAATAAAATCTGGAATACTTGGATGTGCTTTTCTCTAGTTGGATACACTATGAATGGGCGTCCTCAAGCAGTGCCTCCAGTCCATTCTCCTTACTGATGGTTCAGGATTCTTGCCTAATTACTGTGTTTTCCAAGCACAACACAGTACATCAACTAACAGCCCTGTCCCGCAGAAGAACACCGTGGTAGTGTTGCTTTTTCTCAGCTTTCAGAAACTTGTAGCAGCTCTAAGATGTAAGCAATTTGCCTGCAACCATGAAATTAAGTTCAGGACAAAATATTTAAAGAAAAAAATCCACTTACCTTTCATGTTTCTGTGTGCCTATCCCCTTCTGCAAATTTTCTTTGTAGAAACGCATTGAGGAGACTATACAGCCTGACACCCAGTAGATCATGATATTGGTGAGCAGATCATCCAGGTTAAACTTCCTGAAAGCGTAAGCCCAGAGCTGCTTAGTTAGAACTGAATACATTTTGTATTACTTTAGCAGGGACTTGACTTTGGTTTGGTTGTAAGAAAAAAAAGTTATAGGAAAACCCAGTTAATTTGGTTAAGAAAAGAGTTGAGAGGTGAAGCCTGCTACTCCCCCTCTGTCTGTCAGTGACCAATTAAGCACATTAAAGGCCTGTGGACACAAGCTGGGAAGTGACATTTTAACCTCTACACAGAAGGCAGGCTCCAGCACAGGTGTCGTACTGTCCGTGGATGGGGAGGGTAGGTGCCATTTATCATCTGTGATTTGAAATGCTACCATGAGCTTTCAATAGAGCCATCACACCAACGTGCTGTAAACAGTGCATGTTTCATACCAAATTTTAGCTGTATGCAGTGCAAACATTATATTCAAATCCACTGTCACTGGGCCTTTTCATAACATGCCCTTTCACTCCTTTGCTACCAGGAACCTCAGTGATTTTCAAAGGGCATTTTTATCTCAGATCTCTGCGACACACTATTGTTAGCAAACGGTAGGTATATGAAACAATACCCATCAACCTAAAGCAAATTCATAGAGTTAAGTATTAGTATTAAAATGAATCATGAGTTCTGTTTCCCAGCATCTTTAATGTAGTTAAACTTTTTTCTGTTCTAATGGAATTCTTCCACCTAAGCCACTTTTTAATACCCAAAAGTTGCAGACTCAATCTCCTTTCTAGATCAAAGTGGGAAGGGAGTACATCAGCCTTCGTGGCCTGTTTGCTTCTGTGCACTCTGTAGTACAGCACCATTTGTGGCCGCTACGGGCAGGCTCCCTGTGAGTTGTGAGGTGATCCATTCAGACAAGCTTCTTTTGCTGAGACTCTGGCCTTAGTCACCTCATCCGGAATGGCATAAGAGGAAATGCTTACCTCTCTAGTCCTCCGTCCTCTAAATTTTGGAATTCTGGATCAGTCCATGTAGAAAACTTTTCCAAGATGTATGCAGCCAGTCCTACAGGAGAGTCGTTCAAACCACAGCCTGAAAAGGAGGAGAAAAATGTAACTAAAATTGCAATATCCAACTACTGAACTCAGACTGTTAGAGAAGCAGCCCATTACAATACAGCACAGATAACTTTACAAAGCTGTTCCAGCAGCTGCTTTCTTAAATAAATAAATAAAATAGTAGAATCAGTTGGAGCCATTTATTGTTGGATCATAAACTGACAGTATCTGCAAAACAACAGTCTCTGCATTAGCTCACACTATGTTTTTTGAACTGATGTAACAGTATCGGATTTCTTCTGGCTTTTTTTTTTCTTGTAAGCTAATAAGATCAAGCTCTATGTGCCAAGTAGGGTTTGCTTCCATTAATCTGGAAGTTGTCATGTATTAAACAGCATTACAGGGCCAAACCCCACATGCCTACACATGACCAGGAGAATTTGCACCATTCTATAACAGCAAAAAACATTCTAAGCGTTATTAGAAAGTCATTAAGTAAGAGCAAGGCTTTACTAAAAGGTCCATCTTTGGAATTAGCAATAGCCAGCTGCCTTCATGCAGAAGAAGGCTTAATATACTTTCTATGGTTTTGCTTGGACAGAAAAAACACGCCTGCACCTGGAACTCTGCTAATACATCCTAATGCTGTGACATACAGGGACCATAAACTGTCTCAGCTGCTCAGAAAAACCTTAGAAAATTTTTTTCCTGAGGAACAGCAGTATATTGGAAGTTCCACCCATGCAACCCAACCTTCCTGAAAGATGCTTAACGCTACAGCTAGCACAATTTCATCAGTAATTGCTACTTAAACATGATAGTTGTTTGAGTTATCAAACAACTAATACTGATAACTGAAATATCAAGTGTTTGAAAAAGTTCTATTGAGCATGCTTTCCAGATCTGCAGAAGTAGACAAGCAACAGCCTGTTCTCATAAGAAGAGTACATTGGTTTACCTAATTGGAAAATTTGATCCTAACATTACTTTGAATATAGGCGCTGTCCATTTCAGTCTGTTGAAAATTAACCCACACTCCATGCAGGTTTCCCAAATAATAAGTGTAAAATCAAATCCATGCAAGCCTGTTGGATCAAAAGCCAGCTCTGAAGCAAGAGTATATTAGAAAGCAATGTGCATGCATATATATATATATATATATATAAAAATAAAAAATATAAAAAAATCCAGAGAGAACTTTCTTGCTTAGGACAGCTTGCAAGGTACCTGCCCTGTACCACCAGAAGTCTCAGGAGTGTGGAGGGCTCCATGGCTGTGCTTTCAGCTACGCTACACTCCCATCTTCAGAGGGTTTTTCTCCCTATGGGAACCTGCCACACTCCTCTCTGTCTTCGAAACTGCAGAAATGCTCCTGCCCCAGCTCCCACAACTGGCTGCATGTTCCCAGGCTGCGCAGTCAGCTCTGACAGACCAGCACACTACTGGGAGGGACAAGAATCAGCCAGAAAAACACAGCAGAAGGAGCATGGCTAGGCATCTTTCAGCTACCAGCTTCCCCACCTTTTCTTAAAGCACAAAAAGAACTAGAGACTAGTAATTTTTAGAAACCAAAACTCAAAGGAAGCAAAACTATTTTAAATCCGTAAAATTATCATTTTGCCTACACATTTTAAGAATATACCTGCTTCTGTAGGTAAGCTTATGGAAAATCATTACAAAATAGTTTCCTTAGGTACGTTTTTAATAAACCCCACGAGTGAACAGCTGCTGCACTGAACTAAAATATATTCAGTATTCTTGACTCAGTTGTCCAATTCAGTTGCAAGAGATGTTTTTAATAGAAACAATACTCAAATACTTAAAGTAGTTAAGCAATCTGACTAGCTCATCTAGAAAGAACATTCACAGGTACACTTTCTTTGAAAGTCTGCAAATGATTCAGAACAATGAGTGAAAATGAAATTTGACTTTACTTTTCAGGTATTACTTATCTCTATAAATAAGCTATAATGCATGCTAAGACAGCTAAAAAAGTTTCTTGTAGTTTACCTCATTTGAATGTGATCCATTCTCTGTGAAGAAACTACCTTTTGCTCTCAGCATAGCTGCATTAGAAATAGAATTCAGTCCCCAGTGATAGCAGAAGTGGAAAAGTATTAAAAAACTATTTTATTTACGAAAACTGAAAATTAGGTTAGTGGCACTTCAGAGTATGCTCAATTTTGACGTGCACATTTACTGCTTCTGATGTAACCTTTTCTGACTTGGATACAGAAAAGGAGCCCACCTTTTAGGACCTCTAACTTTCCTACTTCAATTTCCCTGAAAAAACACCCTGATTTTCTGCATAATTTAAGCAATACTTTTTGTTTCTATGAAAGTACAACTAAAATGAACAGACTAAATATTCTGAGCTCAAAAGGTTTTTTGTTTGTTTTACCAACAGTATCAGGCTTTGTAGCTTGTATGTGAGCGTAGCCAGACTCCAACAAGATCCTGTAGAGCCCTTTTTTCAAGAAGGGAAACATCCGCCTCACATCTTCATCCTGGAAACCGAAGAGCCCTGGAAGATAGCAGCCCAGCAGAATGGAGAGCAGGTGAGTGAAACCCATGTTCGTGACTGAGGCTAGATTTAAATGGAGACCTTTCATATGGCTAAAAATAAGAACAGAAAAAGCCCCAAGTTAACAACGATAAAACGTGATTCAAAGTTGTTATATTTAAAATCTTATTAACAAAAATGGACATACTTAAATTCCGACCTGCCAATTACATCGTGACCTTACTGTACTTTGTAGTGTGGCTTTTCACACAAAAATCACAAGTCAATGGGGCAACTGGCAGTAATCAGCACACACTCCTGGGTGCTAAGCCACAAATCCTCCTTTTGTTACAAGTACTTATCCCACTCTAGACCCCAGTGAGGTCCTTATAAAACTACTAGATCCAGAACAGGTATATACTATAAACTAAAGTACGTTATTTTGGATCACTGCTTAACACTGAGCATTGAAGAGAGAAACTACACAGTGCTCTTGTAAGGACTTGGACAGGAGCTCTCAAATGCACAAGAAACAACTATCCAAAGAATAAATCGGTTTTGTGTGCCAATCATGTCTAGCAAAGGGCTACTCACGTGGGAGCTATCTGGGCCAGATTGGTGCAGATGAGCCAGCCCCAGTCGCCACCTTGTGCATAGAACTCGTTGAATCCCAGTCTGAGCATCAATTCATAAAAAATAGAAGCAGCACTTACAGAATTAAAGTCTGCATTAAAAAAAAGAAAAAGAAAAGAACACTGTTGCATTAAATCTAGATACACTTCCAACCGTGCAGCATTTATTCTCCCCATAAAGGCAATATTCAAGTTCCTAAAAAGCTACAAATCCATTTTTCCTTGCCTATCTGACAGACTACATGCAAGCCCTTGTCACATCATCCAGGCAAGGTCTAGAGAGCAAGCAGAAACCATGAGGACAAAGTCCAGCCTTTGCTGCAGACTAGTGTTCTCCCAACCCCACCAGTTGCCCATTCACTTGTGCCACCAAGGGGTTGCCAGACTCCCTGTAAACTGTGGTCATACTCCTGAGCCCTGCCGGGGGCACTGAGCAATGCCCAGGGAATGTGTTTCCATTTTGTCTGCTGTGAGCACAGTCTCATCTTACCGAAAGTTGGAAACTGTAAATTTCCACTTAGTAATGCACTTCTCCACTACACTGAACACTGACCATGTAAATCAAACCCAGAGAAGTAGAGAAAAGCAAAACCAACCCTACCCACATCATGCACCTGCACACATAAATTGAATACTAAACTCAGTATCACTTTAAATACTACCTTGCTCCAATTTGTTACAGCTTGTGTTTGTGTAATTCAGAGCACAAGCTGAAGGAGCAGGTAAGCCTGCCATGTGGATACATGAATGGATTTGTTCCACCTGTTGCTGCTCACTTACCAGTATAATGTTGTTGAATATGGATTCAAAACACCCAAAAGAAACAGTACCAAATTAAGTTTACTGTTCCTGCTCACCCACACACAATTCATTGACTCAGTTACAATTAATGAGTTGTCACTTCATAACTTTCTATAGTCCTTTGTAAATTATCTATGCATTGCTCCTGAAACTAATTAATGATGTCACCTGAAGTCACACTCTATCTCCCACTCTCCACATGACACACAGGATCTTTGTTTCTACACTGGCAAAACACGAAGTGCCAGGAGTTACCATTCTGCTAACGGGCAATCTCACTGCAAGACTAGGCTTGTGTTAGTTCAGTTTCTTCTCATCATACCTTTTTTGTGGGGTGCTTCTGAGAAACCATAACCGGGGATAGATGGGCAAATGACTTCAAAAATGTGCTCATCACTGAGGCCATGGCTTGCAGGATCCGTCAAGAGAGGGATAATTTTGTAAAATTCATAAAATGAGCCAGGCCAACCATGAACCATTAATAATGGCTTTGCAGACTGGCCTTCAGGCAAACAAGGAGGCTTTACGTGAACAAAATGGATATCAATGCCTGTAAAAATAAAATAATTAATTTACATGCCCAAATTTACCATGACACTGAAACTAATCACAGAATTTATGAATAAATCTTTTCCGAAGTCCTCTTTTGGTGAGCATGCAAACACCCAGCACTTCTCTGGCTCCATCTACCCAAGGACCTTAAAGTACTTCATAATGGGCAATTAAGCATCACAGCAGCCAAATGAGGTTGGCATATTTCTGTTTTGAAATAAATTGGCAAATTAAGACATAGAAGTGAAGCAATCTACTAACGGTAACACAGTGACTCAACGCAGCTTAAAGGCAGAAGCGACGATTACATCATTTAGTCCAAGTGCCCTTAAATTTTACCCAAATGTCCCTATATGGTACCGGCTGGGCTTCAGCCAGCCACAGCTTTTTCCTCTTGGAAGGCATACAACTGCAACTTGAAGGCATCAGGAGATAGGGAATCCATCATAGCTAGCAGCTGTTTGTTTCGGGGTGTTAATCACTTCCCTTGTTTTGTGCATGCCTTACTTTCCATTTGAGTATGTCTGCCTTGTGTCTCCAGCCCTCCATCCCAATGTTACAGCAAAAGGAATTTTAAAAGCCTTCAGTAAGTATTGTCTGGCCACGGAGGCCTCCTGTAATCAAGTCACACATCTTTATCAGCAGTTAGCTGATAAACCAATTGTGCTGAATCAAGGATTTGAAAAAATGCCTTGCTAAAAAAAAAATATTAAAAAAATTAAAAAAAAATGTTAAGTGTTCTATTTAGTAGGGGTTTTCCTACCTTTTGTCCAAAGCTTTCAGGATCTCTTTGAGTAAATCAGAACAGGAAACTATGTTCTAGTACCAGTCTCCTCATTGTTAAAAAAGGTAAAAATTGCAGTCCTGTTTCCTTTGTGACCCTTACAATATGTAAGGTTTGCACTATTTGCTTCAGGTGAATTGCTTTTCCTCAAACCCATCCAGGGCTCTGCTTTCCAGGAAACAGTAATTTTATCTTAGTATAGACTGAATGCCTCATTTCTTTATGTATTTAAGCACATTTTACTCACATCAACTCCAGCTCGCTGGCAATCCCGCCCTTTTTCACTGAGATTTCCCCATCCTTGACAATTCTGTGGATTTCTGTATTCTTGGAAAAGCTTTCAAGTGATGACAGAAGCTAGGAATCTGATACACAGCATGTCTGATCTTGTCTTTTCATGTCTCATCTCTGTAATGATCCCTAACATTGAAATTTCTCTTCCTATTGCTATACATAGTGCATTTTCCTTAGCTTCTTTTCCCTTTCTTGTCTAAGACGATACTTTTTTTTTCTTTTTTAAGGGAAGGCATTTTGCTTTTATCTTTTTGAGCATCAATCATGTTGTATACATTTAAATAAAATCTTTATGTTCTAACCACTATGTAACAACTGTTTATTGTCCCAAATCCATTTAAAATATTACAGTGAACTGCCCCATTTGAAATAATGCACAATTATGGGTGCAAGTAAAAACGTAACAGCATACTCTCAAGCCTGAATTTTGCCATCACATAAGACAATTGCCTGCTGTGCTCTAAATCTGCAACTGTATCCCTAAACGACTCAAACACAACCCTAATTCAAGCATTTAAAAAGTCCAGTTTGACCAAGCTCCAGCACCAGAAGACCTTAGCTGAATGGTGTCTTTCCAGAGGTGTCTGTGCTTGGAATGAAAAGACAAAGCATTCACTCACACCTGGCAGCACTGTCAGCCCCAAGGGAAAGGCACGCTGCATTTCTAGGCCTGTGAATGCTTGAAATGGCGCAGCAGAGCACATCTGCCCTGCCAAGCAGGGACAACCTGAGCAGCCAGCATGCCCAGCTGAGGAGGGCTGCCAGACTCACGGCATCACCTTGACAGCAGCAGCTGGGGAACTACGTGGAGCAAGGAGACATCTGTGGGTATTTTTGCATGATTGCATGCAAGTCAGGAAACATGTGTACATCTTAAGATCCAGTGCTGTTTCCAAATGCCTGTGTTTGGATCCTGTTAACACCAACTGACAACCCATCCATGCACAAGGGAATTCCATTTGTCATTCCTTGTCCTAAAGGCTTCAGTTACAATGCAGGAGTTTCTTGCTGCTTCAGCGGCAATGCCAATCATCCACACCATGGCAGCCAGGAAGGGACAGCTTGTGCAAGACAACCATGGCATTCATACAACCACAATCCTTTGCAGACAAGATTATGTATTACTGTTTATATTTTAAGGGAAAAAGCCACACACCTTGAATCTTAGTTTTGAACTGTGGGTACTTGTTGAGGATTTCCACTTGTTTCTTCCAATTGAACTCGTTTTTCCAGTAGGAAACAACCTTCCTGAGATACACTGAGTTAGTCCCATACTGGAAGCAGCTGTGCTCCAGTGGCTCAGTCAATCGAGCCTGGTCAAGTCTCCTAAATAAGTCCTACAGGGAAAAAGAAAGAACAGACATTACAAGCACATGCATCTGCCACCTTTGGCTCTACTGTGCTTAGCTTCTAGTTATTCCCAAATGAAACAAGAACAATGAAAATAACATCTCTAATGACACCTGTGCATTTTGCTGGTGCTCCATCAGCTGTTCCAATTCTTTTTCTCCTCCAGATGGCCTCCTTCCTCTTCTATTTGCAGCTGTTCTTAACACTCTCTGGTCTTTGTTTTGCAGGGCTGGTTAACCTATTTGCCAGGCTGATAACCTCAGAGGACACACACTCTTCTGGCAGTACTGTGTCTTCACAATTTAAATCTTGCTGCCTTTTCACGGTATGTTGTTCACTAGGTTACCTGCGAGCCCAACCTCATGATCAGCGCTAGGATCTAGCCCAAACCTTTTGCTCTCCTTCCCAAACCAAGGGGCTGGATGTCTTCACTGGGAAACACTCTGAGGGATTTTGCATGGCCATAAAGCTGATGAAACTAGACTGGAATTAGTTTTCCTTTCTAGAGTAACTATGAAAGTGACCTTCCCACTGCACTTCAAGGTTACAGGGGATGCTGACAACACTGCAAGATCAGTCCAAAATCACTCAGCAGGGAAGGACAGCCAAAAGCCCCTTCCTACTCTAAACAGAACCACAGAAGAGTTGAGGGTGGAGGGCAGGTCTGGTAATCTAATGCTGCTCAAATCTCTGTGGGGTTTAAACCTGAACAGCACTTTCTAATACAGCAATAGAGCTAGCTCTCACTCTAAGATGAGTGAGGTGTATGCACTGGCTCATGCCTCACACTGAACAGGCAGTCTCACTGCAAGACAGTGGTATGTAAGCTCACTGCTTTGGCTTTTAACACAGAGAGCATTCAGCTAAGGTCTTCTGGTGCTGTACAGAAAGTAGGGATTTTTAAATAAGGTTTTTAACATGTCTTTAAATATATGCTTTTTGTCCAGGATTGACACCTTTTAAAAAAATGTTTGAGTACTGTATGCTAGCATAACTTTAACTCCTGTTTCTAAATATATTCTTACATAAATAAGAATTTTCTACCTATGCATTATGTTGCAATAGCTGTGATAATACAGCATTGCATGTTTCAAAAACCTCTGTAAGTTAGAAATTACCTAGGTTTATGTAAGCAGTGTAAGACAGATATCGGAGATCAATGACAATTGATATTACTAAGGAGGGCAAACAAAGTGTTAAAAAACCCCAGGCTTTACTGAGTAAACAGGAATCCATAGTAAATGAATAATATGAGCAATCCATGAACCACTACTCTGCACAGATCTATGAAATTGTGCGGTCCCTGACATACACAATCAAAACCTTGGTATCTAACAAATTCTGCAATGGACATGTTTACTGCAATTACCACTGTGGTATTAGCGTTGACCAAAGTAGATCATTAATTACAGAAGACTCAGCACCCAGCACAGCTGCAAACATAAAGCAGTCAGGAAAATATTCGCAATTGCTTTTGAAAGAAAAGAAGGGGGGAAAAAAAAAAAAAGACATTGTTCTTTTTCTGGTCGACACAAACTAAGGAAAGTACACAAACAGAAACACAGAGTTGAGTAATCTGTAATATGATTTTTTTTGTTTATTAAGCTTTACAGAATAGGTCTATTTACTAGCAATCTTGCAACAGCTATCTTGAGAACAAAATTGTGTAGCAAGATGTGAAAAGCAAGATGTGAAACCTGCCTATCCATACCTAAATTCTCAAGTACTGAAAAATCCCTTCCCCTAAGTCCTGGACACCATTGCTCATTCTCATAAATATAACTATTAGTTCAATTTAAAAATAACTTCAAAACAAGTTCTATGTTTATTTGTACATTTCTTACTTCTCTCTCCCCAATATAGAGATTTGCTTACGCTCAGCTCTTCTTCTGTAGTTTCCACCTTAAATGGCCAAATAGTTCTTTCTTCTTCAGTGTCAGGCTTTGGTCCCTTGCCCCACCATCCGTCTTTGAAGGGTAATGTCTCTTCTTTCTTCTTGGAAAGTAAGAAGTAGATGATGACTGTCCCCAGAACCAGGAACACTTCGAGCAGCATAATGCCTGCAAGAGAAGAACAGAACTCCGGTGAGCCCAACCAGATAGTTCAGAGACATGTGACGTACTTCATAAAGACTGTAGAGATTTTCTTGCTTTTTAAGACAGGATTTGAGCTACGTGATGTTCTGTCACGCACAGGACATCAACACTTCTGTAAAATTTCAGAAGTAGGATGTTTTATCCTATGCAACTCAAATGGGGAGGAATTAAATGTTTTACATAAAAACCGAACTCCAAGCAAGTCAAGAGATCACATGGGTTGGTAATTAAGCAGTCCTCTGATAAAACACATCATATTGGCTTCCTCAGCGGCTGCTGACTCTTGCCAAACTTCAACAGTAAAGGAGGTGACTGTGGATATAATTCAAATTTAATGCTTTCTCTTCCTTTGAAGCTCTAAATTGCCCACAAATTCCAAAGCAGAGCATCTCTTCAGTAAGGCTCACATATCTATTGTTAACGAGATTCAGAGGAAAAAACAACCCAGACATATATATAGAATAAAAAGTGAAGAGCATGAGGGCAGCCACCTTGTACCTTGCAATCAGCGTGGGGGAGTGTGGCAGGGATATATTTGCATAACCCTTGAACAGCAGCACAAAGGGTAGAAGGACCTTCCCTTTCTTCCTCCATCTAAACTGTTTTAAAGAGAAAACAAAAGACCACATGCACGCTGTCCTGGCTCTGAAACACCGTTCCAAGTGACAAGATTCTGTCAAAGTGAAGAACTACCTAATTTTGCAGCATATATGTGTAACTGACTGAAGAGTTGTTGTGCTTTAGTCAGAAGACCTTGAAAAAAATATTTTGAATAATTTGAATTGTTTCATGCTGCATAGGAAAGAATAGTTACTCAGACTAATAAGTAATGTTTTCAAGCATCCCTTTCAGTATAAGAAACTTTTGTAAGGTGGTTTGGGGAACAGTACTGTTATGATTTCAATGCATGTTTTTAAAGAATGTCATGTTTCAAACACTTATTTGCTGGGAAATTGATAAGACGTGAGGTATTTCAAAACTTCTGTAAGGCAAGCATTGTTTATGGCACAGGAAAGTCTTCATTCTCTCCAGAGCCAGAAGGTTTTGTTGATTTTGCTGCTGCAGAGTAATCTGATGGTCTGAAAGTGCTCAGAGTCAACAGAATAGACCAAATTTGTTCTTGGATCAAAATAGGAATTTTAGCACAAGTTCACATGTTTATAACAGGAGTAAAATTGATCAGTCTTGTAAGTGCCTTTACGCGACAGGACACATTTTGAGTTCAAGTTTCTAATGGCTGACAATAAATAAATAGATAAAATGGTCGAAATAAGCACCCACTAAACATTTGTACAGAAGTCGGGCACTATGCAGATAGGACACCAAGCTGGAAAAATCTATTGCTTACACATGCAAGTGCTACAGCCTTGAAAAGTGCCTTAATTCCCAGAGGCTGGAGGAACAGGAATGATAGGCACTGAAAGATCTTGATCTGTTTATTTTTTTCACTGGTCCTTCCATATTTTCTGTTGTTTGAGAAGGTGCCAGTTTCTCTCCACAACATTCTCTGGAGTACAAAACAACAAACTTTTCCCACCTCCACCATACTCAGGCCATAATTTACCCCAGAATTAAAAAGTTTATCCAATTTCAGCTTGCCTCAACACATAAACCAATGCAGTCTAGGAGCCTCCAGAGCACAATCAAATTTTACTGCAGAGCAGAACTGGAGGGGCTTTTAGAAACCTCAAAGCACTTTACATAGAAATAATATCTACCACAGTACTTAACAGCATTTCTATTACTAAGCCTTCACAGAGAACAACAGCAGCTTCCCTGAATTCATAGCACAACTCCGGCCACGGCTAGACTACAAAGGTTCACCAGCACAACTATGTAAACACCATGTATAAAAAATTCAAACTCTTGCCAACCTCAGTATGTTTACAAAGCCCCACGACAAACAGCCATGCCAAGAGAAAAGAGAGCTACTGTCAGTGCCAGCCCCATTGTTCAGGCAGGATGGCTGGGGTACCTAGAAAAACAGAGGCCTCTTTCTCCTGGCTTACACTGCAGCAGCACCATGGCCTCTGCCAGCACCAGAGAGGCACAGCACCTAACACTGAACTGTTTTACCCAGGAACAGAATCTCAGCTCCTTCTCTATCAAGAAACTCAGACGTTCTAAGTCACTGGAGTACCAAGAGCTACAAATATATTTCTGCTTCCCCATCTGCTCTCAAGGAAACTTGAGAAATCAGAATTTTTGCAGCAGAAGCCACGGGAGGGATTGTGTACAAACATGCATATTTCGCATTCACCCTGGACTGCGTATACAAAGGACTTGCTATGTGAAGATATCAATTTTTGCAATTAATTCCAAACAGACTTGAGGATGAGCTTGTTTACAATGCAGCAATAAGCACCAAAATCACTTTCACGTGTCATGTAGTTCTGTCTTCTATTGCAAAGAATTGGTGCTGGTGACAAATCGATTTGCACAAGATGTCATTTTGACTGGGAAGAAGCCACCTCTGATACCTCTGGATTATTTTTTGCTAATAGAGATCCCAAGTTGCTCTCTATATTGAGACCCCCTCAGTTCCCTTGAAAGTGCCTGTACAATTCCCGATTACAGTGAATACAGGGGCCTACAGCTCTAACCATGCTACGTTGTTTTTCCAAGTGCACAGGAAGAAGAGAAAGCGCAAAGTGTGTCAGCAGAATTTTAACTTGCGCTTGTTCATAGCACACTCAAAGGGATTGCTTTGCTATTGATGAGTTACTGGAATGCAGCATGCTCCTACCAACCTGTGCTGAGAGGAGACCACTTAGAGCAAATGCACTCAGTGATTTCCCAAGTTTGCTATTCAAGCTAGTTCTCTAGAACTCTGAAGTGTTATTTGTACAGCATAAAGCAACTTCAGTCGTGACACACCTGCACCAGAATTTCCTCTGCTAATCACTACTGACATCTGTTGTGAGATGGAAGTTATTAGTTCCTTACACTTGTTCCATGATACAGCAATACAGCACCACAAATGTGGAAGGAGAAACAGGTATAATAAAACTTTTCTATACTTGCAGTTTTCAGAGATGTAAAAAACAAGGTGCTGGTGCTTTTATTCTCTTGAAGTCTCTTGATGCAACCGTGCTGGCATGTTGCCTTTACAAATGACTACTTCAAAGGGAGTTCATGTTTTGGTTTGGCTTTTTCCTCTTTTTATGCAACCAAAGGCAAGACCTTAGAAGGAAATATTTCCATTTATTACATCAAGTACTTAGGCTCCAAGACTTTGCTGTACCCCAGGGTGAATACTGTTTGTAGACAGCACTTAAATACCTTAGACAGTACTTTTATCCTAAAGAGTTCAAGGAAGAATGTTTTTGTTTTGCTACTTCAAAAACATGTTTTGAAAGAAAAATGTTGAAGTGGGATGGATCCAGTAAATAGCCCCTAAACTAGCTCCTCTTGAAGAAGGTCAAGTGTTTCTTAAGAAATATGTTGTTTGCAAGAAAACCCCAAAACCTTCTTACAGTATCTTAGTGCTCCTTATTGAAAACATTCCAGTTTTTCAGCATTTTTTTGCATTTTGCTTTGCATTGTCCTCTGTGCATTAACAGCAGAGCTAATAGTTCCACAGGAACAAGGCAATTATTGACATCAAAGCTACTGACCCTTCTCCCGCCTTGTCTTCATCAGTATCCAGTAACAGATGCCCCAGAGAGCAGTGCTATTTATATTTTAGAGAGTTCATCTATGAAAGAGCTTACTGGTAAAACCCCAAACCCCCCACCTTGTTTTACTAGTAATCATTCACCTTTGCCTTGCAGCGTTAGAATCCATCTGAAACATGTTGCTGGAGAAATAAGCAACTGGAAAGACTTTCAACCTAACATCTGGAAATCCATTTTGGCCCAAATGCTATGCAACCCAGAAACTATGGCTTGAACGATGCACAATACCCCCAGCTCCAAGCGGTGCTATTAAACCCTATCAGTGCAAAACTGCTAGCACATGGGTGAAGCAGAAGCTGTGAGACACCATGCTGCTTTCAGACACATGCCAGAGGTGATCATGGTTTAGAGTTAATAACATTTTCTCTCCACGGTTGGTTTACTAGCAGACTGCAAGGTAGCTCAGACCAGTTAACACACTCCGATGCTGTCAGATACAAGGTTTATTGATTAATAATTACTCTGCAGGAGAAATAACAGCTCAATTGAGAAGTGATGTTTCCATTTATTTTTGTTCTGTAACATAAACTCACCCATTAAGTTTTACTGAAAAGGCACCCCTCTGCTGCAGCATCTTTGTTTACAGAGCAGCGATTGCAGGTTGCTCTTCCCAATGGATCTGAAGGAAGAATGACCCACTGAATGACTTAAACTCATGGCACCTGTAGCAGGGTCCCTTAGCACAAACAGCCTAGAAGGGACTAAGACATGGCACAGTCCCAGAAGTCTACACCCTACCATCTCCAGGCATCACATTTTTGTTGTTGCATAGCACCAGAAACAGGCAGAAAACCAGAGTCAAGACATTTGTGTAAGAAAAGCGCACTATTTAGGTAGTTTGTGGAGCATTATGACAAGCTTCAAAATAGCTTAACAATGCAGAAATTGCTTTGCATACAACTGATAACATCTCCCAGGTGAGCATAAAAGGATACATTAACATTGTAGGAAAGGAGGAGAGGTAGGCATTGGATGAAATAAAGCACCCTACGCAGGGAAGCAAATCAAAGACAGGAAATACAAATCCAACAGAGTTTCTGGCTTGTCTCGATAAGAAATTTAGCATTTACATTTTTTTATTGCCATAGGGAGGTAGCACATAATGCTATCTTTAAAACAGCAGGAAGAGATTATATCATTCTGTTCCACAATCTTTTTCTAGACTGTGCATGATCAGAAATTAGCCAGTACAGCAGGAACCCAATTAGAAAACTACAAGCAAGGAAAGAGGTCACCTTAAAGAAGGAGAAACTCCACTCTCCCCCAGGGGCACAGCAAAGCCTCTCCCAGGAGTGTGGCATGCTACACCCAAGACAGTGTCAGGGGTAGCCTCCATCACTGCTGAGGAATGCCCCACACCTGTAGCCGTGAGGCACTGCTACCTCGAAGTTGTCCATTTGCTTTGCCTCTCAGACAATCAGTAACAATCAACTGAGAGTAAATTTAAGGCTCTAGAGGTACCCTGTATGCATCATCCAAAACATGTACTTACCTTATGGCAGTTAGTTCCTGAGGCACTTCACTCCAAGGGAGTAGCTGAGCACCTTACACAACACAATCCCACCTAAATTCTCTTACAAAACTGTGACAGTCAAGTGTTATCAACTCTTCAGTGCTACACTGAAATCCAATAGGCACTGAGCCCCAAGCCTAGCTAAGCATAAAAGAGTAGTATGGGGCTAAGTTCACTGTTACCTACTTCGCCTCACCCAGAGTTGACATATTTATGGAACTACAGGCCAAGTCAAAGCTCATATCAAAATCATAAATTTAAAGTACTGCATGCCACATTTTTGAGAGGAAGACACTCAATTTACAAGAACACGTATGTAAGCAACATTACTTGCTCTTTCAAATCCATGCCCAAGACATTCTTATGTGCTGCTTAAAAACATGCCTTTTTTATCTCAATTTTCCTTACTTTTCGTCTATTGTGCTTGAAAAAACCCACTTCCTTCAAAGAGTATAAAAAATGCCTCTGAGCTACATAAATGCAAACTGGCAGAACTTGACCTAGAATCCGTGTGATGCCCATTATTGTGACCTAATGACTATGTGCACGACTCAGGCGAAAGGAGATCTCTCCATCTGCAATAACTTCTGTTCAGGACTCCACAGACAGAAAAGATGCTAAAGGATTCTTATATCAGCACTGCTCAGTCATGCTAATTAAGGGTGAAACAACTGTTTAAACTTTCACAGTTATGCATTTGATCGCTACAACATTAAGGTTAGACCATGCAAAGATTTTATCCTATTTATCCTATCCAGCCTTAACCCTATTTAACGACCCTCAGGTTCCAACAACAGAGATCTTTTTTGCAGGCATGCAGAGAAGACAGACAGAAGCCTGGCATACAACTTGGGGGTGAACACAGCTGGAAGCCGGGTCTCCTAGACAGAGCTTTCTCTCAGATCGCATGTTACAGTTTAAAAAGGGAAGGACATCATGCCAGTAACAAGTTTTTAAAACACTTCTTAGCCACTGTCCAGCCAACTAAATGACACAGTCCAGTGAAATAGACTCGACATCTCGAGCTTTACTTCAACATTTAATTTCTAATGTCTGAAAAGAAATTATGACTAGCACATCATTCTGTTTTGCTTTCCACCAGTTTCTAGCAATAATGAGGTTAACCTCCTCACCCTGTGCCGGTATCTGCATTTTATGGAGCGGGTGGAAAAAAATGCAGATGTACCAAGAGTCTGATATTACAGATAAGGAAAAGAGATCAAGGTAATTGTTCCTCAGGCATTAAGGGAAATTCAGGCTCTATTTTTAGCTTCACTAAATCCTTCAGTACTGAAGAGTAAAAGGTTGCCTTCCTACCCTGCCATGGTATAATTGCCAAATGTTTTGCCTGGTCTGATCTCTAGATAAGACTCAGATTCATCCCGTACTGCTAGGTCGTACAGCACAGCATGTGTCTTTCTGTTTACTGTGGGCTTTTCCTTTAGTCTAATTCTCTTTAAGATTCTTCCATGAAATCAGAGGGGGAAAGATCTTCTTTAACCAACAGCTTCATAAGGTTTTTGTATCAGCACTGTTAGAAAACTGTGTTACTAAAACCTTTAATTATTAACACACGCAGAATTGACGTGTACATGGTGCCGTAGAGGGGAAAAAAAGTGTGCCAACAGTTTGAAATCTTGCACTCTAAAGTATGTAAGAACAAAGTACATGACAATCTTTCAGTTAAAAGGAGGTGTGGAGATGGAAATGATGAATATAAAGACTGCCAGAGGAAATTTCTGGCAACCTGCGAGACAGTAAGATGAGGTGCATACTCTAAGTTTAAATTAGGATCATGGCTCCAAGTATAAGGGCAGCATGAACAAAAACGTATATGAGTGTGTAATAAGAAAAAAGTATTTTTTTTTAATAAATTGTGACTATGGAAACAGGAAGAGACAGAAACTTGTTATCTCTCTATGAAGACTTCATTCTCAAAGAGAAAAGGAACTTTGAATGATGAGAGAGGAGGGGAACAGATGGTAGTCATCATTTTCTGTCAAATAACTGCAACACCAAAAGGATGTGCCAGAGTAAACATGTAACAAGAACAATTCTTGCTACTTCATATCTCTCTTAATAACAACTAAATATTTAAATTCTCTGTAGATTCAAGGGCTTCATCTAGAAAAGTGCACTACCTGGACCCACCAGATTAGAGCAATTAACACTCATGATGAAGTAGCCAAGAGGACTAGGTCCTTCGACAGAGCTTTATTTTTGATTCACAATACATAGCCACTGAACTTGAAAGAAAGACTTTTCTTCTATTGGATGGCAGAACATACCCAGGGCACAGATGCAGTGGGCATACAGAACAAACTGGTAGAGCAATAGTTATGTGTCTACATTGGAAAGTTCAAAAGAAGGAAAAAAATAAAATTGACTGCTGCATGCAATAAATATGAGAAGAATTGCTTGAGGTAGAAAAAGAATGGAAAAAAAAAGTTTGCTGAGCCTTTACTTGTCTTGTGGATTACACCCAATAATCTCCAACAGAGATGTTGCAAAAAAAAAAAAAAAAAAAAAAAAAAAAAAAAAAAAAAAAAAAAAGCTGGAGGAATGTTGGAGAACAGCTCACTTTTCAGAGAAGAAATCTAGAAAATGGCTCCTGTTCTTTACCCCAGTAGGATCCCTCCATAAACATGATCACAGATAATTTCCTCAGTCTGGCAAATGCATTAGAAGACAGCACCACACACTACTGAGAAATGAAACTAACAAAGCATGGCTACCACAGTTCCCACAAAAATATCCCAGTCCTGCCAATCAGAAAGCATTTAATCAACAACAATATGCTTAAATACATATCAAAGCTGATAATGCTGCTTTAAAAAACAACAAACCAACCATAAAATCAAGGGTATATTCAAATCAGTGTTAGCCATCCTGCTATGTCTAGCACGACCAAGATATTAAAGTAAATACCATTTCAGAAGTAGATTTTTGTGCTTTACTATTTAAGTAAATACCCATTTACACACACAAATGTGCTTTTAATTAAAAATAATGTGTTCAGAGGAAGAATCCAGGACTTTGTCAGTAGCAGCACTCAGAAGGGAAAAAAGTATTTTCAGCATTAATTACCAGCAGACCAAATCTCTTCAGAGAGAAGCAAGATGCTCTACTTTTCAAGTGACTTTTCTTTAGGGACTTACACAGTAATTAGAGATCTATTTACCACATTTGGAACTTGCACATTGAAGAAGACTGCCATGGTTATGGGATTGTGTGTTGCATGAAGAAAACACTTTGCAGGCTCAACAAAGCAGTGCACACACTACCACAAAGGTGAGGCTTACCTTTGCCCATCTGGCCACAAAATTTGAATATTCCAACTATAGTACAAGAAATGTACATAGGAATATGCAAGATAATCAATTCATTTTGCCTAGAGCTATAAGCTATACTTCACCTACCACCACCATCCCTGCTTTGCTACTTCTTCACTGACAAATTACTTGACAAAATGTTACTGAAGAAACAAGAATTTCTAGGAGTGTTACCATTCTGGAATTATTACCCCAAACCTTCTTATTTACCTGTTGTAATTACTTAAACAAATTGCCCATGTATATTCTACTAAGAAGCCTGAACTGTTTCACAGTGCTTACCATCCTAAACCACTGTCGTTCTATGTCTAAACATACTAGGTAGGTCTGAAAGATTCGCTGAAACCCTAGACAAACAAACAGGCTGAAAACATGGTATTATCCTACAGAATGACCAAATACAAGAAGTGCAGTAGATCAGCTGCAGGGGGGGGGGAAAGGGCTTTTAAAACACCCAGTAATCCAAAACCTATTCTGGGCAATCCATATAGACAAATTGCATGTCGATTCTGGCTGCACTGGTTATTACCAACTGTGCTCTATTTCAAATTACTTACTTCAACACCATGATTGCCCCTACAAAAAAGCCAATATAATTCTGAAGAAATACCAAACAAGCAGAGGTTAAACAAATCATTCACAAGTTTTTATATATTAATTATATATAAAAAAAGAGGCAGAACAGAGAGTCACGAACTTGACACTGTGCCAGGACCTTCCCCACAAAGGCTTCAGCTCTGACAAAGATCTAATCCCTGTCCTTGGACAACTTCAACTATGGATTGATTTTCAAAGCTGCCTAATTGCTTTTTGTGCCTATCTTCTATCGATTTTCAGTGAGCACTAGCAATCTATGCACTCAAGTCTCAGTTTTAGCTTACTTCAGACAGGAGTAATATCCGTTCCAGAGAAGTGCAGCATCTCAAAATAATAGTGCCATCCAAAATATTAACCCCACATTTGTGGCTGTGTAAGTGAATTTGAGACGGTGGCTTCTAAGACTGATCCTGTCTTGCAGGTTCACCTACAATAACTAGGCAAGTTGCCTTATTTTAGATAAACCTATGCTATGAAAATAAGGGAAGAGAAAGCAGCCTAATTCAACAGAATTGAAAAATTAAGCAACATACTTGATTATGATACGTTTTAACTCCAGGGCAAAGTCAAAATCTCAACTGAATTCTGACAAACTGAGCCAGACTTGAGGAGGGAGTGCGTAATTTGCTTAGTCTTTGCGGATTGCTTGGTTATGCAACAAAATATGGTCATTAAACTTAAAAGGTTTTCTTCTCATCCCTAAAATGCTTGTTCAGCAAAGGGAACTACGTATATGGTACGCATTCAAACAATTTTCAGTTTTTGCAAATGACCCACAAACAAAACAAACAAAAAAAAGTTCCATTCCATATGCCCATTTAGACATGAGTAAAACAAAATCAGACCAAAACCAAATTAAACGATTTCTATTCCAACAGTTAAAGCTATTTATAACTAAACCAGGAAAGCTGGGCAGGTTTCCAACAAACGCTAAATAAACCCGTTGTTTCCATAAGTATTGTCAGCAGTAAGGGCAGGTTATCCAGGACCTTAACCTGGACAAACAACCCCGCTCCAGCAAGCCCTCAGGGAACGTCCCGTCTACTTTCCCTTAGGATTTTCCAAAAATCAACTCAGCACCCTCCACCCGGCCCACTGCTGTTATTCAGCCTGCCATAATACCCACAGTGAACAATATTTTGATACTACCAGCTGGCAGAGGGGAACACACTCTTTAAACAACGGTATTTTAAGGCAGGTAGGTGCAGAGCCCGCTTCCACCGGTCCCCGCTCCCTCTCTCCCGGCGTTCACCGTCTGCAGCGCTCCGGCAGGCGACGCCGCACGCACAATAACCTGTAAAAGTGATTTAATTCACTGCACGGAACGTTGTGGCCGACGTTCGCCCGCCGCTCCCTCAGCTTCGTGCCGCCGCGGCTGCGAGCGCAGAGGCGCCGCCTCACCCGCCGGCGGGAAACGCCTCAGGCGCGGCGCGGAGCCCGCCGGCAGCGCGGGGCTTCCCTCAGCGCCGGGGAACGGGGAACGGCCGCGGACCAGGACCTCACAGGCGAGGCGAGGCGAGGCGAGGCGCTGCTCTCCCCGCGCGTTACACGCCGCGGAGGGCGCCCCGCCGTGCAGGGGCTTCGCGCCTGTCGCTGAGGCGAGGCAGGGAGCAGCCCGCGGGCTCCCGCCGCACCGCGCCCGCTGTTACCTGCGGCGGCCGGAGCGCGGGGGCTCTTCTGGGCGGTGGGCTCGGGCCTCGGGCAGGGGCATTCGGGGAGCTGCAGGGGGGTGGGGGTCCCGGACGGGGCGCTAACCGAGATGTCTGGCCCGCGGCTTGCCTTCTGCTCAAGCACCTGACATAAAGGAATGGCGAACGTTTGCCTGTGCAGCCTCTTCGCTTCTCCGGGTCCCTGCCGAGCCCCGGGTGAGGGAACGTGCCTGTGGCGCCGGGGCAGGCGCAGGAGGCTCCCGCCGGCGGCGGGGCCCTCCGTACCCACGGCCCCGGCAAAACGCGGGGCTCCGTCAGCCTGAGGGGTGGGCGGGTGGGGCGGAAGGGCAAGCACCCCCCTGCTGAACGCGTTGCGGGAGTTTCGCAACATTTGCAAACTCGCCGTGGAGTTTCAGGGTTTTGTTGCAGTGGAGTTTCTCTGGCACGTGTAGGTCTGTGGTGTCACCTTCACCTTGCCGCCTTCAGGGAGCGATGACATCTAGTTCAGGAAGGTGGAAGCCCTGTGAGGAATCAGGTGCCTGTATCTGGTTCTGAGAGGAGCAGCAGATAGCGGAGGAGTGGTGGGCAGCCTTCCTCACCCGAAGACTCCTGTACTGAAATGCTCCTGTGACCGAGAGCTGTTCCACGTATTTTGGAGTCAACGGGAGGTGAGGTCTGAAAATCCCAGACAGGCAGAGGACAGACTGTGCGGTGGGGTTGGAGTGGGAGAGGCCCTGGCTCCCAAAGTGACTCGGCAAGGTCAGCCCCAGCTCACTGGAGGGTTTTTTCCCTCCTACAGCTGGAGTCTGGCTCACCTAGTAGCCTTAAGCTGGTACAAGCCTTCCTTGTGGGCACACAGGAGCAAACTCAAATGCTTGCAGGACTGCAAACCTGCCTCCATCCTGTAGCTGACTTCAGATGCCATGGGCATGGTCTCCTGGGGACGATGAAGCAGAGCAGTGCAAGGCAGAAGAAGACAATAAACTGAGAAGAGGGAAGGAGGGGTTGTTTGTGAATGTCTAAGTGTGTCTTTGAATTAACAGCACCAAATCTTCATCACCCTAAGGAAGATCTAACCATCTCCAGGTGGACAAGTGGTTGGTCCACTGGACTGCTTCACACCACATCCACAATGGGCAATGTTCAGGCTCCAACCAACCAGACTGAAGTTGGACTGAAGCAGAAACTCTCATAAAGAGGCAGGGGCCTTATGCCAGCTGCCTTCTTTTACTTGTTCGCTCACATTGAGCTGGATTACCTGCCAATTTAGATACAGCCTGTGCGTATGCTTATGTGTAAGTTGTAGAAGATCTGCGTAGTAAGTCCCTTTCTTTGAAGCAAGTCGCATGGCTTTTGATGACAAGGCTGGATATATTTCAAAGTGTTAATTCAATATTAAATTCTATCTTCCTGAGACTGTATTTAGTTTTAGATAACTAATAGCCAGTAACTAACCTCCTCCCAACAGGACTGGATTTCACGGGGGGGTGGGGGTGGGGTGGGTGGTGAGGTCATTCCTCCTTGTCATGGATCTGAGAACAACTTGGTAGCTGAAATTATGGAAGAATATTACTTACAGCTCTGTATTGTTGCATATTTTCTTGGTGAAGTGTCACTATTTTGTGTCAGTTTAGAGGAATTATATTTTTTTTTTATGGGAAAGAAACCTTTAGTGTTGTTCTTGAGTCAGAGAAAAGTAAAAGTGAAGCCCCAAAGCCACTTGCAAAGATACAATTTTAACTTGCTATTTGAAATTTTCAGGTGAGTTCATGTTTGAGGGCTACCTCCTTTCACTCCTGGCAAAAACAAGCCACCACAAAATTTAAAGTTTATCAAATCAAAACATTTGGACATTGAGCATGTGGCTCACAGTGCTACCTATAAAGCATACATAGTGATTAATTACATTGTCAGAAAGTTATGTTCAGTCCTGGAAAAACTGAGACATGCGAGTAGCTTAATGGAGTATAAGAGAAGCATATCCATGTAGGGTTATCTTATGTGTTCATAAGGTAGGTCATAATTTTGAACTCCAGTAGGTGAAGAATCAGGCCCCTTACATCTGTAATTAGTTTCCATCTGAGTAACTTTTTCTCTTCCTGCTGCCCAAAGCAATAGTACAGTTTTATTTTAAGAGTAGTTTACATTTTACTTCCTAACATGTACTGGAATGTCTTGGGCAAACGTTAACCTAACTGATGCTGTCTTGAGCCCCCTATATGAAAATCATTAAACTTACTTAATAAACTGTAGGCTATGCTTTAGATTTGTCTGTTTGCTTCCCATTCATGTCTTCTGTTTATGGAATGAATGTAGTTCTTGGTGTGCTGCTTTTTCAACCCAGGTCGTATTTTCTCCTTGAATTCCTTACAGAAACAAAATTATGTTTGGAACCACAGAACAAGAATGGTTTCTCACATCTTGAAGTCAGTAGTTTGCTCAGCTGATGAGCTGAGGAAATAGGTCATTTTAGCTGTCTTGGGCAAAAAGCAGTGATTAGTAATCATTTCCTTTCTAGCATATTTTCTGTTATACTACATTTCTTACTCATATACCAAACACTGTCTGTTTGTTTAATGGAATAAAAAAGACACAGAGAGGACAGCAGGAAATAATTAGCCATAATCTCTCTGTTTTTTATAGAGAAATGATCTGGTCCAGGAGTATCTCGAATGGAGGCATCTCACTGGAGAAGTCCATGTAAATCAAGTACAGTACTGTAATATGTTATAGTATAAATGATGAAATGTATCAGAAAACTCCCTTGTGCCTGGTAACGAAACGTGTCTGTAATTGCTACTTAAGCAACATGGTCAAAGTCTGAAGGTGTTGCCAGCAGCAGATCGTATCAGGGCAGTGCATGTTAGCTTTACTCATGCAGTCAGAAATCCAACATGCAGATCAGCACATGAGCTGTGTTAAGAGTCCCAGTCCTTTCCTGAGCTTAAAGGAGGCCCCTCACCATAACTGCATGATAGGCATCTTGAGAGGACTCTGCTGTGACATTGCCTTGCTTCAGAAAGGTGCCTCTATTTCCTTGCTGAGGCTACTGCTAATTACCTACAAGACAAAAGAGATGTTGGGGTGGTTTTTTGTTTGTTTTTTGTTCTTTGGGTTTGTTTTTTTTAAAAAAATCACTGTGCTTGGCCTTTCCATCCCCAGGTGGCTATTTAGCCATCACCTCTGCTTTTTGGAGCTGCTGGCTGTTTTCCAAACCTTATCTTCTACATAGGATTTATTTTTTTCTTCTTATAGTCTTGCATTTGAGAAGTATTCATTGTATAAAGAATTCAAACCAGTGGATAAAATTTGTGAGCCAGTTCTGTAAGAGAACTGACAAACTGCATTACCCAGCCTACAGAATGGCCAGTGATTCTGGTCTCTGAATGGCCTTGGGCTGGGAGAGAGCAAAGGACAATTGTCTTTTCCTATCTGTTGTCTGACAAAGTGGAAGGACATCTGGACAATCACATTCTGCTTCTATCTTGAATTCTTCCCTGCCGCGCCCCCCC
>JAVJGJ010000032.1:27530089-27550889 GCA_035590215.1 Microhierax caerulescens | reverse complement strand
GAGCACTATGACATAGTCTTTTCTGCCTATGGGAATTCAGATTAACATGTTATTAAACTACAAGGAAGATCTGTCATATCCAATGGATCTACTCATTTACTACTGAAAGTAAAAATTGTGTGCTGAATGGATTCCTTACCAAAACAAGTGTGTTGTCTCAGTTTGTGATGAACCACAAGGGATTTGGTGTAGACAATCTCCAGATCCACCAATGTATGCAGCAGTTGATCACATTTGCTTTTCCGTTCTAGAAAAAAAGCCTTCCAGAAATAAATAAATAAATACTTTGAATAGAACTGCATTAGACCTGGGGCAATCTTGATCAAAGACTGATTTGATGAATAACATCCCATAGAGGTAATCGATCTCCCTCACATCCAAACCACATCGCACTCGTCATTCAAAGTACCACAATATGAAGTAAACTCTGTGAATCAGAGCTCCTCCAACTAGAATTGATAAGTCTGAGCTGCCAAGGACTTGTCTAGAAGAGGGTGGTTCAAGTTGCCCTAGCCAGGCAGGTATGAGGGAGCAAGAAAGAGGGGGAGACCCGCTTGTCCCCTTTCAGTCATGCATTGCTCTTTCTGACATGCCAGCATCTTTTAGGAGACCGGACAGGGCTTTCATCTTTGAAAGTGCAGGACAGATTTTTATTCATCCTCCATCCAGCAGCCATGCTATGGATTGGTGGGAAAAACAGGCAAAAGGAGGTAATAGAGAAACCACATGTGTAAGGCTGGGCTTTGTGTGTTTGGGAAACCTTTGTTGTCATGGAAGGGGGTGGGGGTGGCCCCCTTTTGCAATTTGGCAGCTGGATCAGACTGGCCAGATGCATCCCACCCTGTGGCACCAGAGAACTGCCCAGAGAGCAAGCACTCTGCTTTGGGTGCAGGGCAATGGGGACCTGCTGGAAGTAGCAGAAGGGAGCACAGGGGAGCCAAAGCAAGCCTCACGCTTCTAGCAGGGCTTGTTGAGTCAGCTGCAGTGATGGCAAAGGGCTGACCTCATCTTCTGCCTGTGCAGGTGGAGCTCAGCAGTGAAAACAGCCTGTGCTGTGCTGCTTTGCTTCTTCTTTAGGAGGTACTGGTCTAATGGGCTGTGAATTTACAGCATAACACCAGGATAAATCTTTGATTTTCCTCAAAGGCTCTGTCCTTTACTGGATGTAATGGCATTGCTTCTCAGGGTCTGGGAGCTGAACCTCAGCAGATGATAAGGCTTAAGACCTGAAACTTGGCAGGGCAGGGGAGCAGCAGCATCTCACAGGGATAAAGGGAAAGTCATTTGTGGGCATCTGTCCAAGAACATGTGTGAAATCATCTGCAGGGGGTCAGGCTTGCTTTGGTCATGGGTAGTGGATTGGGACTTTGCTGTTTAAGCTCAGCCCTGCTGAGAAGAATAGATGTAAATTTGCTGAAGGAAGTTGTGGTGCTTGCTGTAGTCTGCAGTTTAAAATGGTAGAGTTTTGTTGGTTGTGGGAAGTTTTTTTCCTTGTTTGTTAAAGGACAGGAAAAAATTCCATGTGAAGGTTCCCTGTTTTGAAATACAGATTCTGGGAGGACAGTATCTGCCCTCAGTCTCCTGATGAAAGAGCTGTGTGTCACTGCAGGGGTTGCTGTAACGAATAGCCAGTGGTGAATGCAGTTACAAGGATGGCTGTTGACCAGTACAGGCAGCAGATGTCCTAGGCACCAGGGTTTGGTACCTGAATTGTATGGAGGCCTCTCTTCCCAGATGGCTTAGACAGTGAAGTCCTCAAAAGCAAATATCCATCAAAGGCAACAGACTTACCTCCCCTTCACCTGCGATCTGCTGAGTCTGATCTCCCTCGGCCTGGTCCCGCCAGAAGGGGGAATACCTTTCTGGCTACTCAGCCTAGAGGTGGTAGACTAGGTCAGGACTTTTGCCAGTGTACTCTGAAGGATGTCAGTCTCATCTGCTGTTAATTTTTAAGGTTTTTCCAGGTCTGTGTTTTCCCAGTAAAGTCTGGTTTTCTTGCAAGCAGGAAGCTGTTTGTAATTTTTGAATGCCTAGGTAAAATTTGGTTTCTCAGATGCTCTTACAATCCCCAAATGCCTAATTGCTGATCCTTGGAGAACTCAGAGAATTTTCTGAGTCTTTTTCTCCTCTGGCAAAAATTAGTTGAAGATGGTCAGGTGGCTTAAATAGTGTCAAGTTAGGACAAATGGGTGGACTGGCAAACAGCAGAGTGGCAGACTGTCTCATATGCTTAGGAAACACTTGTTCATGCTAAATATGACCTGTAACAACTATGCCTTGAGCCTGAAAGTTTTATTGGACAATAAAATGGAGAAGAAAAAAAAAAGATAGTGTCTATTTTTTTTCATTTTTATCAGATATTTTATCTCTACTTATTAACTTGCACAAAAGCCATTGGAAAATGTAAGTTAGGTTTTCATAAAGGTGTAATGGACCCCTGTGATCCATTAGTGTAGATGAAAGGCACCTAGGAAAAAAAAAACATGAACATCATTTGGCTGACATGAAACCCTGGGAATACAAAGTTAGAATCAGTGCTATTTGCCTAAAGATTAATATCCCTGTTAAGTGCAAGCATTCTTTGTTTCACAGCATGCCAACTGCCCGAACAATTTCTTTTAACTCAGGCCTTTGGTTGTGGAAGATGTTGCAAATACTGTGAGGTAATTTGCTAGACCCAGGTTCCTGCCATGTGATCTTCCAGCTCTGGGTTGAGCTCCTGGGGGTTCAAGTATCCTTTGGGCAAAGTGACGAGGTTCTGTTACGTGCACTGAGCTGAAACTGTGAATAATGCACAGTCTTTAATGTTGTAGAGTGCTGTGCTTATGTATTTTGACAAATGTAGTTGAATCTTAATTATTTATATAGCTCCAGAAGATAAAGTGATTTGGTTTTTTTGTAAAAATAATTGCTTTTGTAGCATGGGAGTGAACACATCACTGTGCTGCTAGGAGGTCTCTGTGACAAATTAAGACCTGTCACCAAGCCAGCAGTTGCTGCTTGTTTCCGCTGGGGGGTATCCTAGTTTTTATACTCAACTTCTGAGTTTTAGTGTAGAAAAATCACTCTTCTTATCTTATTTTTTCATGCATTTTTGTAATGCATGCGACATTTTAATTATCCACTTAATAGTTAGTATGCTGCAGTAATTTCTCTGTGTGTGAATTAGCATGAGTGGAGGAAAGCAATGCAGAGCTGTGGGATTCCTCTGTCACTGTGTGTTAGTGTCCTGCTGCTGGAGGGGGATCTGGTGGCATCAGCGAGGATCAGGATGAGCAGAGTGAGTGTGCTTTTGTCGCATAGATTTGCTAGGTTTTGAGCATTTCTCCTGGACATGAAAATAAGGACTAAACTGGGCAAGGGGTGTGCTGCACTATGGAACAGCAGTTCTTCACTGTTTGATAGCTCTGATGTGACAGAAAAATACCTCTGGTAGCTTTGTGCTGAGCTTCTAGGTTGATGAGAAGCAGTTATGCTCAATGGTAAATTTGGGGCTGATCACTTGATCATAATGGTCAGATGCCCAGAATCTGCTTCCGGATTCTAGCAGATGATACAGCTCAGTGGAGGCTAGTTTAGCTGTTGGGAGGAACATTATGAAGGTTTGGTATTTGTGTTTGTATAGGTAATTCTCAGACAGACTAGCTGCTTGACTGCAGAACTTACCTTTAACTTTTATTATTTTTTATTTTATTTAAATTTTTTAAATGATTGATCCTGGACTCTTTATGTACAGAACATATTATCATTGAGGTCATTTGAGATGTGGGTGTGCAAATGCTCTGAAAAGGCAGAGCTGAGATATAGTTTCTGAGTTTTTCCTTCTTACAACCACCCTTACCACTCTAACTAAATAATTTTTCAGAAGTGGATCTTTATTTTGTTATTCTATCAAGCAGTACTTCTGTAAAAAAAAAATAACATGTATTTAAGATTTCCTTGTCAAGAGCAAATAAGTTGAAGCTGATAACCAGTTCTCTATTAACTGACTGCAAACTCTTGGCTTTGTTTTCAGTGTTTACTAACACATACCAAACCACTCCATCTGATGGGGTTCCCACTTCTTCCAGTTGTGGATGTTGAACTGGTAAGGTCATTCAGGGATGCTGGATTAAAGGAAAAAATCTTTATTGAAGCTTCATGTGAAACTCGACTAAACTTTTTTTGTGTATTTTTCAATAGGTCTGACACTTCCAATCCTACCGTAATTAATTGAACAAACCGCAATACTCTTCCTAACATTTCATTATCCCTCATGCACACCCAGACATCTGTGGAATGCAGGAGTAAACAAAAAAAAAACCCCAGAATATTTTATTTTTATTATTATATACATATAGAATTGAATTCCTTCTGGTACTTCTGGTATTTAAGCAATAGCACAGATTAACTGTGGTTTCTGTTCAATTGTTAAATGACAAAATACAAATGAAGATGTTTACAAGTTTCCCCCTGAGGGATGCTTTTGTTTTGTTACTATTAAGTTAAGGCTTGATTCTGCTGTGACCAGCAGTTATCTTGATTGTGTCAGTGTTTTTACAGCATAACCAGCTATAAAATATTTTAAAACGAGCTTCTCTTTTCATTGTTAAATTTGTTTCATGTCAAGGACAAACTTCACTTGATGAAGGCTAAATACATTTCTAGTTCAGTTTGCTAATGTAGCATATGGGAAATTCTGTGATAACTGTTAATGGTAGTAATCTTCCAATTTTGGTTGCAGCCCTGGCTATGACTGGAGGCTTGACCTTTTGTGGCTGTCTGGACCAAAGATGGTAAACTTTCCAGGATATGGGTGAACACAAGAGGTGTGGTCTTTCAAGTCCATGAAATTGTTCATTCATCCAGGAAACACCATGGGCTGTTAAAACGGCCACGAGGACATTTGACCTGGAGTTGTCCTTTGACTGCTGAAGCTATTCCAAATTTTTTCCCATCTACTTGTTGCTTGCAAAGCGTCAGAAATCACTGCATTTTCCAGCCACTTCTGCAGTAAAGCAGGCAATACGTTTTGTTTAAAGATAGTGGGGTGCAGTGGACAGGACACAGAGGTGCTTCCCCAAGGCACGTTCCTCTGTAGTTTCTGAAAATGGAAGTCCTTCACAGTCACAGAAGTGGCCCCCAAAACTGATGAGCTAGTGGAAACTTGGTCTAAGTGAGGTCAGTAAACTTTTTGTACTGTACAAAGAAAGTCCACAGTTACCACCATTTCTCAGGGCAGGCCTGCCACGCTTCCAGAGCAAACAGGTATGGGGTTTGGGGAAGAATAGGCAATACCCATCTGGGTTTAATGCAGATATGTGCAATACAACCTCAGATACACAGCAAAGGGACTGAAGCAGCTAAATTCAGGGTAGGTGGATGAGCGCAATTGCATACTTCGTTGCCAGTTTTCTTTCAGCCGGAGGCCATCCTGCACACAGGGAGCTTCAGCCGGTCGGACGTAGTGCTCCTCTCCCAGCTGCAGTTTGTGCAGTGGTGGGTTTTTTAGGTTTGTTCTTTGCTTGTGAGGATATTAAGCTGCCTGTGCCCTTTTTCAGCACCTGGTTCTAGTTCAGCAGATCCCCTGTTGCAAGGTGGCCTATGCCAAGAGTCATTTATTTATTTCACATCTCATAATAAGTGAAAATAGTAGTTTTTCTGGGTGCAGAGTGAAATGTAATGCATTCATTAGTGATGGGCAGCCTGCAGCTGCGCTGGCCTTCGGCCCTGGGGAGCCAAACCTCCAGGTGGGGCCCCAGCACAGGACTGTCCCCTTGACGCTGCTTTGAAAAATAATCTGAGATTTGCTAGTTACTGAAAATGCTTTGTGAATATCGATTAATTGAATAGAGAATTAAATGTGATGCTCATTTTTAATCTTTTGCAGATTGCTATTACACCATCCCGTTTAGACTTCCACACTCTAAGCAGGATCAATTCTTATTAATCAATACTCTGATTTGCTGTTTTACCAAGGAAGGAAGCAAGGGTTTGCTGCCTGCATGCTTTATGCATAGGGATACCACCGCTGGAATCCCATGAGCCTGCATCAGAAAGAGTCTGATCAGAGGGAGCTAGACAGGCCTTGCAGTTAAGCAGATTAACAGTGATTTCTTTTCTTCAGTCTGGCCGCAGGAGTCTGTAACTGACTCTGTGCTTTGCAAGATGATACTTCATCGAATAAAGGCACTGTCAAAGTTAATTAGTTACATTTTATTTTGCAATTCACCTCCATGATGACATCCTGCCAGCAGTCTGAAAAGTGCTCAAAAGAAAAAGATCATTTGTGCTCTAGCTGGTGGACTTTATGAACACATGAAAATCAAGTTTTGGAAAAGGAATATGAAGGCTTCATGTTTGATTTTACTTTATTGGTTGGTGTAGACAATATAAAGGCTATTTAAAACTTCTGGAGATTTTGACCAAGTTAGCAAGTTTGAGGAGTCTGTCTGCACTTAATCATATCCCCTGCTCTTGTAGTGAAGCCATGAACACATGAAAACCTCTGAACTTGATCAAACTGTGATCATCACAAGAGTGGCCATTGTTTCATGTATCCCTTGTGATGGTAGAGAGGAAAACTGCTCTTCAGAACAATCAGTGAAGCTAGAGCGCTTATCTCTTGTTCTGTGAAACTGTATAAAAAATTTGGACTGAAGCAATGTTAGTGAATGAAGTTAAGGTGCTCATCCTTCTGCCAGTTACCATTTCTAACAAAAACAACACACACCATTTATTTTGTAGCTGCTGAACAGCTTGGCAGGGGGTTCAAGATAAACAATTGCATATTCACAACGTTTTGGACCATCTTTCTAGGGATGGGGACCCTGTCAGGTCAAGGAATGAGATGGATAGGTAATGTCCATAGAATTCTCACTGATGAGGCAGGGTGGTTTTTGACTTCCTGCCCCAGATGCTGACTGAAGACAGCATTCATTGAAATACTCAAAATGCAAGAGATGGCAAAAACATGGCAGTAATTATAAAAACAACTCCAGCATTATAAGGGTTATGCGTCTGTTGCTTATCAGCAAAAAAAAAAAAAAATGTAGAAATGTCTTCTTTTTAGATGGCAGATATAGTACAAATCTAGTGGGACAGGAAAATTGGTTCATTTTCTTTAGAAGTCTGAAAAGTAGCCTATACTAATAATCATCATGAGCTAAATTGTCAAAGAATTGTGTTGTGCTTTTATCTGCAGCTATTTACAGTTATGAAATCTGGATTCTACGTATGCTGCCAGCAAAGGCTCTTTAATACTGCAAGGCCGCGGGGTTATTCTATGACAAGGTAGCATCACATTGATGTAGGTGATGGGAAATGATAATAGATTTTAGGGTGTCTTGTATGTGTTAGCTTCTTTCCCTTTATTCCAGTGGCAGCAAACACCTAGGTTAATGAATGCCTTACTAACAGAATAAGAGGATTAATTGCAAGTTGGGTGCTTAGCTCTCTCAGGATCCTTTAAATATTCTGGTCAGAGAATTTCAGCATTATCAAGTTTGGTTTTATTTTTTTTGAAACAGCACTGTTCCAGAAGGCATCTGTGCCAAAATATGTCATGTACCACTGGCACTCAGATTTAAAAGCAATTGGCAAGACCCAATATATATAGCCAGGGCATGGCTGTGGTATCAACATGGTAGATTGACTTCTGTCCTCCTGAGAGGCCTGATGAAAATTGTTCTACCCTTCTCCTCGGAGAGCAGAAGGAGATTGGCAGTTTCAAGATATGGCTGAGAGGGGCTGTATCACCTTTTTGAGGCTGATGTTTCACCCTGATGATGATCCAGAGATAAGGGAGTCTAGCTGTGTTAATCATCAAGGGTGCAGTCACACCTTTCTGTTTGTAGTGGGGCATTAAACCTACATTCAAAATCTGGCTTTCTTTTTATTTCTGTTCTTAATCAGAAAGTTCCTACTCTACCACAGGAGGAAAATTGGTTGGGGAGAGGGTGGGGATGGCACTTCCTACCTGCCAATTCCGTGAGGGAAATAAACTGGGAGAATCTCAGCAGCTTGTCACTGCTTCTGGAAGCACCCTCAGTCAAGCGGACAGCTTCCCACTGCCTGGTTTTCTAATGGGGTGGCCACATCCTCCCCATTTACCATCCACTGCCTTTGTCCCTTGCAAAACTGCTGTGACAGTGTAACCCACAATTACCAGAAGCAAAGACCCATCATTACATTTCCATCAGACTGTGCAAATACCAATTTTAAAACACAGGAAGTCCTTGCATTGTTGCCTAACTATATTATTTAGAGGGAAACAGCCAGGCAGGGGTTAAAATCTAGGTGGCTTGATGCTACCACCTCGACAGGCTTGGGTTTTGTACCAATAAATTTCAAAATGAAGTACCACTGTATCCTCCTGCCTCTCCTGAGACAGTGAGGTAGCTGTCATGAAGTTCAACATTCAATGAGGAAATAATAGGGCTTTTCCAAAACAAGCTGCAAATTTTATTTTGTAGTTTCAGTATTAAAAAAAATAAATATGCATTTATAGATCCTAGCAGGTCCATTTCTTTGCTTATGATTGCTATCTACACATACCATTAATGTTCAGCACTAAAAAACTGAGTCAACAGCTTACAATTAAAGTAAATGCTATCTCAGTGCAGTCAAACATTTATTTCTCCACTAATCCCTTTTTTTTTTTTTTTTGCAAAAGTCTTCGTTTACAGGTCTGTCACTCGTCAACATATGGCTATAATTAGCTGTTTATTTAGTCAGAATTGATGGGTGGCTTCAAGCAAGCTTTAAGAAGCTTCAACCTTATAGCTAGGGCCAGAATCTGGACTGATAGGTCGCTAGATGCATGTAATTGTAGAAATTTTATGACAGATTAAATGTGCAGGCACTGAACATGCATGCTTCATTTTCTGTCCCACAATGGCTAGAAATAGGAATTCCCAAAGACACTGACCTTCACGTGTTAAGAGTATTTAAGCTGAAAAAGTAAAGTATGTATTTTAAATTGATTATTGTCTAACAGAGGAGGTGTTTTTTTTCTTGTTGATATATTCAATAGTTGGGGGTTTTAAATTAAAAATAGTTAGGAATTCTGTCCATCCTATCAAGTCTGTGAGATACTCAGCTACTTAGTGCCTGTGGATGCATGCTCCATACCTAAATGCTCCATAAGTTGCAATAGTAATGAAAGGTTAATAGTATAAAGTGACTAAACAGGGAACCAGGTGGGACAGAACAGTCTTCCCTGAGCTTGGGATCTGAGAAGTTTTGGGTTTTTTTCCCCCGTTTTAATTAGAATCATTAGTATAAACTTACTATTGGTCTAAGCATATATGTTCTCTGAAAAATCAGTGAAAAAGATTTTTTGTGGGTTTTTGGTGATGGATTTTCTCCAAGACTAAAAGCCATCAAGGAAAGCAATCCAGACCAGAACAATAGATTGGCTGGAGCAGTTGGTAGAGCTCTGTGATCAGTAGGTTGAATATTATTTTCCTTTGGGGTGTAGGCGTGGAAGAAGGGTAAACTACTTTGTTTTTCTGTTGTGATAAATTTTCGGGAAGACCTAGGCTCCTGGAACTTCTTTTTTCACAGTCACTTTTGGGGATTTACGGTAAATTTAGCAATCAGGAAGTGGAGTCATCCTTCCTGACTTATGATGAAGTGCAAATATCAGCTCTTTATTCTCCTGAAGGTCATATGACTTGAGAATTGCTATGAATGTTGGCTTCTCACACCAAAAAAGAACAGACTGTTTTCAACTGAAAGACCACTAGGTTCACAAGGCACTTAAACTCAATACAGAGTAAAACCTGTTGCAGTCTTGTCTCTGCACAACTGGATGTCTCACATGGTCTCTTAATACTTTGAACACAGATTTTATCAGCTGTGAGTAGCATGACCATATTTATTTTTCCTTTATTAATACAGACATTATAATGATCTAGTGCTTTTAGTGATGTTCTGGTTACATTTTTAGGTTCAAACAAAGTTGCTAACTTCAAGACAATGGAGAAAGCCTGATAGAAAGATTTGGTATCCGTGCAGGGTATGAGAGAGTCACAGTCAACACTGGTATACCAGTATGAAATGGCCATCAAGAAGTCTTGATATATGACAGCACTTCTGTAGTTCCCAATGTTTGGAATAAGAAGTAATAGCAGTGTATCTGATAGAATCTGCTAAATAAATGTTGAGTTATTAATGATTACTAGCATACAATCTACTTAAGATCAAAACCTGTGACCTTTTTGACAACCAAACTTCTAGGAGGATCAAATGTACAGCTCTCTTTAGTAGAGGAAGAAAAGTTCAGTGGTAACTTGATGGCTGTGTAAATGCCTGGCATTTCCTTCTGTTCGAGGAAAATTGTATGGTACACATTTACTCTCAAGTCAATCCATCAAAAGGCCTGCATAAGCCACGGAGTGTATGTTCATGTCAGATACTTCACCCATAATTCTTACTTTTTCATCCTGAAGCTTGCTTAAGAGTAGCACCAAGTGGGTATGTGTGGGTGTGTAGGAGGGGAAGGCTTTCCTAGCTGAGACCCACACATCTGGAATTCTCTCTCCATAGTTATCAACTTGCTGAGTAAATATCCTGTGTGGGATCCTTCACAGAAAAACTCAAGATCTCTTCCTTTTCTCTTTGTCATGGTTTCCCTATAATTGTTGTTCTGTGTGGTTTTGATGTAAGGGAAAAAAGGGACAGTGCTTTGTGTTCAGAATGTCTTTCAGGTGCCACTGTGAAGTCTCCTAATGTAATTATTTTTATGTTATGCAGTTCAATTAGTTGTTGATTAAATTATAGCCAGTAGTTACTGAGGAAAGAGGAGTTTTCCAAGAAGGGTTGCCGTTAGCTATTTGAAGGAAACTGCAGGAGTCTGAACCTTCACTGTTTGGCATGGCCATCTCAGTAATGTCTCTTGCATTCTGGAGGGTGTCAGTTGGTCACGTGAGGTCCTCTGCTTCTGCTGACAGAAACCTGGGGTGCAGTTGCTGAAGTCACTGTGTATCTGTGCAGCTTGTTTAGATTCTGTTTCTAAACCCTACATTCCATATATATTTGCTTTGAAGAGGAGTACAATGAGAACAAAACCTTATTCTTCTATATGCTTTCCTTCTGTTGTGTGAATGATATTAAGATTTGGAGTTCAACTACTGACCCGGGGTTGGCTGGGTTGTTTTTCCTCTTGTGACTCAGTTGCAAGGTGAGTTTGTATTGCCAGAAGCATAGCTGCAACACAGCAAATGGGCTGAGACAGACTAAGAGTTTTGTTTTGCAAACAGGCCAGACTTATTTTTGGTGGCTTTGGCTTGGTCATGTTTCAGAAACCTCATTCCATAAGGGTTTTTCCTGCCTTCAAAACCTCAGTTGTTTTAACAATAACAAATTATAAATGTCTCCATCTGTAAGAGAGCTAACTTGATCAAATTGAAAGGCTCATGTTACCCACGCCGTGGGGAACAGTGTGCTAGAGAGCTCTGCAGACATCGTCTGGAGACACTGCCCTTAGGCCCTGTGGAGCTTTCTGGACAGCAGAGTACCTGCAGGTTCAGAATATCACAAAATAGCCATCTTTACAAGTGATGTAGAAGTAGGATGGATTCTAGGCTGGCTTCTAGGCTGCTGTTCCTGGTTTCCTTGCAGATGGGTAGGCAGCTTAAATACAAACCTAACATCTCACCTGGTATGGCAGAAAGGCTGGAGAGTAGACCATACCAGTACTTATAGTATGCTTCCAAAACTGGTCCATAATTAATTCTGTAGTTCTGTAGTTTCTTTTTTGTGTATTTTTATCTGGCTAGTCCCTGTCAGAACCTGAGTTATGTGATATAAAGTGACTTAAGCCCTCAACAGCTTATTTTCTCTTTACATTAGCCTGCAGCGAAGCTGTGTTTGCGTACGGGGCAGGAAGAGGAGATGCTACAGAACGCCCACTGGTGACTTGAGGCATGCGACTAGTATACCTTAATGAACAGAACCCTTCCAGTGGCTTAAAAACAAAGGCCTTCAGGCTTAACACCAGTCAATCTAATATTCCTTTATAATGAAAAAAAAGTAGAATTTTGCCTATGCTTGTTACAGAAATGACAACTACAACAAAGCAGTTGGTGGGGAAGGAAGAGAGACAAGGTATATTTCATATTAGAATAATAACTTTAAAAATACTGCAAAAGCTACTTAATTCTGGAGCTCTGTTTTCATTGTATTTTACTGTCTAATGAATCAGAAAGAAAACGTGTATTTTTTGTTGAAAATATAAAGTAAATCCAGATGCTTATATACAGTAATGTCACTAGAGTCTACAAGAAGGATGTTATCCTGTTAGATTTATTCCTCTGAATACAACCAAACAGCTCATGCTGAGTAAGACTGGGGCTTCCGTTCAAACAGCGGTGGTAAGACTGTGGGACTGGAATCTCCTGTATGAAGGGAAAATTTTAAGACTAGTACACATAAAGTCTGTGGAAACAGTACACTGGGCTCTTTGTGCTTTAGAAACATTTATTATTTTTTTTTTTACTTTGAGAGTTTTGTTGTGTTGCACTTGTAAATGTACTGAAGAATTTATATTAACTCGATCTAAAAGTGCACCAAAATACTGCCTAAGAAAAGTTCACTGTCTGGGAAATGTTTTTTCTAGTGATTCCACCTGGATGGGGTGAATGTGTGGCTTTTGAACTGATGCTCAGGTTGTGGTCACAAAGCTGAGACATCTGTCAAAAAGGAACTGATTCCTTACTTGAAGGGGAGACTGAGGTGATTGAATCTGGAACTTCACTACATAAAGTTCCCCCCTGTTATCTTTTCTGGGCCAGATTTCCATCCCTTGGGAAGATAATCACCCAGAGCATGTTTGCAGTGACTGAGCTCTTTCTGTGATACATCCTGGCCATAGGCCTGATACTGAGGGGTGGCTCTATGGGTAGTCTTATGGCATGCCAGTTTTGAAAAGCAGAAATTACAAGGCTCTGCTCTTTTGAGAGTCCTCATGTGGGGCAAGCACTGACAGGGAAAGTTAAGGCAGCCTAGCATGAGTTTAAAGCTGTTTGAAAATACAGTGGTTTATATTTATTCAAATTAAGCCACATGGATTAAAGGAGGGATTTATCAGGAAGAGGAGCCTTGTAGTCTTGAGCCTATGTGATGACAAAGTGAAAACATCCAGCATAATCTATTATTTGTCATTTTTGGATCCTCTGGCCCCTGTGATTTTTTTTTTTTTTTTTTTTTTTTGTGTGTGTTAAAGTGTATGGCAGTTAAACTGTTAGAAGCATTACAGTAAGTGAAGTCATTGGGTAGGAATAGAGGTGGGGGACTGTCCAGACAGTCTTTTTCCATTCCTGTCTACAGTTCTAGTTTGGTTCCTTGATTGTGTCCATCAATGCAGTCTTTAATTAGATCACCACATCCTATTTTTCATTCTGCGGCAAGATTGAGGGTCAGCTCTCCCAAGACTGCTATGATCCCCAAGTGGTTAAATACCATTGTGTTTGAGGCAGTAATGAAAACTGTGTGTATTTAACATGAATTATTGACTGAATCACATATTTTGTTCATATACATTGACACATAATGTCCACAGTAAAACACTTTTCACACAGAAAAATGCCAGTAAGTCATCAAAAATTATAAATCCCTCATTGAGGCAAGGAGTTCTTCAATAATCAGACAAATTATGGGACGTGACCCTTGAAGGTATCTGAGTGTATTAACACACTTTGCTATTGCCTCACACTCCTGTGAGAGCATCCTGGGGAGTCAGCTATGTCTTCCAGTGGCCATTAGCAGGTAGGAGGGTCTTGGTCATGCAGAGAGATGTTGAGGTGTGTCTGGGCAATTCAGAGCTCATGAGAAGCTGTCAAATAGGTGCCTGAGGTTCTCTTATTCCCATTCCATTCATAATGCTAGACTCCATTTGCAGCAGACTGTGCCTTACTTGCTGGCAGGATCTTTGTGAACATTTCTGTTTTGTACTTGGAACAGTCTCTGTTCCACAAACGTTAGTTCTCATAGATACTTGTATGACCTGCACAAAGGGCATTGTTCTAACTTTAAAGGTGATAATCAAAACACAGAGAAGTTAAAGTCAAAATTCCTTGGTAACTTAGAGTACCTGGTCTGAGATGCCTAAAACCTAAATGTTAAAGAGCCCATCTGTACTGTACAATATGTTCAAAGCATGGCTCCCCTTCTACAGCTTTATTCTTAGCTCTGTATGCTGAGCATTTTTAAGACAGAATGAAGGGTCTACTGTGAGTGCCTGGAATTAACACTTTTGAAATGTCTATCTTGGATGAATGTCCTGCATCCCATGGGGGCTGCGTCAGAGATGGGCACATCATTTCCTTTTCCAGCACTGGTATTCAGTTGCCTGAAGCAAGAACACTCAACCTCAGCGTGATTTTCCCTGCAACTGCATCTTCTGACTGCTCATCATTCTTATTTCCAGGAAACAAATAGAATCACTAGATATGTCTGTGAAAAGTTCATTGTACATAGTACAGATAAAATCTTTGGGGAGATAGGAGTTTTACAGTTAAGTGGTATGGTCTGAATGCATAGATTATGACTAGTACAAAGGCTTGTATTTTGTCTGGATTTCATAGGGATTGTAAGTGCATTCCTTTTACTCCTGTGACTATAGCCCCAACCCAGCAGACCTCAAATCTTGCTGGAAAGCATTGAGCATGATTTTCAAGAAAGAATAGTTTTCTTTTTCTTGGTAAATCAAGAAGAAAGACACTTCCCACTTCTTAGAAATTACAGAATTGACTGATTCAATCTAAACTGCAAAGGTATATAGGTTGAGCAAGAACCCAATATGGAAGATGTAGATTAAGTCTTATGGCAACTGAGGAAAGAGTGTTCAAAGGGAGAGATGTTGGCTAACTTGATAGCTACATAGCATGGCTATTTGCCTTACAGTGCCAGACAAAACTTGCGTCTGTTTAGAATCTTGAAAATGGTGGAGTCAAGCCAAGAACATCAAAGGATATTTCTCATACTGAACCAGCAGCAGTATGAAAAAACAGAATTATATGATAGCAGAACAGTAGGCAGATAACTTACAGGGATGAAAATAGAGTCTGAACAGGAGCTCCAGGTTTATAGTAGGGGTAATTTAGATTAAGAAGTGTGTCCTAAAGATGTGCTGCTTGCAATTTAATTTCTTTAAGTTCTTTGGTAGTATAATGAAAAAAATACCAGTGTTTCAATGTTTAGAGAGATATGGTCCTATGGTTTTAGATATTTTTATGCAAGAAGTCTCATTCTAAGTTTAGTCTAGGTCTAAAAGGTGATTTGATACTGATCAGTAGTGATATTTGTTCTGCTGCTGCTGGTTCTTTGCCAGATCAAATATTTCTTGACAGATTACACAAGAAACAGAAGATGACTCTCTCCTTCGTCAGTAAACAGAAGCCTTGTTTCTTTCTCTCAACATGATCTTCACTACTCCTGTTTTTCTTGCAGTAGTTAAGTAGTTGGTAATTATGTTGCCCCTGTTGCCCTTTATGTCCCAAGATTCTTTCTGCTGTGGTCAGGTCTTTCCTGCCTTCTTTTGGAAAACAGGTCCGTGACTTCATCATATTGTGTAACAAAGTTTAAATTTAAAGATTGTAGAAAATAATATTTTTTATTTCTGTAATGAACTTCACAACCTGAGGGTAAAAAGAAATAGAGGTCATTGATCTAAAAAGCAATATATTTGCAAAACTATCTACATAACTGCTTTAAAACAATGAAGTATCTCTACTTTAAAATCAATAGTTTGCATGTAGAATGGCTGCATATAGCTGGTGGGGTTTTTTTGCGAAGTTAATGTGCATTATCTTGCAGTGTAGTTTGCATACTTCATCTGGGTAGAAGTTTTTGTTTGGGATTTTTTTGTAGTGTTCCCCACCCCCACCCCACCCCACCCCCAGTAAGGAAGACCTTTGTTTTAAGGTTGTAGTGAACAATAAATTGTGTTTATCCAACTCTTATGCAACTATTGGAAAGCACTTTCTTAAGCTGTCTAACAAGGCCCACTATAAACTCCATAAACACGTAGCCATTACAATCTCGTCTTAGGAAAGGGTAAACTAATTCAAAAAGTTTGACTCACTTTCACGTGATTGCACCACAAGTCAGTCCACTTCTTGAATGCAACCTGAAATGTACTTCCAAAAATTATAATTGTTTTCTTTTTCAGGAATTCTTTATAGCTCCAGATTTACAATTAAATTTTCCTTATTTTAGTGTTAAACTAGTTGTCAGATTCATGTCCCTTACATAAAACTCCCATACTGGCATTTTGTACAAGTCAAGGTCTTTTGACAGTTTTAAGACAGTGACTGAATATCTGACATATTATGAAAATCGTACTTCTGCTTATAAGAAATGATCCTTGAAGTGGTGTTGAAGTAACTCTTCCTTCAGTGTTTTGGAAGAAATTGTTCATGAATTCTACTCTGGAATTAGACAACTATTATTTGTATATTAATTTTATTTATTTTTATTCTTATGATGCTATTATCTTCATTTGTGAAGGAGACATCTCTCCCTAATTTTTGTGCACTTTTGCAACAACAGATGTGAAAAGTAGCTAAGACCATAGCTTCATGTAAAAACAGCTACATACCTATTACTTTTTTTCAGCTTATATAATTAAGTTACATTCTGGGTAAGTCTCGTCTGTTGACTTTCTTTTCCAGTGGAGTGGTTAGTAAAGGAATTTGTTTTAATCCTTGTATAGGTTAGAAAGATCTAATCCCAGGACTGGGTCAGCCAAAGATGTGCTAGGCCAGGGGTCCTCAAACTTTTTAACCAGGGGGCCGGCGCGTGGATGAAGTGGTATGCAGTCATCTGCGGCTGCTTGGTTCCCCCCCTCCCCAGCACCAGGGGGGGTTCTGTAAATACCGGGGGGCTGGATTGAGGACCCTGGGGGGCTGTATCCAGCCCACAGGCCGTAGTTTGAGGACCCCTGTGCTACGCAATCTATAGCAAGCTATCTTTATTGCACTGTGGGAAACTGTCTTTGACTAAACCAGGGTTTGGGCGTTGAACTGGGCATTGAACCCAACATGAACAAGTGTCATGACCTTCTGAGGTTCATTTTACTTAGTGTTTCATATGGCTGCTGTCTTCAAAAAAATAAGCCAAACATGTCTAATGTGCACAAAGATTAGACATGTGATAAATTTGGAATGTTAAACTTGACAATGTTCTCTCTAGGCATGGGAAGGAAACAGAAGAAACAATGGAAATCTGTGGTCAAAGGCTTCTCAGTCCCTGTCCTTCTCTCCCAAAACAGAGTATTCTGTCAGGAAATAATCTTTTGATTGCCTTTCTAAAAGTAGGCTTTGTGCCTACTGATCATCCCTTGTTGTGCACACAGACTTTGTCAAGATCAGAGCTGCTTGCTAAGGGATGGGGAGATAGAAGCCAAGGGTGATGCCTGGACTAGCAGGACAGGGACCTCACTGGCCAGGGCCCATTCTCTGGCACCCAGATCAGCCAGGCAGATGTGGAGATGGTGACCAGGTCCTACCAAGAGTTTGGATCATTAGACAATATCATGGCTGTGAGGCAGATTGAAGGTCAAGCCAGGAATTCAGTCCATAACTCAGGGTTAGGACTAGGTCCAGTGATCACCTAGCAGGTCCATAGCAATGCCTAGGCTGAGGTCAAGCCAGGAAGCCAATCTGTGGTCAGGGCCTAGGTTAAGGGGCTTCCATGACCAGATACGGCCATGGAGATCAGCATTCCTCTACCACAGACCAGGCCAAAGAGTGAAGGCCTAGGGGTGAGCTTGAGTAGAGCTCCTGGGCCCAAGGGTATGGGAGCAGCCTCAGGTGAGGCTGGTCACAGCAATTTAAGGCAGATTAGTGCACTCATGGCCCTGCAAGACTGCAGCTATTCTGTAATGTGCTGCAGAATATATAAAGGAAATTACTCTGCGTTATTCCTTTCTTATGCTGGGTGCCCCTTTCTCCATAATGGAGCCACCAGTATATTAAAATAACACAGATAAGACATTCTTCTTCTTTTAATATACTGTATTCTTAATAAAGCCCCTCCTCCCCAAAGACAAGTAACTGCTTCATTTTAGAGGTTTGAGTTACATTTTAATTAAAGACTGGTTTTGTCATGCTGCTAATATATTCCTTAAAGATCGCAAGTAGAAAAAACAGGTATAGATAAGGTTTTTCATTGTGAATTGAAGATGACTTATGAAAGCCAAATCCTGCAGTCTGGAGAGCAAACACTAAACTTTTTATTTAGTTTGGATGCTTCTTGTTTCTTAAGAACCTCTTAAAATTCATGAGGGAGGAGTGTGTGCAGAGGAAAATCCAGAACTGCTGTCATCTTACAGTGAGCTGGTAGGCAGAAGACGAGGAGGAATCTTGACTTCTATATCTGAAGATTTCCTGGCAAGACTGAGGAGGAGAGTGTTTTATGTTATAAAGTTAAGACATTAACTGTGGCCCTGAGCTGCTGATGAAATGTGTCACAGAGAAATGGGAGAAACTCCTGTTTCTCTTGATAAGAAGCTTCAAGTTGAGTTGCGAGCAGCTGAAGTGGAAAAACCTGGGCTTATTGGTGGATGAATGCTCTCCATGAGTCAGGTCAAAGCCTTCTGTAAACAGGTTCACATTTCTGTAGATGTGAGCCCAGCAGTTTTGTGGATTTTTTTGTGCTTGAAATTGAAGCTTTAAATGAAACCCCATGTGACATTTTCTTATCTTTTGCTGGCTGGCCTCCTGACCCTTGTGTGGTAATAGCTGTACAATGGGTTTAAAATAACATAGTGTTTGACTGATACACACATACTTCAGTTTACACCATACCTTCAGGGTGTTGTACAGTCATGAACCTGATAGAAACCTGTGAGTAAGCAGTCAGTGGAGAACTAGTATAAAAAAGCAGTGTGGAGCTGGAAAAAGGGATTGCAAGAGGTGCTGAGGAGCTCCTGGGGAAGAGAAACAAATCTTAACTTGTCAGGATTTAGGTTTCCAGTTGCAATAAGGTACTTCAGTGCATATCTGGTACGGTAGTTTTTATCATTGAGGTTAATGAAGAACCTACGCAAATGTCTGAATTCTTTAACTGAATCAAAATCCAAATGGTCTCCTTTTGATGCTGCTAAGTGTTAAAATACAATGATTCATCTTTTTATTTGTGAAGTTTTGCTGGTTTATTACTTTTAGTGAGTTAACTCTGCAGTTGGATGAGTACCTGACTTGGCAATGATTTGTGAAGCATATTGTGTTCATTTTTTCCCAGCTTCCATTTTTTCTCTCTTATATTGTGAAATTGTCAAAGGCATAATTGTCAAAAGCAGGGATTCATGCTGGGAACGTGGATTGCCAATCATGAAACTCTTTAAATGTTTTAAGATTACCATTTATCCTCTGAACAGAAATGTAGTCTGTTGCTTTCTTAACTAGGGTTTCCAAGGCACTGGTGATATTTGTTGTGCTTGTAGGGACAGCACAAAAAAGTTATCCTCTGTCACTGTGGGTACCTTAAAAAGGACACCAGCTGTCTCATTATAGTGTTCTACAAGGAGCTGGAAAGTTGTTGTCCAGAAATAGTGCTGTAATTAGCCTGTTATCCTGCACTATCACCAATGACTAACTGTCTGAAACTCCTTCCCTGGAAAATACTGTTTCATTGACATCAAAAGACCCACACTGTAAGGGTAATACTCATGGTGATTTCTGTCCTCCTGACTTGATGCTACTAGTTTCCAGAACTCCCTCAACTTATGGAAAAGTCCTGCATTTCAGAACACTTCATGTGCTGGACAACCTCCTGGATCCTGTGAATCCCTTGCAATGCAATGAAGTGTGCTGTGGCATTGATAGTGCATAGTCTAATGGTAGCTTGTGTCTTAATGTTTTACTGGCTTTTATCTTGGGATGATCTGACTGGGTGCTCCTTCTCCAGAACCAAGCCCTGCTCCTGGTGATGTCCTCTTTCTTATGCTGCCCTCTTTCTCTGTTTTGTGTTTCAACCTGTGTCACATTCCTTCATTCCTGTTGGCTCTGGGCATCTGGCCCTGCATGTCAGGTGGGCTTAGCAGAGAGATAAAGCAACTTCTTGTGTGTTGTTGGGAGTAAATAGTTTAGGAGAGTGAGGTTTCACTTTGGTGAACAGTTTCTGTAAAGGAAAGAAGTCAAATACTGAATGTTCTCAGATCTGTTCTGCTGAAAAGCAATGATGGTTTTAATTTGAAGTGTCATGGTAAGACTCCTGAAACTAGAGAAATTACTTCATTCTGAAAAACACATACATAGGATGAGAAGTCAAAAAACCAGTTATCTTTACATTGGCCTACTTTTAATCTCTATTTCTTGTTTTAAAAATGCTGGCTAAAACCATTCTGATTGGGATTCTGAAAGCATAGTCATGTTTTCTAAGTCTCCCATCTTACTATGTACTGCAGTTTTCCACTTCATTGCAAATAGCATATTTGTAGTGGGAAATAGCAGAGGTGCTCTCTTCATATGGCCTTTGGGTTTTCTTCCTTATTCAACATTCAGAGTTGAGTGAATCTCTGTGCTATTTTTTAAGCTTCTTGAACAGCTTTGCATGTTTAAAACATCATTTGTAAGTAAATGCTGTTTTCTGCTCAATAAACTTTCTCCCCTCCTACTATTATTTTAAATTTAATTTAAAATAAGTAAAGTTGCCTGTGTTCCAGTCACACTGCTGAACCATGCAGTGGGTACATGTACAAGTATTTTAACCAGAAGCCACAGAACACACAAATATGTTTTGTTTTATACATAATTCAATGGATATTGTTTGCATTTGAATGATGGTCTAGAACAGGGGTCCTCAAACTTTAGAT
>JAVJGJ010000032.1:27514539-27529989 GCA_035590215.1 Microhierax caerulescens | reverse complement strand
GCCTGACGGCGATTCACGGCTGCAACGCCAGAGTTAGGGCACAGCCAGGCAGCAGCTGCGGGCGCCACGGGTGAGCTTCCCAGGTGGCTTGCGGCTTCCCGGCCGCTGTCACCGGCGCTTCCCGCAGGGACCACCGGCGGCTACACCCCCAGCTACGGCCCGGGGCAGCACAGCTGGGCCCGACAGCAGGACCGCGCCGGGAAGGCACGGAACAGAGCTGCGCTCTCCCTGATCCAACACAGCACCGTGCAGCGGATACCGTTCGCCAAGGCCTGTCTTCTAGACTTGGTCAGAGAGCTCAGAGCCAGCCTCGGGCGGCCAAGCTATACCAACGAATCCCATCAACAAGAACAGAACAAGCAACTTAAATTCTTTATCAGCTCTTTGAGCTTTTTCCATTCAATCTCAGTCATCATCGATCTCTTTGCTCCCAAGTTCCAGTATTACTTTTTTTGTCACCACACCATCTCGATTCTCTCGTTTGGATTGTTGAAGAGAAGTCTCTACAGAGACTTGTGATGACAGATAACCATTCATTTCATATCTTGCAACCTCTTCTGCCCAGCCACCCCAGCCTGCTCAAGCTGTCCTTTGCCCAAAGAATATTCCATGCAGTTCTCATGCTGTTTTGTTACGAGCAGCAACAGTAGCTAAATTTAAAAAGGTAATCTTTTAAAGCAACATGTGCTTAAACCGCTCTGTAAGTCAGGCTTGCCTTTTTTTGTTCATTTCTTTTTCCACACTAAACATGCTCACTGAGTGTCTTGCCCCTTCTGGGGCTTCTATATATCTACCTACCTACCTACCAACAGCTCCATATTACTTTTCTTGAGACTCCAAAAGTGTTAGCAGCAACCCATCTTTCTTCTGTAGGACTACAGGGATTTCACAAACATACAAATAAGACTGTTGAATTTCATAGTAAAACATAACTTTTATAGGATGATAACAATGCAACTGTATTATGTCCCACTATCATAACGCTTTATTACAGGTACCATATACTACTGTATCTGACTATTATAGTTAATGAAAATTGCATTTCTTCTATCCCCTATTTGTTATAAAAATGCCAACTCGGATCTCTACTTAGCCAGTAACTCCAGCCTCTGTAACTTCTACAAAGAAAGAAGTAGTTTCATACTTTACCCAGGTTGTCCCATGTTCTTAGAACAGGTGTCTTCAGTCATCCAGGAAGGCACTCTGTTACCTCCTTAGGGCCTTCCAGCTGTTTTCATGGAGCAGTCAGGTAGGTAAAGATCCTGCTGTGGAGATAATCACTCTTATGTATGCATCTTCCCATGGATGTTAACCCTCTTAAATTGCCAATTCATAAAATATTATATTTCTCTGTGCTTTAACGCTACTGAACATATGCTGCTTCTGGTTCAGGAGCAGAACTCCTAGATCTTATGGCAGCAAAAGCTAGCAATGAGTAAAGTTGTTACCTCAAACATAGAGAGGGCAGAGGAACATTACATGCATTTTCATTCTCCTTCACATGCATTCCTCCTAACTGGAACCATTTTGGCTGTTTATTGTGAATATCGTACGAGTCCGACAGCCTGTCAAAGGAACACATGGAGATGCAAATACCGCTAAAGCCCAAAGGGCCAGCCATGCCCCGGGGTACACCAAGCACAGCACAGCTAGCTGGTCCAGGGAGGTGGTGGTCCCACTCTGCACCACCTCAAGCACTGTGTGCAGTTTTGGGTGCTTCAGCATAAGGACATAAAACTACAAAGGGCAACCAAGTTGGTGAAAGGCCTCAGGGGCAAGACTTAGAAGGAGCAGCTGAGGTCAGTTGGAGAAGAGAAGGCTGAGGGGTGCCCCCATCACAGTCTACAAGTTCCTTGTGGCAGGGGAGGCACAGCAGAGGAGAGGTGCTGATCTTTTCTCTCTGGTGACCAGTGATAGGACACGAGGAAATGGAGTGAAGCTGCCAGGGGAAGTTCAGGTTGGACATCAGGAAAAGGTTCTTTACTGAGAGGGTGGGCAGTCACTGGAACAGGCTCCCTGGGGAAGTGGTCATGGCACCGGCTTGTCAGAATTCAAGGAGCATCTGGATGACACTCTTAGTCACATGGTTTAGTTTTAAGTAGCCCTGCAAGGAGCAGGGACTTGAGATAGTCTATGATTTTAAGTAAGAGAAATGGCAAACATTAGCAACTCCATAGTCTGGCATTTCTTGAAGTTATTTTTTCTTTAAAGTCTTGAGCTGAGGTAGAGGAACGTTACACAGCATTATATCCACCTTTAGAGCAGCTGGAGTTTGTTACAGCAAACAGAAATTAGGGGGAAGATATGGCCATGACAGAAATTTAAGGGAGTGCTGGTGTGAGGGGAACTGTAGTGAGTTTGACAAAGATCCATATAAGCACAGAGAAACAGACAGCAGATGTGGTTGGAGAACAGCTTTTATCTTACAATTAAGGAATGTGTTGTGTTTTTTTTTTTAAAAAGACAGATATTTATGACAAATTATTATGGAAAATTGCTGATATCTAATCATTATGAGTTGTAGACCAGTAAAGAGTCATCAGCCAAATCAAATAATGTCAAGTAGTATGCAAATCACATTACAGGAAAGTAAATGAATTGCTACAATCTAGGTACATCCTCCAACACAGAGTTTGAGCTGAAGATCTTCTAATTACGTAAACCCTAAGTGCTCTTCTTGATATCCAGAAAAACTATTTCCTTATCCAATAATAGTATGAGGAAGTCGGGCATGCAGTTTATAACTAATGCCTCTGTGACACCTACACATATACTCTTTGCAAGTGTGACAATGCAGGATCTCCCTGTACTGAAGCTCAGATTTGAGAATGAAATCCTCTATTAACACCCACAAGTAGAAGGTGGCAAAAATGCAACTGTGTGAAAAACCCTCTTCCCCCAAGCCAACCAAAAAGTCACCATGATCAACTATACAGAGGAAAATAAGAGGAACACATCTTAAAGATCTGAAGAGAAAGTAAATCTGAAACAAATGAAAAATAAGTAAGGACTGAAGAGTCAGAAAAGAAGGAAGCTTAATACAGAAGTCAGAAGAATGAGGAAGGAAACACTCTTCTCTGACTGTGAAATCAATAGTCCATTCTCACCACCAGTGAAATCACATCCAGAAGTGTTTCAGTATTTGTGTTTTGAGGGTTGGCCACCTGGACGTATTCTGGAGGCACCCTAAGAATTTATTGGTTTGGAGCTGCTGCACACTGAACCCTTACTATTGCAGTCACATGCCTTTCCACATGTTGAGTCTTTTTTAAGCCCCTGCCCCAACATCAATACAAGAATTACAACACAGTTCTATACATTCATGATATAATCCTCACCTTGTACCATGTGCTCAGTTCCGTTTGCTCCGTTGGAGAGGCTATCATTGTTACAGGCCTTTAATGAAAGTACCACCTTCAGTCTTTGTTTCCAGACCTTCGGTACTATCCACATGAATTAGAATGATACAGAAACAAATTCAGACATACCTAGTTTTTAGGTAAATATTGCACGGCATGTACATTACAGAGCATTTAATAGAACAGACAGGAGGTTTTTACAAGCAAGTCAGGAAAATTACAAGGTGCAAGTTATTTAGGCTGTGGTTCCATGGCAGCCTAAGCCTGCTGGCTCTTTAGCTTCCATCATTATCCTTACCCTTCTTGGGAGCTCTCAACCCTTCCATTTCTCTCCCTGTAGCATGCATTTGACCTTTTATGAAGCCATCTCAGCACACGAACTAGGCAGGATACCAAACCACCAGCTCTCCAGAACGTTTCAGGAGTTTTCTGGTGTGTTGGTAAATAGAACTGGTTCAGCTGAGGCTCCAAGGCATGCTGGAATCAGTGCAACAGAAACAACAGGGATCAGGCAGCCAGCTGCTACACTGACCAAAGGTGGTACGGACTCCCAGTCTTTACACTTTTATTAGATGATCAACAGGGAATATTGCTGCAGTGGTTAAGAAGCTATCTGCAAAGCAGCTGTTTGCTCTGTTAAAAACATGGGTAGTTATTTGCATGTTTAAATACAGTCAGGTGTTACATGGGTCTGCTGCATGACCAACACAGAGGAGGTTTGCCTCTGGGCACAAACGTACAATCCCTGGTGAATCTTGTTTATTTCTTTGCTTACTGTCCTCTGCCATACGGTAGCACTGCCACAGCAAATGTGTTTTAAAAAATTAGATAAAACCCCCCCAGCCATCAATCACTCACTGAAAAGGTCAGTTTTCCTCCTGCCCTCAAATTTAAAAGGTATATTTTGTGGCAATTTGAAGACATTGACTTTCAGACGGAGATGTCTGAGGCATTAGTTCATCCTCCTGCCTGCTAACTCCTTAGAGGAGCAGATGCCTTTGGGAGGGAACATCTTTAAGCCACACAGTTAGTTTGCCAGAGCTCATTTGTCAGTGCCCTGAGGCAAGCCTTTCATCTTTTAGCCACATAACGATAGCAGAACTGTATTATAGATGGCTGTATTTACATGCATGAGCAATCCAGTTAAAATATGTATTTTTGCTAGCCAATACGAGCAGCAAATTCACGTTTGCTCACTATCAGCCAGCAAAGCCATTCAGTAAGTGTCCCAAAACCTCAACCCCCTCTCCAAGAAACCAGTCTTGGAAATCTTGCTGTAAACACATGCCTATTCTCAGGAAGATTCTGCTCAGTAGAAGCAGAAAAATGTAGGCTAGTCCTTTTATGAACAGATATCACTTTTAGACAAAAAACAAACTCAACATGCAGACACAACTTCAAAAGAAATAAAAACCCCAATCTCTTCCAGACCTCTCGGTACGATTGATGTTTCAAGTTCTAACAAAATGACTAAGAATTGCCACAGCAAAGGAGACAGAAGAATGAGAGCACAGAATTAAAATTTGCTTCAAAAACAAAGCAAAACATCCTCAGAGCTGGTCTTGATTTAAATAAAGCCCACTTTCATAAATACCAACACTGCAGTTTAAAAGAAACACTATACTCTTAGAATGTCAACATTCACAAAATCTAGGCACTGTCTGCACGAGGAATACCAATAGGTTGAGCACACTGGTTCTTGCCAGAGGACTGGGCATTTCCATATAAGAGCACTCAAAGGTGGCACTCATGACTTAAGAAGTTTTTAGAATGGCAAAAGGAATTGTGTTCCCATTACATGACTCCAAGAACACACACCTGTAACTTATTTTGGCACAGCATAAGAAAATAAGCATGTAGCTCCACCAGAAATAAAGACTATATTCAATAGCAGGGCTTGTACTTGCATGAAGGCAGTTAACTCCGCTATCACACTGCGACCATGTTTTTATTTGCTTAGTTCCCACAGTTCAGTTTTACATGGTCTGGTTTAAGCCCACATTCTCCTGAGAGCATTTAGTCTGTTAGAACAGTTACATGACCTACACAAGGTTGCATAATAAGCAGGGTTTAGCAAGCTACCATGCTTTGTATTCTGCCGAGTAACGAATCTGCTTCTAAAATACATCATTCTCGCCTCAAAAATAACATTTCCACAGACCAAAAAGCCCGCATCTGCCTTTAGTGCATAGTAATTCACATGTAATACTTGAGCCCAGCATAAAAGTGGGGAGGTTTTATCCGGAAGCCAGTCTAAAGAGTGTACTTTCTGAAAAAGTAATGAGAGATGAGGCATGTTTTTATGTCATCTCCAGCAACAAAGACAATTCAACTTTTGCTTGTATTTAAATACCAGTCCTTGAACTCTCAAAGCCTTTGTAAAAGATAAACTCTTTGTAAACAGTTGTTCTTGAGTCATGTGGCATCTACCTTTAAATTGGTATCAGCTTTTCAGACTAGACACCTCCATGTCTTGAGAAGCAAATCACTAATAACTTCAGCAAGAAAGCAGATGCAGTTTCTTCAGTTTCCTTAAAAAAAAAAAAAAAAAAAAGTGAAGATCCTTTATGAAAGTTATATAACAAGAAGGCTCCTTAGACAGGCTTGACCAAAAGAGCTTTGTTTCAGTCTATTAGATTTAAAAGTTACCCAGCACAGAGCACTGTACAAAGAATAATAGTTTTCAGCTAAGCTCCTGCTCCCCAAGGTCACCCACTAACGCTCAGACTCTTGATGGAAATCTGACTTGTGCAGAAGCTGCAGTCTAGGCAAGTTATACGGAAAGTTCCCACCTATTTGTTATATATTAATTTATCCACTTTAGATCTCAAACTTTATTTAAAAGGCAGTTACAGTATCATTTCTGTTAGTTTTAGCTTCCCATAAGCGAAAAAAGCACAGGTGCATTGGGGGGTAATGGTGTGTTACCAACGAAGGAGGTGAGACTTGTTCTGCCTAGAGCAGGAGGGCTAACACACCTTCCAGGTGATGCAATCCCTTAAAATCAATCTATGGTAATAAGTGATCAATCTAAGTTACTGAACACATCTGGCAGAAACCAGGGTTTCTTCACATTTATTACAGCAAAATGTTGAATATTAGCCACTTCTGTACTGCAGGAAGGAACTTACAAAGATGAAGTACAATTATTTTGACAAGTTAAAACATTTTTAAGAGCACCTGCTTGGCTTCAGTTGTTTCCCATTTTGACAGACTCAGGCACCAAAGCATCCAATTTTACAGAATAAATCTGTCACTCTTTAAAGCAGTAGGTCAGGACTTTAGAGGAAACAAAGGCCTCTTTCATAAGGATCTCTAAAACAAAGACTTGTGACCATAATTCTCACTTCTACAGATAATTCAAGGACCTTTCTGTAATCCAGAATACACCTACAGAATGGACTACACACAAGGAAGCTCAGGGTTACAACCTCTAAAGAAAAACAGAAGTGATGCAGTTGCACATACGAGAGCTCAGACACAAAGCCAGCTCCAGTGCTGTGCACGAGGAAGAACCATAATCAAGACACTCTGAGGATTCAGTAAGTGATAACACCAGAAAAACAGAATAAATTCCATGGGTAAACCAATTCAATTTCTTTGTGCTATAACAAGACCCATATTCTTTATTAAACTATTATCACAAAACAGAACAATTACTGAAGATAACTAACATGCAGCAACAACGTGAGATATATAGCAAGGGAAAATGTTTTTTGGGGAAAACAAACAAAAACAATCATTCCACTTCTGCCAAGGTTACCCATCTACAGCTGCACAGGTTGCCTGCCCGCTCCGGCACTGCCTGTTTGCAGCCTGTAACTGGCACGGAACTCCCAGCTGGCGGTTAGAAGCATTTGCTGACATGCTGGGCTGCCAAGCGCAGAGCTTCACATGCAATGCATTCAACCGCCCCTTTGGTGCAGCAGCTACATTAAGCCGATTTTTTCATCACATACCAGTGGACACATTCAAGTAGTTGGCGATGTAAGGGACTAATGCGCTGAAAGTCTATTAGGAAAGTGGTCAGTGTACATACGCACACATGCACACTCCCAACAAGAGTATAAACACAAAAAGCAGAGCTGAGTTCACCCATGAACACAGTATGGAAGTTGCTGAAAATTCCAGGACAAAGTTGAGAAGCACCTGTCTAAAAGCCTTTCTTTTTTTTTTTTAAGCAGTAGCTTTATCAATATTCTTGTGCGTTACGATTGCACCGAATTGCCCTAGTTTTCCTGAGTATATGGAGAACAAGCTTCACAACACATACTCTTACAGAAGTAGCATTAATATTTCCTTATGGTTTTACAGAAATAATTTCTGAATGTAGAAAAAAAAATCCATTTCCCTGCCTCTTTTGCTTAAGAACTGCTACTCTGATGTATAGTACTGTAATTGCCTCCCTCTAAAACCTGTTTAAGCATATAGCTTAAGCCATTCAGCCACTTAGTACACCAAGTCTGTCTGGTTTTCCCTCTACTTCTATCCTCCATGCACAAGAAAATGCCACTCAAGCCTTTCTGTACCTCAGCTCACAGAAGACATCTACATGCCAAACCAGTTTATGAGATGTCCAAAAAACACACTAAAATCACTGCAGCCTTTTTACCTGCCAATTTAACAGCTTAAATCTTTGTTTGTATGACTCTGTGCAGCAGCCATTCATCCTGCAGAAGAGTGCTTTAGACAAAAATGGTTTAACTACTTAATATACTATATTGCAAACATTAAGAAAATAAATCAGAGCACCAAGGAAAATTTTCAAGATTACAGTACCTTATTAAAGTTTAACTAAGAACAAAGTTTGGCCTTTTCTCTGCATTTATTTGTATTTCAAAAGCCAATACAAAATGGAAAGTATTACATGCATACCAGTCACTCCAGTAGACCAGAATATGAATAGTCACTGGGAATTTAGCACTGCATTTTCCAACAACATGCAACACTGTATATTTAGCTGAAAGGGACTCTAATGCAATAGTCAAGCCTGGGTTTTCTTCCAAGCCTTTGGCAGACAGGGGAACTCCACTGTTCAGAGTAGCTCAATTGTTTTTATGTAAGTGACAGCAGGTAGCTATTTAAGTAGATTGTTTTGTTACATAAAAATGCCATTACCAACAAGTCCCTCTATGGCCCTGCTTTACTTCCATAGCTTGGTTTAACACAAAACATTAGTCCTGGAAAAGCCTGGTATAATAGATAATTACATTAAAATATTCATCTGGGTTTATTCATGCAAGATCTAGTCAAAGCAAGTATCAATTTGAGCTACTGGGTTTTCAAGTAAAGAGCCTTTGCAAAAGACAGTTAAGGCTTCCATTACCCTATCAGAGGTAACAATGAGAAACAAATCTAAGCCACAGGAGCACTGGTCTCTTCTTGACAGTGGTATTTAAGTATTTATTAAGCTGGTTTTCATCCATTTCTTCAGTTGGCTGATATTCATCTGCCACATGTAACATTTGAAAATGCAGTTAGCAAGCTGCTAAGGTAAGGAATCTGGATAGTGTTTGGTTGCATTTTTGCTATTAACATAATAGGCAAGAGCTTCTAGAATTTGTCTTGCTGACATACTTCAACTCTGCCTGAAGCAAAGATGGGAAAAGATCCCCCTGCTAGTATAAAAGAGTTCAAGTATGGAAAAAAGCCACCAACTATTTTTTAACATCAGTATTTGCATAAACAGAAAAGAAACTCCCCGTTTCTCACTGATCTCTAGCAATATTTAAGCAAAGTTTCACTTTAATTTTTAGAATACATAAGTTCAATTATTTAGCCAATGTAACAGTTCTATAAACTGCATCACAGATAATGTTGCACAGCTTATGACCAAAATCAATACTAAAAGCTAAAATCTTTCTAGTGACAATGATAATATAAACTGGCAGTTTTAAACATTTAAGTTCAGAAAACACCCATTCTTCTAAAGCCCACTGATGTATATCATTTATGTAAATATTATTAGATCCAGTCACCATGCTACAGTATTAGTCAGTTTAATAAACCTTCTCACTGTGAGAATACACCAGCATAAGGTATGAACACAATGAAATCTATATGAAATTTTATAGTAACTTTCCAGAAATATGCTTACAGCCTATCGAATTCAGACTAAAGTACTGTAGATTTAAAATATTTACTTGTCTTCTTAGCATACCTAATGTGTAAGAATAGTTTCTTGTTCCATTCCCAAAAATAAATATAAGCTTTCAATTGAAAGCACTTATTTTCGTAGTTTTCCAAAGTGGAGTCTGGCAGGGTCGGGGGAAATGCTTCAGGCTTGTCGTCAGTCCACTTCAGTACAAAAAAGCATCTCCTGTCCCAGTATTCGTTCAAATCCAAGAGATATTTTCTTCCAGTGAAATATGACCGGAGCACTCATTTTATTTTCAGCAATTCAGTCTGTTTCCATGGCAGCACTGCGGGATTCCTTAGCCACCATGAGTCGCATTAGCTGACTGTGGAATTTCTCGATCTTCTTTACATCTTGTGCCTGGTCTGTTCTATACAGCAAACACTGTAAGAGAAAGTTGCTTAATATCAGATTTCACTTGAACTGTTTTTATCCTGTTTATAGTTGCAATAAATTTGTGCTTGGAACACACAAAACAAGGTAAGTAATTAAATGTTCATTTGTGGCACGTTGTTTCCATGAGGCAGCACCAACACAGATCTACCCTGTCTTAAAATACATGCACATATCTGTGTTTACATTTAAGTTTCTCCGGAAGGCTCATGCCTTCCATTTTGAAAAACAGGGAAGCTCACGATTGAGTCTGTCTTCTCCTCTCTCAGAAAAAGTGTGAAAACTTGGGATTAAAGCTGTCTGTAAAGGCACTCCTCTTTCTGTTGTCTAAAAGTAAGACCGGATTTTAAACCTGAAATTACTTTCCTGCTCGCTATATTATGAAAGTAAGTTTATTTTGCCTTTCACAGTCCTTAACATTACACTGCCAGTGACATCATATCAGTTCAGTATTTCCCACTGAAATTATTACATTCTATTTTATTTCATTTATTACATTTTCTTATCTTAACTCACAAGTTTTACCTTTTTCCAGTTCTCCTTCCCACCCCACTGGGGGAAGGGAGCAGGCGGAGTGAGCAAGCAGCTGCATGGTACTTGGTTGCCAGCTGGAGTTAAACCACAACACATAGGAAGACCCCTTAGGTTGGGTTTTTTGCAGACCAAGTAATTTCTTACACCTGTACAGCATGAGTAAAGTCAGCCTGAGCAGTTAAACAATGGAACAGAACACCCCAGAATGCTCCATTCTTCAGTGCTGTCAACACAGCAACTTTTGCCAGTGTTAAATTCTTATTTTAATTCAGAAACAAACAGTACAAAACAGTCTGGTTTCTCCTTCAGCTGTATTAGTTCTATAGATTGAGCATCAAGGAAAATTTCCCTTCCAGCCTTTAGAGAAAAAAAAAAACAACCAACAAAACACAGAAAACCCAAACCAAAACCAATCCCCTGCCCTTGTACTGGTGTAACAGCTTTCTGTGACTGGAAGCAGACAAGGCGACCTGTAACTGAAAAGATTTCATGTTTGTGAATCACCAGACTCCAGCTTCCCCATGGAAGATTTCAGCTAAGTTGCCCTTCGCTTCCCCCTGTTATCAATGCCCCATACTCAACATCTCACCTGCAATAAGCCCTATTTATCCTATCAAGAAGTGTCATTACTGGCATTTCACATCGCTCCCAGGTTATTTGGAACAGCAATGCCAGACTACTTTTCCTGGAAAGAAACTGAATTTTTTCCAAGTCTGAAGATAAAAGAAGGGCAGACTGCTGTTGTAACTTGACTGTAACATCACTAGCACCGAGAACTTGTTGCCAGTGTGCACATCAGCACATATGCCAATGCATTTCTACCTGCTGCCCACCACCCCACATTCTAACCCCTCCCACGCTTCTAAACACCCTCCCAGACTATTCAGAACAAGGGCAACCTGTAAGCACAGCTGCTCCACCTCCTTGTACAACAACCCTTGGAAGGACGCTACAGAGTTCATGTTAGGTCCACGAGTTTTACTGACACCATAACAGTATCTCAGAAAATGGGGTCTCTGAACTGCAAGCGAACCTTGTCATTAAGTCTATCATCACCAAGGAGCTTAACCTACAGCTGGAAGCTGTCACCACTGTAAGCAAATAAGAAGGACTGCACTCACATTAGTAAACACATCTGCTTGAAGATGCTCCTAGAATGCTTCAGCAGAAACTACCGATGTCATGCCATGGAGCATTTTCAGACAGAGATCGTCCAAGATTTTTGCAGTGCTTATTTTCCTTGAATCCTGAAGTAATTCTTTTGACACCCATAAAGAACACCGAGGTGCTAGAACTTTTCCTGGACCACACAGAGTTGAACCACAGGTCAGCATCAGTCACAGACACATCAACTAGGCAAGGTGGAGCACAGTGAGTTTTTAGAATACTGTCAAGTCCTCTGAAGGTAGTGGCTAAGAGCTCCCAAGTTGACTGACAGCAAAAGTCAAGTCTGAGAGAGGTACTCTAAGCCCTGAAAGGGGAATATTTTCTGTACTTACAGCTACATCATCGGTTACTTTGATACAGAGGTTCCCATCGCAATGTCGGTACTTGAGAACAACCCGCACCTGAAACGACAAACATTTTAAGAATTAACATCTATAGCTAACAATTCTTAGAACATACCTGAGAGAAATCTGCACGACCTCACACTACCTTTTACTATTACATACTGCTTTGGTGGCCGCAAGTCCTACAGCTAGGATGGTGTGGAAGTTGAATTATCACATTTCCCTGCCTAACATGTTAAACTGGTAGTACAGCAGCATCAGGAAGCCTAGTATTTGGCATGTTCAAAACCACTGTAAATACAGCAGTGACAGAGAGGGAATCTTACCAATGCAAACAGATACCTTAAGGGCAAGTGTCAAGAGGATGGGACCAGGCTCTGCTCAGTGGTGCCCAGTGACAGGACAAGGAGCAATAGGCACAAACTGCACCACAGGAGGTTCCTTCTGAACACAAGGAAGACCATCACTGTGAGGGTGACAGAACACTGGTCTCCTTCTCTGGAGACATTAAAAACTTGCCTGGACGTGACTGTGCAACCTGCTTTAGCAAGGAGTTGGACTAGATGATCTCCAGAGGTCCCTCCCAACCCCAAGCATTCTGTAACAGCTGCAGAGACCTCAGTGACAGGCAAAATAAAGCTATGAGTCACATCAATACAAGACATCCACTTGCTATATATCACACCAGAAAAACTAACTAGAAGCCTGTGTTTATGAGCTTGAAACACTTTAAAAACCTGTAGTTCTATATGAAGACTTGACAGGGATTAACTGAGTGGGATAAACTCAACATTACTACTTTTTCTTCTACAGTAGCTAAACTATCATGTAAACCAGTTGTATTTCCAGTCACTACAGTTACTTCAATAGCTGCACCACAGCCTGCAGAAAGATTTGAAGCATTCTAATATTTTTGCAAGTGGAAAGGGAAAATAAAAAGAATAACATTTTTAGAATAATTAAAATCAGAGGACTGAAGAAAATTCTTTTAAATTAAATTGCTTTCAAAATTCAGTAAGGCTCAATTTGAAGTCTGAAAGCAAGCATTCAACCTCTCAATAAAACAGTTACTACGATAATCACCTGCCCTGAGCTTTAAGTTATCCTCAGTCCCTCTGGACCCTCAAACTACCAAAGTTCTCAAAGCCATGGTGATAAAAATCAACATCCTCAGCAACTGACTGAGCATTAAATGCTTCCTCCTGAATGCAGAGCTGGCCAACAGTGATTTTGTATCTATGGTTTCTAGCCTCAGCTATCAGTAACTAGAAACAAAGCAAGGTGTCCTTTTGAGAACATTCTGAATTCACACTATAAACAGGTGTCTGTTGTAGAAAGTGAACCATGCTAATGGTCAACAACCTCCTTGATTAAAGAACATTTATAGAAATTCCTTCTCCAAGATGCATCTCATCACAGATCGATCCTTCTTGTTTAACCACTGTCACCTTCTGACCACAGCAGATGTGTAACAACAGTACATCTCTCGACTGAGCAGGCCCAAATGGACGAGAGGCTGCCACAAGCAGTAGGCATGGACTTGATAGATAACTTGCTCCTGCAAAAGGTAAGACCACTCACTACCTAGCTTCACTAGTTCACAAAGACTGCACGCTCATCCCTCACAATTCTTGTTCTTCCTTCAGTTTCTTGACAAGCCCAATTATATACAGAAACTCCTCAGGCTAGTTCTCTGGCAAATTAAAGGGAGGGTGCTCATGTCGTGACTCTGGGGTCTATATAAACTCCTTCCTAAACAGACTAGTTTATTGCCATGGATGGGAAGAGATTGTCTTTGGAGACCCCCCCACCCCCTTAAGGCAAGGGGAAGAGCAACAGCAGACTGCATTGACATCACTCCTCTTTAATTGAATGTTACAGAGCATAAAAAGGTAAACCGGGACAATTTTATTATCAGTAGATATGAAGTGGCCAGCTATGCTAATTAAAGGCAGACATTAAAATACTACTTGTGAAGGTTTCCCCACGTCCCCTATTTTTAGTGAAGAAAACTAGGCCTTTTTTCACTTAAGTTTTCTCAGGCATACCAGTCCCATGTTACCTTTTGTGCTGCTTTTTAGCTGAATCATAACGCTTTTTCTCAAGACTGAAGTCACTTTTAAGAATTCCATAAAATGTCCTGCTGAAAAAGCTACCAAACCCAAAAAGCAGTCGTATACAAAGAAGTTAATTCCTAGAGCAATAACTTTTTAGGAGGCTAACACTTTGCAGTCCGAAATTACACTGCAGGCAACAATGCAGTGTAAGACCTAATGACTGCTTTCTTTTCATTATTTAGGAAAACAAATTCAAATGACATTGACTTCAATCTTGTAAACTCATAAAATAAACCAATTCTCGGGACGGTCTTCATTCAGCAGAACTCTTCATCCCTGTTTCTAACACACAGGTACACTGCAAACAAGCACAAAGTCTCTGAAGCTCGATCCCCGAGGTTCACACCTGCCGCTGGTTAACACCTGGGACACCGTCTATGTTCGTTTTTAGGGCGCTAAATGAGAACTTCCTTCTGCTTCTTTGGTCAGATGCGGCACCCGCGAGTGTCTCCTTCTTTGCTGCTGTTTCTAAAACTAACTAGACCTCGAAAACCCCTTCCAACCGCCGGCCGCCCCCGCCAGCTGCGCGCAGCCGGGGCCGCCCCCACCAGCACCGCTCCCGGCGACTGCGGGGCTCCACGGCCCACCTGGGACACGCATCCTCTCCGGGAGGCCACACGGCCCGGCAAGGGCGGCCCGGGGGCTCAGGGGATCGCCCGCCTCCCCGGGCGGCCACAGGACACAGAACGAGAGCGCAGCAGCCGCCGGCGCACACCGCCTCTCCTCCCGGGCCTAGCGCGGGGGGCGGACACCCGGCCGGCCATCCACCCGCCCGCGGGGCCCCTCAACGCGGCCCCCGCCTCACCTTCATGGGGTCGGCGAGGTAGAGCTTCTCGGCAGCGCGTGTGAACTCCTCCCAGGCCTGGTAGTGCGGCATGGCGGGCCAGGCCCGGCGCGGCGCTCCGCTTCTCCAGCCGCCGACAAGATGGCGCCGAAGGCGGGCGTCGCGTCACTGCAAGCCGGCAACTCCCATTGGTCGGCAGGAAACTGCCACCCAATCGCGAAGCGCATGACTCGGAGTTTGTAGGCCCGCCAGCGAGCACGGCCCGCTGGGCGCAGAGAGGGCAGCGCGGCGGGCGGCGCGGCTGCCACAGCGCCCCCGTCAGGCGCGGCGGGATGGCGGCAGGCACCTCTCCGCCCACCGCGGAAGTGAAGGTACCTATTGGTGGGAGCGCGCGGGCGCCGCCCGGGTATTGCGGGTTCGAGCTCCGCCGCCGGCGTTGGGGGCAGCTAGGCGCTCCCCGCTGCGGGGCTCTGCCAGGCCAGGTGCGGGCCGCCTCCGCGTCAGGCTCCCGGCCTGAGGCCCACGGGGCGTGGAGCGCAAGGCTGGGGCAGCGTGGGGGCGAGGAGCCCGGCACGGCCCGGCACGGCCCGGCACGGCCCGGCACGGCCCGGCCCGG
>JAVJGJ010000032.1:27499753-27514522 GCA_035590215.1 Microhierax caerulescens | reverse complement strand
TCCGAATCTGTCCCCGGTGTTGCCGGGCTGGAGGGCCCCTTGTTCAGCGGGAGGTTGGCTCCACCTTGCACAAAAAGGACATTTAGGAGCCACTTGTTGGCTTCTGGTCGCCGCCAGGGCAGCCACAGGCCGCGGGGGGGGGGCCGGAGCAGCACTTGGTGGAGCAGCACTTGGAGCTGGGTGACAGCTGCTGGCTTCAGAAAGGCTGGGAATTATAAGACTGTGTTTTAGAAAGAGGCTGGGAATTATAAAATTGTATTTCAGAAAGAGGCTGAACGTTATTAAAAGATCTTGGGGAACCCGGCTTTTCAAACATACGTGTTCATAAAGCATTTACGTCAAGCTGGCTAAAATTCACTTTGAAAGAGAAATGAAGGAGGAATAAAATAGTCCACGCTTTCTCTTGTTACCCCTTTCCCGAAGTGACCTGCGATTTTGGTCCCTGAGCGGCCCCAAGCGTGTGGGCGGCTGCCAATGGGCCCGTGCAGCCGCCGCCATAACAGCAAACGTGTGAACGCCTCAGTCTTGGGCTCCATTTTGTGGTGTCCCATGGAAACCCAGCTCCTGACAGCCACTCAACTTCCCTTCGGTTTACTGAACGTTTTTACTGAACGGCGCGAACCTCAGCAGCACGGCTGAACAAATAACCCGGGAAGGTTAGGGCAGATCTGTGTGTGAGGAGACAAGTCATGGAGGCTCCGCCATGGGGAAATACATGGGGTTTTTTGACCACAAAAGGCACAATAGGCACGGGGGAGAATGAAGAAACGTGGCATAAAAATAAAAGGGTGGATGGGAGGTAAGGGGAGAAAAACGAGAATGAATTTCCCTGAGTCAGTAAAGCAGAAAATAATTGTTACTGTGGGGATCAGCTCTGAAAAAGTCTGCGGTGATTAGGCTGCCAAACTTTCATAAATTGCGAGTTGTAGGTGTTGTGTGGTCTGAACAATTCTGTGAAAGGACTTCGCACCAATGAGTGGAGGCGATGAATAGTGGAAAGACTTAAGACTTCTTTTTTCTTCTTCTTCTTCTTCTTCTTCTTCTTCTTTCCAGAACTGCTCACAAGAGTTTGGATGCTGCTGTGCCTGAGAGCCCAGCTTCAGAAACATGAAGCACTTTTCAGAGAGGCTGATAATCAACAGCTCTGATTAGAGGGGAAAGATGTATTGACAGAGCCTAAAGCAATTATCTCAAGCACAGAACATAACCAGGAGGGAGTGCTTCTCCACTATTTTAGGTTTTGGGTAGCCATTTGTAACAGCAGAGTAGGAATTATTTTTGCTAGTGTTTTGCAGACAAATGGGGGATGTAAATGCATGAAAATGAAAGGTGTGGGGAGGACGAGCCCTTTAACATGCATTTCACAGAACCATTGCTCACCAAATTTGGATACAGGCTTTCAAGTGGGACACAGGTATTTTCTTTCTGAAGGAGGAATCCCAATCCAGTCTGTCAGGTCCGAAGCACCTTAGGGTGGCTTTTCAGAGGATTTTAATTTTGGCTCAAGTGTTCAGGATCTTTTGTGGTTTTTGACACAAGAGCTGTCATAGGAGCTTGCCAATGGCTGGTCATTAGCCCTGTAATTTGCAATTTCTGCAGCTGAGCTAATGCAACAGAACAAAATCAGAAAACAAACCCATTTTGATACTTCTTTTTCCTTAATCCGGAAGATTTCTGTGATCCAGTGTAGGGCGCAGCTTCTAAAACTAGTATGTGCACAACAGAGCTTGCCAATGGCTGGTCATTAGCCCTATAATTCACAATTTCTGCATTTGAGCTAATGCAACAGAGCAAAATCAGAAAACCAACCCATTTTTATATTTATTTCTCCTTAATCCAGATGATTTCCGTGATCCAGTGTAGGGTGCAGCTTCTAAAACTATTACATGGGCACAGCTTTGGAGGTGACAAACTGCAGCAGCCAGGGCAAAGAACAGAGAGAGGGATTTTGTAATTGGCCTTACCTCTGAAGGAAATGTGATGTGTCACTAAGACAATTACATACAGCCTGATGCACAATTCTTCATAGCCTGTTCCTGGCTGCAGATCTTAAGGATTTTGTCTTCCCTGTCACCACCACCACCTATGGCCCCACCGTTGTGCTGCCACAGCTGTTTGTAACTCTGCAGTGGGGATCAAACTGATGCTTGAATTAAAAGCAGCACCGTTTTTAGTAACACATTTTTTTAACCAAGATCAGTTAGTTTTTCCAGTTTACTGTGTGGCCTTATGTACTGTTGTGCTGACACAGCTGTTGAAAATGTACCTTTTTTGGTGGCAAGGCAGGATATGGGAATTCCTACTGTTTTTGCTGGCTTGCCACCAAAAATGGGGGCCTGTATGTGAAACCATCTCACCCCCACCTCCCGCTCCCCTGAAAGCAAGGCCAGTTGCTGAAATCTCAGCAATTAAAAGGAGAAGCTATTTCTGAGCCTCAGGGAATGTCTCATACCTATAGTTAGTGTGCTGCTTCGCTGTGTTGTTCTCTTGCCTGGAGAGCTGAACATTTTCTTGACATTTTTGAAAAGTAACTTAGACCACTGCAGTTATTCAGCTGTATGTTGTATTTGATGTATGTCCAAAACTATTTTTCAAGTGAGCTCCAGTGAATGCAGTAATAGTAGAAATCTTTCAATGGACTTTTTGTTTAGTGAAATAAAATGAACAGTTGTTTATCACTGTGTGGAGTGTTTGGTATGCAGCCAATAACAATTTAGCAGTTGGTAAGAATTCTGCTAAAACATACATACTTATCTTGCTTTCTTTTCTTGAGTTCCTGCTTTCTTCCATGCAAGAAATCATTCCAGTGGTCTTAATGGCCATTCCATCACTTGTAAGTGAAATCTGGAATTCTATAAAACCTCATTTACCCTTTCCTCAGTCTCTCCTTATATATCCTTGCTATATTCCCTAGACCACCTTAGATAATGTCTTTTTTAGCTTGGATTTAAGGCCATAAAAAGCTATGAAGCAATAATGTAAGTACTTGTGTGATGAAGATTTTTCATGCGGTTTTTCCTCAGGCCTTTTCCCCTCATCCAACCTGTATGTACATGATTAATGATCTCTCTTTGATCAAGCTTCTACATGCATTGCCACTGCAAGTTCTGCTTCGTATAGTTATGTTCAGGCATCTGGATTCCACATGGTAACTTTTTTATTTTATACCTAGTGTCTTTTTTTGCATAAATGACAAACTGAAAGAAAATAGTAGAAAAAGACCTTGCTTTGTATCTTAAAATATCATCCACAGAAATCTTGAGTTCTAGCAGCTCCTACAAAGTTTACGAAAGTTGCAGCTGCTCATCATCACTCAGGGTTGGATATTTGGTTTCCCATTCTTCACATTAATGCTTTTATTCAATCTAAAGCAAGTGCCATATTCTTATTTGCAAATGTATTTTTCTTTCCTTGATAAGGAATTCAGATAAGGGTATTAAATTCATTAAAATAGTTATCTCGATGTCACCATGACATACTACTGGTGGGTAAAACAAGTTGGTCTTTCCAGGTAAAAGAAGCTTTGTATAGAGCATTGTGCATTATCATACTAAATTATGGATTTAATGGGAAACAATAGCACAAACTTTGACCTGTTAGGCTACTGTAAATCCATACTCATTCAATTTATTTCAGTGATTTATTTATTTATTTGTATTTGTAACAGTTAAATTAAGAGCAGACTTTGGTGCTGAGATGATAATCCTGTTCTTGGACCAGGAGCAACATAAAGTCAGCACAGTTATACAGGTCTAAAAGAGTGCTAATGAGGAGTTAGTTACAGGGAAATTATTGCTGCCAGGAATGTTTAATGCTTAAAGAAGGAGATATAGTCACTTCTTTCAAAATAGCTTCAACCCAACCCTCAGTAAAGTTAAGGAGAAGGCATGGGCACGGTGATTATACATTCCATTCTTGTGTGTGTATGGTCTAAAACAGCTTGGGATTTGTACTGATGCAAACTTCAATCACACAGGGTTATTTCTTTTCTTTGAAAGGGCATTTACGTGCATAAGGATGCAGATAGATCTTGAGTACTGTAAGATCTGAGGTCTTTGACATCTCACTGGCTTCTGAATCTCAGTAGCCATGAGAACCAAGCCCAAAGTCAGAAGCAGTTTGTGCTCCTGGATGGGTTCTAACATGCCAAACCAAGCCACAGGTTTTCACTCCACAGCTCCTGAAGGAGCACAAAACATACTTCTCCTTTCTATGGGTTTCATGTTTTAAACAGCTTGGCTCGTGGTTTTGCCAGGTTGAGCCATACATAGTTAATCACATCAACGCTAATTTTCTATTTCTTTTGCACCCAAGCATCTTATCGAGTGATTCAGACTCATACTGTCCTAACAGGATAATTAAATATTGCTAGCACTTGGTTGTTAAAATAGAGTTCATGGCAATTAAAGCTGTATGTAGACAGCAGGATTCTGGGGCTCTATCCTGGTGCCTCTCCCAGCCAAGGCACAACTTCAAGTCAGGATGAGACCTGGGTGCCTGTTACTATCCTCATTCCTTTTCCCCCAGTACCTTTGCTCCTGTGAAAGGAAACACTCCAAACACGTCCCTGGTTGGGGCCGCTGGGGAGCCTGCAGCCTTTGACACACTGTGATCCATGCCTGCCATACATTGTAGCCATAACCTTCCCCAAGGCAGCATTGTTTCCCCGTTGGCTTTAACCATTAGAAAAAAACCCTGTCGTTTAATATGGTCTGATCTAGTCTTACTGTATGTTCGGGGGCTAATGTATTTGCATGTCAATAGCCATTACGCTAGCAAGAGAGCTGCCCCTGCGTATGGCAGTGTTGCCAGCCTGGCATTGGTAGAAACTGCCCTTTCATTTTTAGATGCTATTCTGACAGTGTTCGTGTTAAGCTGTTTGCTTTTGATGGCTAGAAGGATGCATCCCTTCCCGTTAAGTGGTCGGTTTAGTGCCTTCAGCGTAGTAACGTATTCAAATTAATGTGCTGTCATGAGAGAGACATACATTAGAGAGCAGACTCTACTGTCACAGCCTTGACTGTTGAGACTGGAGAATGAAATAGCAGTCCTTGTGATGGCCTTCAGGGAAAAGAAGAACACATCTGGTAGCCAGCTCATGAACCGGCATTTGGAGCACTCTGGAAGCAGACAGACACTCTTAGCATTAACTGCTCATAGATTTCGTATCACCATTACGCAAAGTTTCTGAGCATGCTTAAGATGGGGTTAGGTCATCTGCTGGCACACACTGGAAGCACATTGATTTCTTACATTAATCTTTAAATAGAAAAGCTTTTTGTTTGATAGGCATAACTTAAGGCTGGTTTACCTGTGCTGTTCATGCTGCTGTGGCTGACGTAATTGAAGAGCACAAAGCACCAGAACGGGCAAACGAGATCAGATGCTTACAGCCATACCTTCCCCAGCCCTCTGGAGCAGCGCAACTGCTTCGGGGGTGGAAGGGCTTTTGGAGCTTTTAGCTAAGTTGACTTCTAATTCTGAACTACATGTCTCAGCCCAGATTAGATGGAAATTGCTGCCTCCTCAGTTCAGCTTGCAGAAAGGAAGACACGAGCCGTTCTTAGCCTGCTGTAATGCTGAAGCTTGGACCTTCCTGGCAGGTGAACCCCGCCGACTTCTTGCTGAAGTGAAAGGCTGACACAGCTCCCCTTCCCTCTGTGCTGCTGTGGGATCGGCAACACGCGGCTGGTGGAAAACAGTAACTTTTGTTGCTTGCAAAGGAAATTCATGCCGGTTCCTTAAGTTGCACAGCTTCATTCGAGTGGACTCTTGATTTGGCTGGGTCGGTAAAAGAGGCTGGTAGTCCCAGCCACTTGTCATTGCCTTTTCCAAGAGTTAATGCCCTCTCATGATGTTTTTGCAGAGGTGCTTGTGTGAGTGCCCCTTAACCCACTTCAATCAAACTGGGTTAGCAAAACCCTCCTACTTAATCCATTTAAGCTAAGTCTGGCACAGGTTGACCAAAGTCGGTTAGGGGGTGTCCGCTCAGCTGGCACATTTGAAGAGATGGGAATTTCCATGAGAAGAAGCAGGATGGACTGAGCGGGGGGAGTGGATCTGAATCAGCAGCTTCTTCCATCCCCTCAGCTGCAGGCTGGTGAGGAGGCCAGCTGCTGCCCTGTGAGGACAGCTCAGCTGGTGGGCAGAACTTGGGAAGCCACGGCGGTGCAGCTGTTTTCCTATATACCCCTTCTTGCAGTTACAACAGTAGAAGCAGCTTGTGCAGAGCAGCTGTTGCCAAGAATGCACGGCAGACTCAAGCCTTTGCAGGCTCCTCAAGCTCTCCTCTTCGAGCGTTTGCACTTGGTCAAGAGTTGGTGCAAGTAGAGGTCCAAATTATGGTCATATTAGTGTAAAAGTGGATTCACGGTATTTGCATTGCCAGTTCCTGAAACAACTGCAAGCATGCACGTTCCTTTGATGTCTAGAGTATGGCAGCTTTCTATAAAAGACATCTGATGTGGAACTTTTGTGGCTATTGGGCTCGCAGGCCCATGTAAAGCATTTGTAGGAGCTGATATCTGTGCTGGGAAGGATTTCCTTCCAACGTGGTGCTGCTCTTACAATCCTTGTCATGGGGGCTGCAAGTATTTACCTGGTCCTTCGGTTGGCTTGAGTCTGCAGAGAAATTGTAACCTCTGATCTGTAAGTTCAGTGTTTTCATAAGATTTGGAGCATGTTAAAAATATGAAAGGATATCTAGGTAGCGTGTAGGAGTGGGGGCAAGAAGAATATCTATATAAATTAAATGCCAGGGCTGTGGCTTTATGTTGAAGGGGTAACTTCTAACAAGGTTTAAAATGTGTCCTAACAATTGCATTTTTCTTGGTTTTCTCCCTCCATTAGCAACTTTTACTGTTCTCTTTTTCTTTTTTTTTTTGCTTTCTTTTTTATAGTGTGTACGAAGTCAGTCAAAGGTTGCAATGGTCTTGCTACTTCAGGAACAAATGACAAAGTCCTCCCTTCTTTCAGAAGAGGCAGAAGTTTATAGAGGTCACACAGATACCAGGAACACATGCAAGGGATGTGAAGGAAGGAAGAAACACTCACCGCTCCCATCGTTTTAGGGTCTGGAGAAAGATGAGGGGCCTTCAGGCAACTCCCAGCCTGATGATGACCCTCCTTCCTCGTGTCCCTGCCTCTTACCCACTCTTGGCTGGGAGGGAGAGGCACTGGGAGCAGCAGCTGCATTTCTGAGGAATCTGTGTACCCAGTCTCTGTGTATAAGGACTCAGCCAATCTGCGTCCCCCTTATGCAGCACAAAGAGATGAGGCAGGGCAGCCCGTCTGCTCATACATATTTCAAATCCTTCTTTTTTTTTTTTTTTTTTTCTTCTTAGGGTTGTTTTCACTTTTATTTTAAAACAGTTAGGGTAAATCTGGCTGCCCTAAAGCTAGCTCCTCTTCTGTATAGTTTACTCTTGTTGATTTAAAAACAGAATCATGAGAAAGATTTGCCAGCGTAGCATTTGCTATGCAACATTTACATGCAGCTGCTTTGAACTAAATTCCCAGCAGCAGTGAAAGGATTTTGAAGCTCCCAGATCTTAGCAGACTACTGGTTTTCGCAGACAGAAATCTGTCTGATATATACTTCTCCAGAGATCCCTCCCAGCTAGCTAGGACTGTACTATCCTTACCCCACTGAGACATGTTATCAGCTTTTGGGAGAGAATCCTTCTGGACCTAGAAAGTTAATTAGCTTTGCTTGTGAATGTCTGCCACTAAAATGACTGATTATTTTTTGGAGAGGAGGAAAACTCTTGTCTCTAGAGTTGCAAACAGCAAAAACATGCAAATTGTTGTAAATCTTGATGCTCATTTCTCTTCTGTAGGGCAACACTCTTCTTCACACGTGGGGAAAATTTTCCAGCAGTTCTATTGCAGCTTCTGGAGTTGTAGGTTGAATCACAAATCTAGTCTTATAGATTGAGAATATGATCAGGAGTGTTTGAAGGCTGTTTGCAAATCAAAGACTGCTAATTTTGAGTAGGATAGTCTTGCCATGCCTGGCTCCAGCCTGACCAGTTTCACAGAAGCTAAGGATCTGTTGACACTGGGAGTTTTTTTTGGTAATGAAACCATGACCTAATCCAGGGCCAGAGTGGTAAACAAGTGCTTTGCTGTTTAGACCTGTAGGGTAACTAACACAATTAAGGTAATGCAGGCCGCTCGCAGGTGAGGTGAAGATGTCCCCTGTTGTTGATGCAGGAACCTCCTCACTCCATGGTGGCAACATCAACTTCAGCGAGCGGATGCTTTTCTCCTTAAGAGCAGGATCAATTTGATGCCCCATAAATCTTATTAGGTATTCTGCTCATTCCTCAGAGAAGTATCATGAGGGTTAATTATTTCTCTGCTCTGACTCAGACAGTGATTTTGTGCCAGAGGATTCTGGCAGTAAGTATAATCCTAGTGATACCCTCAGTGAGGAAACCATTGTTAACGATGTTGATGAGGAAGCGCTAATGGAAGCTGAACCAGAGCCTGATATAGAAATTGAGAGACCTAAGGCAAACAAAGGAAAGGGGTTGGAAACCTGGCTGCTTTCAGCCTTCCGCAGCAGGTCTTACAAAAAAAATAACTCTTTGTCTTCTTCCCCCTTCCCCCCCCATCCCAAGGCAGGCTGCAGGGATCTCCTGAGCCTGGGCTGTGCGAGAGGGAGGGAGATGCGCTGCTGAAATGCCAGTGCTGATCATCGATCATCGGTCCCCCCAGTGCTGATCATCGATCATCGGTCCCCCCGGGAAGACGTGCCGCAAGGAGCCAGTTTCAAATGGGGTGTCTCTTCAGCAAAACCGGGTTGCCAGGTGGGGGCTGAGGCCTTCGCTCGGCCCAGGCTCCAGCAAGGCATTGCTCCAGAGCCCGTTGGCGCTGTGAATTATAAATACATCGGCCACATTACTCGATTTAGAACTGGTGCTCTGGAATTAAGATGTTGCACGAATAAAACATATTTTTCATACTGGTTTTCTCTCAATATTTTTTAAACTCATGATGAGAGACCGGTGATGCAGAGACGACCTGCTGCGTGGCTGTGCTGTGAGGGGCAAAGGGGCTGCTGTGCCAGCACACAGAGCTAAGCACAACTTAGCCCTTGAAAAGTTTCCCTTGTCCCAAAGAGATCATTTCCCTCTCCTAGTCTTGTGTGGTTTCCAAGGCCCAGTTTAAACACATACAATGACATAGGATAGATAGCTATTTTCCATACATGGTGTTGGTTGTTCAGCGGGAAGCATTCATCGCTTTAAGACGGTACTGAAAGGGATTCTGTTCTGCCCTCCATAAGAGAAGCAGGCAGGATTATCTTGGGTCACATCTTTCTTCTATTAGTCAAATGGTGAAACCAGACATCTGAGTTGTTTCAGTCTGTGACCTTACCCTGTGCTTCCTGACAGATCTCACAGCTTTTCAGTTGTCCCTAGTTTATATGCAGGATTCTTCAGTCCCCCTGGCAATCTGCATTCTTTCCTGAGCTTTTTCCTGGTATCTTGGGCCCTTGGGAGATCACAGCTTCGCCTTGGTTTCTATGTGGCTGCATAGCTCACCACTCCAGGAATTCACTGCCCTCGTCTGGATCCCTCCACTGAACCGGCTTAAAGGTATTCATGGCCTTTTCAGATGCTTCTTGATGCAATTCAACTTATACAGTGTTCTTTCAACTTGCATTCTTCCTGGATGCCTCCAGAAGTAGAACAGCAGGCTCCAACATTTTCTGACACTGTGGCCCTTTATAGCTACCAGCAGTTTACACATTTGTCATTCAACTCACAATCTGCTTCACTGTTTCTGGCATCTTACGGTTGCTCTCTCATTCCCTAACATGCTATAGCCTTCTTCAGGCACAGCAGCTGCTCCAAGAAGGTTCATAAGGCTGGGAGCTTTTTGCTGGAAACATTTTTCAGATTCTCCCTCGTGCTCTCTAGCAATTTTTTTATTTTTTTTTTTGGTCATATAATATGGTTTTCCTTGGCATATTTCTAATTGCTTCTTCATTTACCTTTATTGGTCTCTGATCTGCCACAGCATGTGTTATTCCCCATAAAATCTGGACACTGTGACTTTACTGTTTCAAACATCCTTGTAGCTATACACAGCAGTCACAGCCCTTCTTGATGCAACTGCATTCAGTAACACTCCCTTGTGTTACCTGACTGTCTTTTGTGTTCCCAGCAATTCTCAGCCTTCTCTGGTTTTCATCGTCATCCTGAGGCTCGCATCTCACAGCACTGTGAGGCTTTCTCAGACAGCTCTGTCATGATGATGTCTCCTCTGGTTTTCTGTATCACCCTGGGACCTTTCTTGACATACATATCTTATTCAACTTCCCTTATGTCCCACAGCACTACGCGGGCTTTTCCTATGTCCTCAGCAACTTTCATGGTACTCTGATGTCCCCTGGCTGTTATCTGGCTCGCTTTGATCTTCCCCAGCTGAATCGCAGCACTTTTTTAATATACCTCTCTATATCCTCTATGATCTTCACAGGCACCTCTGGCTCAGTAATGGTTATTTCCACATTCTTTTTTAAGTTTGACTCAAAACATTTTCACTCATCTACAAGCATTCACAGTCACGGATCCAAAAAGGACTTTCTGGTAAAGTTCAAGCATTTGCTTTGTTTCTCTGACAACATTTTTTTAAAGAAAATACGAAACTGTCTTAATGAATTTTGAGAACAGGGGACTGTTACAGCATTTGCAGTAATGTGAGCAATCTGAGGCTCTTTTACTAAATGGTTGAAGTAAAGTGGGGATTATACTATGGTGAGCGTGCCCCATGTGTAAAAACCCTGCAGTGAATAAGCCTGGCAATGCTATCGAAAATTTCATCCTTAATAGCGGTGCCTTTGCTTCTTTTTGGTAAGATGCATATCACTGTTCAATGCAAATTCACCTAGTCATTTTTGTAAAGTACTTGAAATATTTGGGTGTTGGGTACTGTGGAAATTCAGGCTGTTGCTATTTTTACATTAGACATCTTTACCCATAATGATTAATTAGAAAACCCTGAGCTGGGTATGACAAAGCAACTTTTACTTGCCTACTAGCTGGCCTCCAAACCTGTGTGAGGTTCGCAGTTTTCAAACAGAAAAAAAGAAACAGATGCTGAAGTTTATGAAGCTGTAGAATTGACTTTGTTCTAGTATCACCTCTTTGGAAAATATATAAGCATGAAATAATATGAGTTACATGTCTTATTAGCTATTTATGTTGTAGCATCATCACCAGACTCATCTCAGCTGGTATTATATGAGCCAACTGCATCCGTTCTATGTGGATATCGTTATAGAGTCAATATTTCTTCTTCATAAAAATGCCAATGCTCAAGCACGTTCGTGTACTTTAACTCTCTTCTTGTCCCCAGTGCTTTGATTACAGTGAGAATCCTAAAATACGTTTGTTCCTGTTGCTCGTCTTGTGCAAACATGCGCACCCGTTCCTGGTTTCCACTTACAAAGATTACAAAAGCATCCACGTGATATAAATCATACAGTAGTGCACTACATTTTTTTAGTTCCTTAGTCAACCGTGTTTTTACTTAGACCCAGCAGTAGATGCCATGTTTAACTGTGCAAGGGCTACGTGCTTATGCGCTTACTTTATTTCCTTTACCACCGAAGTTCTAAAGCAGTCAACAGCACTTTAAATGGGGATTTATTACTGCTTACGTACCGCTGAACTGCAGGGGAGGGAGGATAAAAATGTTACTGAGTACAGTGGGGTCGATTTCTTTTTGCCTGAAAGGGCTGTTTAGCAGAAGGGGAAGAAGCTGGACCTGGTGCCAGCTATTTTTGTACTAGCCAGGTCCTGTCATGAAAACTGCGCGGGGGCTGCGCTAACTGGACCCTGCAGCAGGGTAAGGTTCACTCCCAGATGTAGGCTTGCACAGACCCCCGGTCCTTCCACCCCTTGCTTCGCTCTGCTCCCCACAGCCCCTGCTGGGACAAGTGCAGAAGCCATCTCAGCCAGGTGGGCACAACCAGGTGAAGGCTGTGACAGACTCTGGGGAACCTAATTCAGCAGGTGACCCAAGCTCAGTCCTGGCCTAACTGGGGATTTTTTTTTAATTATTATTTTTTTTTTTTTTAACTTCAAAGCTGAGCTGGACCTGGCAGCTTTTAAATCCTGGAAGATCTGAGGGGAAAGGAAACCCCAAAAATGTTCAATGTAGTCTGTATTACTTTTGCATCAGATAAACGTTTCTTTCATAGTTTGGCCTTAGTAGGAATTTCCCTGGTGTGACGGATTCCCCTGTGAGCGCAGAGTGGGCACGACCACCTTCCTTCCAGATACAGCTATTGCTGTGGAGGCTGCAGAATAACCACAGGATAATTCAGGCTTGATTTGACCTCCAGAGGTAATTTGGTCCAACCTCCATTCCACGCAGGGCCAAGTAGAGGAGGCTGCCTCTTGATAATCCTGCTCTGATAGGTAGCCCGTGCCGAAAGTAAAGCCTGCAAGTTTAGATTAGAAAAGCATTTCTTAAACCTCTTGCGAGCACAGACCTCTCCTGCATCATTTGTCTTCCCAAGATTTTCCTGAGTGCAGCACTTCTGGCCAGACTAGGGAACCAGCTGACTTCCACTGACTGATAGCAACAGCTCAAATTCCTCCAAGGTGAGGGAGTGAGAATTGATTAAAATTTACTCATTTGAAGTGTGAAAATCCATTTCTTTGCCTTGGAAGAACCGCACTGCAGTGAGCAGTTAGACGAGTTTGCATAAGTACTTGCAGCCAGTTCTCATGCACATACCCTGCAGGAGATGAGCAGCACCTAGTCAGATTAATTGCTGTTCTCTGTCTTGGTTTTTACTATATATATTTTTTCTTTCTGTGGCTTACCTGAATTTATAGTTCATACTTCTCAATTCAGAAGGAAAATATTTCTTTTTTTCTCTCTCTCTTATGTGTTTCAGACACCTTGTGGTTCTGTTTGAATCCTTTTTTACTGGAAAGAATACGCTGAGCTGTCTTTGGCCTAGCAGTGGAGAAGTACCAAAATCGGAGAACTGCCAGTTAACAAGCAGGTTGAACACAGGCAGTGCAAAATTAAGTTTTCTATCGCTTTGGTTTTGTAGTCTGCCTCATGGTTGATGTAGCAGCATTACCTCTAGCAATGCTCACTCTCTCTTTAGCCTGTGTATTGATATTTCTCCCAATAAGTGAGAACTCTATTTTTGTGAGTGTCTTGTGACAACCGGCTCGAGTGACACAAGTCACTGAACAGCTATTGAACAAATCTAGGCTAGATTCAGAATAGTAAATTAGAAGGAGAAGTCTTCACATTCAACCAGCAACAACAGATTAATCTGGACCAAAATTTTGTCCTTCAGCTTCTACTTTGTGTGACAACCATTCCCTTAAAATAGCATTGAAATAAAAAAGAAAGGAGGCTGTGGCAGTGCTTCCAGTCCCTCTGCAGAAGGTGTTGGTTCACCCCTAATGTATAATGCACAGCCTCTCCAAAACGCACATCCCATCGGCTCTCGGCATCTGCAGTGTTATAAAGCAGTTCAGAAGAGAAAGGGAAGAATAACTTCTCCAAATGCAACTAGAGAGAGAAGTCTGAGAGAGCCCTGGATATAATTACCTGAGCTGGAGTCCAGCCAGGAGAATGCTGAGCTAAGGAACAGTAAAGTCTTGACGCTGCACAAGGGACCCAGACAAATTTAAAAGAAACTGCAATAACAGAAGTAGGATTTGAGCATCTGGGAAGACGTTTGAAAGAGTGAATGACTACAAACTAAGGCCTCTAGGGAGTCTGATAGGAAACAAAAGGAGCAAAATCAAGAACAGAGTCTAATGGAGATATAAGTGGCACTGACTGACTTACTCCAAGTCAGTTCTAGCTGGTAAAACTGTATTTTGTACATGACCTAAGAGAAATAACTTCCCCGAATTCATTTAACCCTCCGCCCAAGCCAAGCTACATGAACAAGAACGAAAATAAGACAAGTTCCCTCTATTGGGTTCTTAAATAGCTATGAATAAGAACTGAGTCAGACCTGATAAATATGGTAAATCTTTAACATAACGCCAGATTAATTAGCCATCTTTACATGGTGCAGGAAGGCTCATGCAGGAAGAAGGATTTCTCTCTGTTGGACTGCTCCCCAGCAAAGGAGACCTGGTCTCAGCCTGGAAGGATTTTACCTTTAATCCCAAATTCCTTAAAGGGTAGTTATTCTAACACTTGGCCACTGTTTCTTGCCAGCACTGGTATCAAACAAGCGTTTAATTTTTCCTTCACTCACACTCTTTTACAAAGTCTTCACAGCTCCAGAACCAGCAAACCGATGTGCCCAACAGAAGGATGGTAAGGGGTGTGCTATCGACTACCTTTCATTTTAAGGCGCTTTTCTGCTTTTCTTTGTATTTGCTGGGAGCTAAAAGCATGCTCGGGCAGCTACCGTTGATCAGACCCTGCACAAAGCTTTTCGGTGCTTCTGGACTGTTCTCATTCAGGCACTCTGAATGGTTTATAAGGTCTGTCAAGGAGAAGTGGTTTAAAAAGGAATGTAAATTAAAAAGTGCAGAGCTGACGGATGAGAGCAGGGAAAATGGTCCAGAAGGCAATGTTAAAAAAAGGAAAAAAGAAGAAAAAAAAAAAAAAAGAAAAGGAGGGGCTGGAGGGAAGGTGGCACTTGAGGAAATCTAAGTTGGGTAGCATCCGGGATTTGAAACGGTGTTCTTCCCACTGGCAGGTCTTTTCTTACTTTCCCTTAGCTCTTTCTTTTTTCACCTTCTTTGGGGGGGGGCGGCG
>JAVJGJ010000032.1:27481142-27499743 GCA_035590215.1 Microhierax caerulescens | reverse complement strand
ACATTCTTTCCCCCCCCCCAGCTTATTTGTGTAATTCCAGGAGGCTTATTTGTCTTTCCTGGCTTATTTGTAGTGTATCTGGATTTAGGCATCCCGATAAATCAGTTCCTCTGAAGATTGTGATCTAAAAATGAATGCTGGGATGGATTTTGAGCTAATTTAAACTGATATACGTCTGACGAAGTGAGGTTTAGCCATGCAAAATTCTACTGCTTGAGCAAGTGCATAAACAATGAACATTATTCCCCTTCAGTGTCAGAAAAAGAAATCATCTGCTCCTTCCAAAGAGATTATTTTAAATTTGAAACACGTACCTATAAATGTCTGTATTTTGCAGTTTTGAAAATCTAAGCATGGAAATGTATTATGCTAACATATATCACACTTCAATAGATTGTTTTCCACTGAGCACATTATTTTTGAGAAGTGGTAAACCTGTCATTAGTTTTATCTGCCTGAATGTATTGGTTTAATTGTGTTTTATTTGTTTCTATAATATCATGTGTGCTTACTGTGCTCTAGCAGACAAATGTAAGCCGGGGTCAGAGTGCAAGCTCAGACAACAGTCTGCAATTTTCAGCACCCTGCAGGATTTGCCATTTCATTAGTATTTTTTTGTTTTGTTTTATTTTATTATTAAACGCAGAACGAGAGCACCATAGAACTGATTCATCTTGGTCACTGTTCTTATACGACTGGCTCAGAATTGAAAAAATATATTTTAGAGACAGCTTTGCTTCTGATCTTAGGGAAGGCACTGATGGGAATTAGTTAGGCACTGCTACTTAAAAAAAAAAGACGGATAATTAGAATCCAATTTTTAATCATGCTGCCTTTGAAAGCAAAACAAAATCAGCAACAACCTGAAATCACGTCCCTTGCCACTTTTCAATTTAGTCAGAGGATGCTCGATTCCCACTGATGCCAAGAGCATCACTCCATGCTGAGAGATGAGCTCCAGTGAATTTTGCTGCAGCAGCTACAGAAGTCACTGCCCCAGGCTTCCCACCCTGCTGCTTTGCTGGAGGCTGCTGCCACCCAAGCGACGTTGGCAGAAAAGAGCAGGTCACAGTTTCTTCATGGGAAGCCTGCTCGTCTACTTAACATTCACCAAGACTGGGTTTTTAAACTGGTATTTGCACCGGTTGCCTCGCGGAGGTGGAAGCACAGGCTTCCTGCTGCACGTCCGTGCTAATGGAAACCTCTGTTAGAGGGACGGGGTGGCTGAGGGTGGCAGCTCTTGGTGCCACCACAGCAACACTCATCTGCCGGTGGGGGGGAGGCGTCCGCTCGCCGGTGTATGACTGCTGTGTGGCAACAGCAAGTCAGGCGAGAAAGAGGTGAGAGACTTGAGCGGCAAAATGAACAAAAAGACACATGTATGGAAAGAAGAGAAGGGCAAAATGCTTTCAGATCCAAACAATTCACATGGTGAGTAAAATGACAATTTATTGGTGAGCTCCAACTCAACATCTTCCTTTTCTAACAAGATTTTTTTCTCCTACTTCAAGCTACAGTCTCTGTTCTGATGATTTGATTCATTAGCAAGGAACAAAACCACCCCAGAGATAGCTGCTGGATGAGTTGGATGAGTTGGGGGCTTTGCAATAGGAAACGGAGGCTTTCAGCTGTGTGCCAGTAGTTGCAAAGCCGTCTAGATGGGTTTTGATGGTGTCACCAGATAATGCAGTTTAGTATCTTCTGTGAAACGGCTCACTGATGTCAGACAAGGTCCTGGGGACAGCTCACGCTGCTTTGCCACCAGCTGGGCAGTTAGAGCAGAAAGGACAGAGGATGAGCAACCCATGGACACCAGGCTGTAAAACTGCTTTCAAAATGTACCCACAAGTGGGACAAATGATGGGGATAAGCAGAAAAGGTTTGTGCTTTTATTGTCACATGCGTGAGGACCAAGTGCCACCACACCAGTGGTGCTTAGGCCTTTCGTTGTCTCTGAAGACACAAGAATTACACTTGGAATAAAGTGCAAGGACACGGTGGTCCCCACCGGATCTACCACCTACCATTAGAGTTAAAAGCTATCATCAACTTTAAACATTTGGACTTCAAAGGCACAGGCCTGGCAGCCCTAACTAACTGATAGTTCCTGTCCTGTAGTCCAACAGAGACCCAATGTTTAGACATCTAATGCCTTATTTCATTATTCACCATAACCCTGACTAGAAGCAAAATACATTTGTCCAGCAAACTGTGAGCAGTCGCTCTGGGAACTGCTGAGCTCCTGCCTTTCTGGTGTGCTGTTGAAAATCAAATTACATAGCTTTAGCAACAGAACTATAATTAGGGTCAATGGAAAACTGTGGGTAGGATAATATTGTGGATTCTGCAATTTTTGTCATGTTGCTCCATAATATGCCAGAAGCCAGTAGTTTTATTGCTCCACAGTGCATTAGCACTGTCAGTGAAACATCCCCTGCTTCTTGATGTGGAACTGGCCCTTCTGTGAGCACGTTGCCAAGGCTGGCATCCATGCACAGTAATCCACCACTGTGCTCCTCCCGGAGTCTATGGCAAAGCTCTGGTTAACTTCCGAAGAAGCTGGGCAGGTCTGGGCAGGGAAAACGGGGATGGGATGAGGAAGACGATAGAGCAGAGCTGAGGGGAAAAGAGGGCACGCCATCGTGTTTCATTATAATCTCTCCAGTTATCTCTGGATCTCATACTGATATCACCAGGAGGTTTGTTCATAGATTAAAATTATGTTGTAACTAAACTTTGATCGGTACTTACTTTGCTGTTCTCCACTACACTCAGGAAATCACTTCTCTAGGCTACTGCTGCTTCTGCCTCTGGGCTCTTGAGTTCCTCCTTTTCCTCTTCAGATTTTCTTTTGCTTATCCCTTATTCCCCCTGCACATCTTTCTTCCAGCCTTTTCCCAATCTTGCCTCTTGGGGGGCTTCATTCTCTCCCCCTCTACCATTCCAACCCCAAGATAATCAGCTGTGGGCAGGCTAATGACTGTGATGTGCCGTTACTGGCCCTTTCAGCCAGGAGAATACACCTCCTGAGATCACTTTTTCAGGATGTCAGGAAACTCAGGCTAATGTTACAAGACTGATATCATAGTTGACGGGCTGCCCAGAATAAAGATTTTATCAAAAAACCCAAAACAAAACATCAAGCTTTAGCTCTTGTGACTATTGAGGTGGTCTGAAGATGTAATACAGGTTCAAACAATTACAAAGATAATGCAAGATCTAGACTCAAGCTTTGTTCTGTGTGGCAGAAGAGGGAAATAAAAATGAAGGGGAATAAAAGTGAGCTAATTGTGAGAAAGAAGTGCAGAAACAGAGCAGGTGGGAAGGAAAACAGGGATGGAGAAATACAGAATGCTTGCATTTTACTGGAAAAGTACAAAAAAAAAAAAAAAAACAAACGAAAAACAAACGAAAAAGAAATAGAAGCCTAAGGAGTGAAGAAGGAAAAAAAAAAAAAAAAGGAGGCAGAGGACACAGACTAGTGAGATAAGCTGGGGACTGGTTGAATTCAATTTGAGCACTGCAGCAAAAAGTTCCAGCTATGGAATTACACTCTGGGTTCTTCAGATTGCAAATTTGTCCTGAAGACACTAGGACTCCTCTGTGCTTACACAACACCCACCAACTTAGGGACTACCACCACGTGAATACTTACTAATGCTAATAATAAAAGACTGAAGTAATTCTTGTGCACCCGATGACTTGGAGGAACCTCTGCATGAGGCAGCAGAAATAAAGATGGTATAAAAATAAAAATGGAAGTGATCAAAGCAAATGAGCAATTGTTGAGCTCCAGTTCTTGTATTCTTGTATTTCCTGTTTTCTGAATGCACTGACGTTGCAAGTTCCCTTCAACGTAGTTTATGTGTGTATATACATATATACACACTCACACTCACACACACACACGCACATACAGAAAATAATTTCTTAGCCTTCTAGGAAAGGACAGTTGATGTCCTTTCACATGTTACCACATTTAGTTCCCTTTGTTTCCTTGGAAAGGCTGGAATTCCAGATCCACAGATTGAAGCAGAGCTCCACAGACAACTCATACTATGTAGAAGTGTATCATCCTCTGTGCAGGCCGCAGGGAGACAAGTCATTTATTTTTTTAGTGGATCTCAGTAGGAAAAACAGAAAAATACTGCAGGTCAGAAATGCTGGGTTCTGTCCCAGATTCTGGGAGGAACACACCTAGCCACAGAGTCAGCTCAACACAGCTCCTCGTCCTTTGAATGTGTCCTTACGGTCCCAGTTTCTGCCCCTCTTAGCCTAACCTCTCTTTGGCTCCATCCCTGTTTCTCAGTCTCCTTTCAGCTTCACGTTTTAGTCCTCACTCACCATTGCCACGTTCCATCTGTCAGGAGCTACTTCTAGTCCTAGCCCCATGCTCCCCTGCTTCCAAGCTCCACAGGTCGGTGCCTGGTACTCCAGGTACACCCCTGTACCTCACCATGGGGCTGCTCCCCCTGTTCTCCCACCCAGCTCCCAGTCACCCCACACAAGTTTGATTCGAGTGTGTCCTTTCTTGACTGAACAAGGGCAAAGCAATTTTCAGATTTGAAATTTTTAGTTTGGCCAAAGGCTCATGGTATGTGCAGCAAAAGGTGCCTCCTTGGTACCAGCGTTCATCACCCCTTCCTTCTTCAGAGCGAGGATGGGCTGGGATTTCTGCAGAAAAGTATGTATTTTTAGGGCAAAATGATATCTTCTTTCTGGCCTGGGGCACTTTGGCTAGAATTATCCAAAAATATTCAGATGAGCTGCGTACCCAGCACAGTAACTTTCAGCCATCATAGTTAGTACTTGCTAATATTATTATACTGCAATTCAGCTAGAAAACAGTGACAGAGAGTCGCTGTTAAACAGAGAGTGTGAAAAACCCAGCCACAGGAAGCCTGATCTATATTACCCATAATGTCTACTTCACAAAATAGCTACGTCTACTTTGAAAATTGCTACCGAAGACCTCAGTCCACCTTAAACACGTGCACAGTCTCTCTCAGCCTTCCTAGGAGGGGGAAATTGTTACCACAGAGGCAGAAAGGGAGGCACAGATGCATCGGAGGGTGGTTTCAGAGGACCATTGGGGGGGAACAGGCGTCAACTGATTTAACAGATTAAGAGTAACCGAAGCATAGTGTGTGTGTTACAGGGGTGCCAGGAAAGTGGCCATCAGCGAGGTCTTCTTGAGCTCTACACTAGAGAGAGACAAACATTTCTTTTCCCAGAGTTGTCCACGACCTAGGATACTGTTTGCTGCTCTATCAGTTATGCCAACAGTTAATTCTTGTGTGACAGAGCCCAACCTACTCAAAGATCCTTATGACTTGCAGGATCATGGCTTAAAAAATTAAGTTGAAAATTAACTCATGACAGTTTTTTGCTGACTTCACCTCACCAGCTTATTTATCATTTAGCACATGACCGTGGCTAAGTTCCTATATCGTGGTTTGTGTTCATATACATATGAAACATAAGAGAGGTTTCTTTCCCGGATCCTGATGTCCGAAGGCATTGCGTGTGTACGTAAAATGTATATAAAAGAGAGGAGCTCCATGTTCCAAGTGTGAAAAGGAAATTGTTTTAACGTGAGACAGACGTCATTGGCATACCTTTCCCTTTGTTCCCAAACATGGTAAAGAGCAATAAAGCTGTTTGTGGACTATAACGTGACATCACATAAGAATGCGCAGTTCTCTTCTTTTTATGCATATATGTATATAACAATCTCAGTGTGGGCATCCAAAGAATTAATGGTTATGAAATTCTGAGTGACAGCAATGTATAAAAGGCAAATGACACATAGCAAAGGAATCTCCCTTCAAATCACATAGCACATGAAACCATTCTGGCCTGTGACAGCTACACCACTAGATTTTTTCCATGTTTATCCCAAGTAGCTTAGTAAGCATATCATGCGTGCCATGCACTACGTCTGTGTACCAAAATACAGAGCATGATGACCCCAAGCAATGTCTGCAGCACTTGTAAGCTTGTCGGAAAGGGGGACTGGCTGATGTTGCTGCTGCTGTCAAGTATTTCTTTTAATTAATTTTTGAGAGAGAAGCAACAGATATAGCTCTCATTCTACTACAGCTATTCAGCTGTTACTTTGGTGGAATTGTAACTTTCTTACAAAAAGAGGTAGGAGTTATGCACAAGTGAGCTAATGAGACTTCAGAAAAGGTTGTCAAGAATGGCACAAGGCATATCTATTATTTTCGATTCAGAGTCAACCCATTTATCTTTTCTGTTTGCTAAAAAGGGCAATTTCAGGGTTTTTCTGGTGAAAAAAAAAGTAATGCTAGATGCAGGCTTCCTTCTGTCCCATATGTCTTAAGTGTACAAAGCTTTTTTTAGAGAATAGCTTTCTTTCAGGGCAAACCAGTTCTTACTAAAAATACTTCTTATGAGATCAGATAAAATGAGAGGAATGTTGCTGGCAGATCCTGGTGCCTTATTTACAAAAATAAGGCTAAATCAGCCTAATCCCAGCCTAAAATACAAGGAGAGGGCTAAAGAACCTTCCCTGTTCCCCAGGGCTGTGGCTGATGGCCTGAGAGCTATTTCAGTGGTTGTGGTCAGAGGATGCAAAGGGCCCACAGGGACACCCCCCCCTCCAGCCTTCACCCCTGGGGCTGGCCCACAGAGACAGATACGGCCACGTGCTGTGGGTTTTGAAAAGGCGTAGGGACAATCTGCATGCCCATCTGGGGGCCTGCAGCCACAAAGCACAAGAGCATCTCTTAGACTAGTAGGACCTACCCAGATATGCATCTGTTTAATTTTAAAAATTCACATCTAGCTATGACAGAACTAGAAATACAGCAAGGGCTGGCAATGTGCATGGAGGTGATTCTTCCTCCAGTAGGTCTTGAGGTGGCATCTGGTATGAAAGTAACGCTTTGATGGCTTTTTAGTGTTAATGTCCTCTTGGCTTTGAACTTCACAGTTCCGTCTCCTCTTCCTTCATCCAATGTCTTCTCTCAAGCCTCTAGCACTGAATAGGGCCAGCCCCCCCAACCCCCCCACCCCCCCACCCCCAATTTCTGGTGGTGTGTATTATTTTCAATCTTTGTAGCCCATCACTGAGGTAGACAGCAAGCCCCTGAGGCAGGGGCTTGTGTCATCTATTAAAACCAAAAACCTTAGTAATTATTTATGAATCATTTGTGGGACGGGGTGCCAGCATTTGCTTACATTATTTAATTACAGATACGGACCACCCTGCTGAGCAGACAGAAAGACCCATACCATCAGGAAAAGTGAAGGTGATTTTACAGATTGCATGTGTCGTCAAATGCCTACGTCAGTAGACAAATTTACTGCACGTGTATGTTCAAATTAAGCCAAAGCACACTAGTTGCCTTTTAGTTGCTTAAATATTTGTTCACACAAAGCATTGTGACTTGCTTATCCACACAATAACTCGAGCCGCATCAAACTAGCTTACGTGTAACTATGTGGTCTGGTTTTACATCTAGCTATCTTTAGTCTTCATTTAAGAGCAGAACTGAAAGGTCTGAGAGGGTTTGGGGTCTTTTTCTCCAAATAATGCATTTCCTTATAAAGAATTCATTAACTTACTGTGTTAAAGAACTCTCCCTCTATCAGGTTAATTTTATTTTCGAACTAGAAGAATCCCAGGATCCAGTTGTTCATTTATAATTCAGCACTAAGCTAAAGAAACGGGAGCAGAAAATGCACAGTTGTAAATCACGCGAGCAGCCACAGAACAACATAAAGCCGAGCAGCCATTTTAGGTCTTGGGTTGCTCTACGCCCTTTCCACATAATGAAGCCTGTTAAACGAATCCTTATGGGAATCATTCATAAGGTTTGTGTTTTGTACGTGAAATTCCAAGTACAAGGGATTAACTTTGCAAACTAAATAGTCTGTATTCTGTAAAAATTAGTTCAAGGCACTTTTTTTTTTTAAAAGCTTCTTGCTTTCTAGGTGTAACAATAGTATTATCCTTTTAATAAAATTTAAACCCATTCTCCCTGGAAAAAAAAAAAGAAAGAGATTTCAGTGGGATTATTTCAGTCAGAAGGAGTAATGTTGGCAAACACAATTCCTGTTGTATTTTATTCAGAAAGATTCCTAGATAGCTAGATACATAGACTGCATCCTACCTTCTCCTCTGTAACAGAAATCTCTGAAAGAAACAAACTGCTACCATTTCATTTCAGTCTTCAACGTGAAGGCCAAGCAGTGGATGGAGTACAGGCTCTACCTGGTAAACGTGTAATTCTAGCCCACTTTTTTTCCTAATGTTTTGTTGATGAATTTACCACTCTTTCTCTTCCCAGAATTTGGTTGTGGATAGATGTATTATTTTTCTCAGTGAGAAATAAACCAGGTGTCCATTCAACCCAAAGGCTGTGCATTCATTATTTCTATTTAAGTCAATTAGAATGGTGCAGATGCCTCTTCTATTTGATGATTTGCTTCCGGAGAAAGATTAGAGAATTAATTAACATACACAATCTAATTGACCTGAAATCATAAGATTTTGTTTCTAGGAAACAACTTATGAGTACAGATGAATCTAAAGTTGTGCATTTATAGCTAAGTATAGAACCTATCATTTTAAGCTGCTCCACCAAAGTTTGAGTGTGAGATTAGTTTTCAGACAGCAAGTCTAATTTAATTTCAGAATGGAGAGTACAGCTTAAGATTCCCAACACCCAGAGACCTTGGTGGGGGCGTGGGGGGGGAAACATGATTTTGGTTTCAGTTAATTTTAGATTTATTTCTGTTTATGAGATCAGTTGTCTATTTCTAAAGTGTTTTCATTTTGGCAGACTCCTCAGATGAAAGGCTTATTTTGAGACATTTCCTATTGAGTAACTGGTGTTGCTGCTGCTGAGAGGCAAAGGAAGACACACAATGCTGAAGGGAACGTATGGCAGTGTCATGGTAATGACAGGCATGAAACCATAGACTGCCAATATCTTTCCTTCCATCACAGAGGAGCTTAACAGGCAGCTCAGAGAGAGAGCACGGTCTAGCAGATCTAGCCCTCCAACCTTTTGGGTAAGCTCTACCAGCCAATACATTCTGAACACGAATTATGATTTGTGTTTCATGTGATCATTGCTTCTAACCCTTTCCTTTTCTTGTGAGAAGACTCACAGTCAGCTTTGCAAATCATCTGTTTTTGGAGAGCACAGGTGAACACAGCTGGGGTTAAACCATGACAAGGATTCTTCATCATTTATTTCCACTGTGCTAAAGACACCAGAAGCCAGCAAAGCAGAATTCTGCATGATACTCCCATTTGGACAAAATGACAGTTAAGTGAAATAGCAACAAAATTATGTCTTTTGAGGTGAATATTCAAAAATCTTGGCATTTTGCTGAATTCTGGAAAACCACTGTTCCCAACTAAGCATTCGGTCCTGTCTTTGCCTCCTAACAACCACCATTGTGGAATTACTCTGTACTGTCTGCACTCATCTAAAGCTCTTATCCAATTTGACTGCTGTAATAGTAAATGCAATATTAAACAAAGGGTTTCTTTAAGTAACAACAGGAGAAGAGACAATAAAGATGCAATACTGGACAGTTCAGATGAATCTTCTTTTAATTGCCTTGTGGGTGTTCTGCTCTTACATTTAAGTCCTTTGAATACACTTAGACAAGCCTTGCCCTGGTTCTTGCAGTCATCAGAACTCCCTTGTAGAGTTGCTGTAAGAATGCAGTAGCTGGATAGAAATCGTTAAACGAGTGAGGTCAGCATCTCAGGAGAGTATGTCTGCAGAACCTGATAGGTAAAAACTAGGTTATGTGAAGTTTTTAGCTTTTGAGGAAAGCCTGTTGTAAAAGGATTTAGCAAATGTACGTAGTAGGAACAGGAACACATTTGTGGCTGCTAGAGAGCCCTCACAGAAACGAGTATGATGTGCAAAAGGTGATAGTCAGAGAATTTGGGGGAGAAATGCTTACGAAGCTGAGCAATTTTGTGACTTGCAGCTAACCTCACAAAATTCTCAGAGGAGGAACCAAATCTGCAAGGCAGTCTCTTGTGTGCTTATTTAGTGTAATTAATTAATGCATTTGAACTGCTTTTTTTGGTGCAAAGGCATCTTGATTGTAGCATAAAATTCAGACGTAACTGGTGTAAAAGGTCTTCATGTAAATGAAAATACACGCTGCTGTGTTTGAAACCAGAGGGAAGAGGAAATGCCCTGTTGTAAAGGCCACGTATGATGTGGGTCAGAGTCCCATCTGATTTGCATATGCTAAAGGTCCAACTCACACAGAAAGCAACATGCTGAGATGCTTGGGTAGCATATAAACCAGCATTACGTTGTCATGGGCGAGACCGTAATGCAAAGATAATGAGGATAATTTGCTTCTTTCTATGAGTTACAAGATCCATTCCAGAATTTGCCTGAAAATACTACAAATGAAGAGCTTTGCAGAGTAAGATCATTGACTGAGCTGTGCTTAAGCAGAGCTCCTGGGTCCAAGACCTTCCTACAGCCTGTACCAGGTTGACCTTCCTGAAAAAATCAGCCACTTTGGGCTTTCCTCAGTGATCCATATGTAAGCAGAGGCAAGAACACCTCTTTCTTAGTTAACACGAGTGCAACCAATATTTGTTTACTAGGGGTGAAATTTCCTACACCTCCATGCAAGTCACAGATGACGATTGAAATGCTTTTAGTCCCATTCTGCTCAGGTTTGAAGGCATCACTTCTAGTCATGGTCTTTGACCTAATATGACCTGATTCATGTATGACATGCCCCTAGGATTCCGTTGGCTAGTTCATCTTCTGGGCTTTAGCTAGCTCCTCTCCCTTCCCAAGCATAACCTGCAGCAGCTTCCAGCCTGCTCCAAGTTACCACATGCATGGTCAACCCAAAACAACCATTAGAAGCAGGAATCCCTGCACTTTGGTGGGATGGGGGGCACATCTCTCCTTTCAGATGTCCTCCAAACACACCATCTATTCCAGATTGTGGAGAAGCACGTGAAGTGAACAATGATTTTTGTCAAATGAACCTTGTAATCTGTCTTTTTTTAAAACTACTTTTGAGATGATTAAAGGCTGATTAATTCCCACAGGGTTTTTTTAGTATTGTAACCTCACCACCTCTTTGCTAAAATAACACTTCTTTTCCTGCTCTTATTCTCAGCCACTGCTTCAAAGGAACACAGAAGGATTTCCCTCGCTGCCCAGTTTTAGGAAGAAGCTTGCAAATCTTGCATTGCATCTCATTCCGTTCTGCATTTTTCACCCTATCAGTTACCTCTTGTGGAAAGGGACAGACTTTTTATCTTTCTAGCATTTTTTTGTCTGAGGTTGTTCTCTTACCACCACATCGGATTGTGTTACTGATGATTTTATAATACACCAACCTTATCAGGTGCTAATGGTTATGGCTGCCGTCAGCTTAGGGTGGTTCTAATCCTGAACAGGTAAGAGATGGAAAGCTTTCTCTTTCTTTGCAGATATGCCAATATCCTAGTTGGACGGTTGTTTTAATAACAATAATTTCAGACGTTACGAAGCTGGCACTTGCCTTTCACTCACTGGTGTAGTCACAGCAGAATGAATGGTTCATTGTTGTAAGAGTCATTTCACCGCACAAAGCAACCTCTATTCACAATTAGGAGGTTAGAAATGTTCAGCCAGTTGTGACAATTAAATAAAATGATTGTCTGAGCATCCCTTAGGGTTATAAATCAGTCTGTCTTCTCACAATTGATGCTACCTGGTTTTTATCCACAGAATCTTTCACAGTGACAACAACCCTAGTGGAAATAGTGCCGTGAAAGGCGATTTCTGTTTCCATGTTCAAAGCAGTTGACTGCACCTGGAATAAAGACATTAGTTTTGCGCCCAGAACTAGAAAAGCTGGAGGCAGCTTAGAACAAAGCTACAAAATGATGGTGGGGGCTTTTAAGAAACTGAGCTGTGGGAACATCGACAAGTCTTGTTTAGTGACATAGAGCAGTTTATATTTTAGGAATAGCTGATATCTGACGAAGCCCATGATAAAATTTGCAGCTATTTAGAAGAGAAAAATACAGGGAAGGTAGAATATATCTAAGCATAGTAAGCCTAAGAGAAACAAGGAGAGTTTTACAAAGAAAAACTTCCTGGCAGTGAAATGTACTCCAGATAGTATAAGGATATTTTTTAAACAAAACTCTGAAAAAAGTCTAGTGAGAACATTTCTTCATTGTTTTTTTTCCTACCTCTATTTATTTATGTTCTCCAGAAGAGCAATGCTTTCTTACTAGCCAGTTCGACACCCCAGCATTCAGCAAGCATTTGAAAAAGTCTATATTCCTATGAAAACTTATTTTTTGAACATAGACTCTCCAGCAGTACTTTTTAATGAGCGGTGTGCTTGGAAAGCAGTCAGTTGACCATAGTACGTAAATTCCTAACTGCACCATGCCAGTCAGCGGTGAACAATTGGTATGAGTTGTTTAGAAAAAATTGTGACATAAGAAATAGGGTACAAGATGGTTCTGTTCTGTCTGAGGTTAGAAGGAGCAGGAGAAAATCCATCACTGTTTATGTGGTTGTATTTGTGAAACATGGGGGCTGAAGTAACAGAGGAAATGGAGAATAAATACTCAGCAGAGTGATTATTGTTAGATACAGATCCCTAGTCCTGGAAGTGTGACTTAGGGCCAATTGCAAGGAATTCCTTCTCATTGATTTTATAGAGCATATCTTAATTTTGAAATTGTCGCTAACTAGTTAGAGTAATAATAACGGCATGTGTTAGTGTTGTAATCTCTTAAGAGCTCATTTCTTCATGTCTTTTTATAGAAACATTAATTCATTTGGCAAACATTTTTTGTGATGTTCTTTCTAAAATACTGAGGAAGAATATTTTTGCAACTGCTGCTTTGTATATTTTGGGTCTCATGCATGATTTATCACTTACTAAATTTGAAATCCAAATTATGAGAGTTGGCTATAACTATTGCCAGAAAGCAAGATCTGCAGTGCTGGAAAGGACTAAAGAGGTTATCGTCATCTTACTAAGCTTCTACCTTTATTGGAACAATATTTGGATTGTAAGTGACTACCAGCTTTGCAGTACACAGGTGCTCACTCACAATAGCAAAAGTGTTGTCATTAATCTATAATCAGGGCATTATTTTTACTGTAAGTTATTCCAACTTTGCAGTCAGTGGAAACTAACCAGCTATAGTAAAAGTGTTGTCATTCATCTATAACTGGGACAGTACTTCTATCGTAAGTTATTCCAACTTTGCAGTGAATGGAAACGAACCAGCAATAGTAAGCATGTTGTCAGTCATTTAAAATAGAAGGAAAGAGAAAGGAGAAAGATGGTCAAAAGAAAGAACATATTTGCAATGGAGTCAGAGTAGAATATTGACAGTGTTTCACAACATGTTTTGCAGTTGTTTGGGGTTTGGGGCTTTTGTGTCTATTGAAGATCAATTAAATCGGTGAAATTTGGTACAGGCTTCCAACTGAAAGGCTACACCACCTCCTTTGGCATCTGTCTACCTAAACTTGGACAGAATGAAGGGGCATGGTGAAGTAAACATGGTGTGGTAAAGTCAAATCACTGCCAGTGTTGGGGCCAAGAAGCAAGATGAGCAGTTGCTTGCAGACCTCAGTGTAGTTTCAGCTTGAATGTACCAAGTTAACCAATACCAGCTAACTAAGTATTTTAAAGCTAGCTCAGTTATGGCAGACTGCAGTGTAGACATCTCCTTAGAGTAATAGCTCTTTTAGGCAAGAAGCCTGCCCTTTTTTTATGCTACAAGTGCACTGTAGGCACTTAACAATTATTAATAATAACTAATTAATAATGGCCCAAATCCTTGGCTGTGGTTGTGGAACTTAAACCATAACTCATCTGGAGTTGTAAGAAAAGATGACTCAAAACAATCTTAACCAGATCCTGGGCCAGCTTTGTGCCTGGACTTCCCTCCAGCATAAGATAAAGCAGCAGGGTACAATTTGTTCTAAGACATTAGCAAGGGAGAGCAAGGAACATAATGAATAAATTTTATTGGTAATGCATAAGAAGAATGCAGGCTGGTGGCAAATAAGACCATTAAGGGATAAGAGTATAAAATTAGATGGAAAGAAAGAGATGAGATTGGTTTATCGCAGTGGTCCTAAATCAACATGTCATCTCAGAAACCACAAAAGTCAGCAACTGGGTGGAGGTGAATGAAAGACAAGGGTCGAAACAATAATCATAATTTATCTAAGCATCAGAAAAGCATTTTTACACTTAGTACACAATGCATCAATTTACACTTGATAGACAATACTCACACAAAAAGAGACTTCAGCCCTCACTGAATAGCCTGCAGCACAATACTAAATTCTTTTAATGATAAATCCAGGGGAAAAAAACAACCCATTTTTATTCAAGGAATCTTCACTTTTATGTTTGAGTCTACTGGGAACAGGCTGAAGACACATACCATACTTCAGGCTCACATCTAGAGGCTTGTGGTTAGATTTGCTGATGCTATTTGAAGTATGAGGGGCACTATTAGGAACCTTGGTGGAAAGATGCACAGTGGAAAGCTTCAGCTGTTGTTTTCATTCCTCTTCAGAGGTGCTTGATGGAAGATCTATGAATTGTTTACTTGTGTAACAAGGAATAGGGTATGCTGGCAGGAAAACCGAGCTTTGTATTCAGGAATCAAAGGTCTGTGTTTGATTGCAAAAAAATTTGATTCCTTTCCTGGTGATGTTGTTTTGCCTTTCTTACAACAAAACAAAAATGTTATTCCACTAAGAAAAGACCTTGCTGGCTATTGTTGTGGTTATCTGCTGAGTCATGCCAATAATTGTTTGTTTTAGCATTCTTAAAGAATTGTAGAGATAGTTTGCTTCCCCTCCCACAGAAGCTGGTTGAGAACTGCTGTGTAATTTCATAAATAAAATAAAGCCAAAGAGTTTTTGGTTGAAAGCGTTTCCTTTAATGGTCTGCTATGCGACACTTCAGCAGTTGGCTGACTCATGGCAACCTGAAATTGAAAATGACTTGGAGGTGAGGGAAAGAAAGAAGAGGCCAGGAAGAGTTATACTAGCCAGCATATTTTAACTGTCTGTAGAGGAGTCTGATCCTCACCTTGTTCAACTAACCATGACATCATGGAATTGGTTCAGGTGCCAGCTCTGTGTCTGGTCCAGAGCAGAAGATGTCTTTAGGAGATTAAAGTAATCAGTGATAAGAATAATATATTAAATTACTTATTTCACTTCTGTGTTGATAATCTTAAATGCTAACAGCAGCACACTGTCCAAGGCATTTTCTTTTAGTCCACCATTTTTGGAAAGCCCTTTGCTATCACCAGAGAGAAAGCTCCAGCTTTGTTTTTGCAATTCTCTCATTCTATTATATAGCAAATTGCATTTTCTTTATCTCACTTCTATTATACAGTAAATTGCATTTTCTTTCTATACTAGTTCTATGGAAAATTATCCAAACAAGTGAAATAAAAAAATCTTTTCCTACATAGTCGAAAACCAAACTCTAGACACATTAAGTAAAAAGAGCAATAACCTTGAAAAAACCAAAACCATCAGAAAAACCCACTTCCCTTGCTCCAGAAACCTCTCTGACTGTGTATCCTGCATTATGCTATTTGCAGATCATCAGAGGAGGCCAAAGTCATCTTGCCTAAGTGCTTCTGTCCTAGGACACTGACTGTAGTAAGACACATGAAGATCTCAGCTACTTCTTACTCTTAAATACAAACCAGACTTTTCAAAGAAACAAAGACAACGAAGTGGGAGATTGTTTCAGGGAAGACGGGGGAAATCTCGCTGTGAGAGGAAGGATAACTTTGCTTTTTGAAGCTTTTGGATTCCCTGACTGACTCCAGAACATTAGTCATGCATCCTCCTCATGACCCTGTATTAAGGGTGATCCAAGCTTATGAGATGCAATGAACCCGGCTGGGTTTGCTCAGGAGTAGCCTGCCAAGCCTCTTGTATCTGGCTGATACTAAACAGAAACACATTCTCTTCTGGTTTATGCCTGGGTGAGCTGTTTCTCCAGCATTTAAAAAGCCTTCATTAGCTGTGTTATTTGGAGAGGAGGCACACCGTACTTCTCAACCTGAGCTGGCTTAAGACATTGGAAACATCTGAATGCCAGTCCTCCATTGCAGCTGAGCAGCAGAAAATGCAAGAGGGAGGATACGAAGTGGCTTTGGGGTATTCTGAGCTGTTTGGATCCGGAGGAAGGAGGGCCACGAACACAGTCCTCCAACACAGATTAGAAGAGCCATTACGTGTCTCTGCCTTGTAAATTGTCAGGGGCCTCAGGTTATTATTGTGACACCAGCATCTATGAAGGCTTTCTGACACATTGTTTTTGTCGTTGCCAGAAGAAGGGAGAGCGGTGGGAGGTGATGCAGAGGGCATTAACACCCACACTGTGCCACTGGAGGATCCCATCAGCGAGAAGGATAACGGCAGAATCACACAAAATAACTTGGATACATTGAACGATTAGAGCTTGGGAACACACGGGCCCGCTGCAAGAGATTACAGATTTCTCAATGCATAATTCAGTATCATAAACATGTACATGACACTAACTCATTCTTCTGTTAGACTAATTTCTTGACAAAAACATCACTAAATTGACCTGGCAAGAAAAAGGCACTCAACATTTATCATTGATTTCTGCCCTAAATCATTTTAGCTCCCCTCCTTCTCATGCAACTGCTGGTATGAGCTACTGCAGATTTAGTATTTTGTTACAGATTAATTCAATGGGATTTTTGACTAAGCTAGCGTCCAGAATGACTTTGCACTTGGTGACATCTGTGATGCCAGCATGCAAAATTATTCTTCTGGCATTTTTACAAATTCTGTTGTACCACAGAATATGTCCTGAGAAATCCAGCTATGACCACATCCGATTTGGCTAAGAACATCAAGTAATATAACACAAATAACGATAATAGTTACTTTTGCGGGAGTAACAGCTTCTGGCTATTGTCATTCCCTCTCAGGCAGACTTGCAGCCCAGACATTCTTCCAGTGGTTTTTGCATACCTGTTACAGCCAAACTTCTTTTAGATTTGACAAATATGACCAAACAGTTGTATCAGAACAGTCACGTTATGATCCTGATTCCTTCTGGTATCAGACAAGTGGGATCTTAGAACAAAATCCTTCTTCTTCCGATTGTCTCTGCCATTCCTTCTACTGATATAGCTGCTGAAGCCCATTAGATATATATTTTAGATATGTCTATTTAGATACACAGATGTATTGGTTACATATGGATCTTAACATTTGTATTTGGCTGCCTTCAAGATACTTTTCACTGTCAGAATGGCTTCCTTTTCAAACCTTTTATTTGGAGGATTTTCTGGTGATAGGAAGCCCAGGTCTTAGAAAGTCTGTGATGCTTTAAGAACTGAGGCCCAGTGTCAAGTCCTTAAGAGTCCTTGGTATTTGCTGGAAACAACTGAGGTAAATTTATTTACCAGATTCGTTTGCGTCCCCTTTTTCAGTCTGCGTTTACATTGTTGTCAAAGGTACACACTTAATTTTTAAGAGTGTGATGCTGATTCTCTTCTGATTACTCATCTGCATTTTGTGATTCACCTCTACTGCAACATTTTCATTGACATCATCCCTATGCCAGTAAAAACATGTTAACATTCTTACTAAACTGTTATTCACAAGATTCAGTTTCAGAGCCCGTCCTTTTTCCCTGGATTAGTATTTTCTCACAATTGACCATTTTTCTCATTGACTGGGTCCTCTCTCACCACGTTCCTGGCACCATTAATTGGCAGTGGATGACCCTGCCTTAGACACCACACTGATCAGGGAAGAGGTTGTATGCATAGCGTCAAATAACTGAGGTTCACGGTGAAAACCCTTAAATGTGCAAAGCCCAGATGAGAAATGCATAAAGATATATGTATATATATATATATTTCTGAAATCTTTTGCCTTTTTATATCTCAAAGTCTAGAAATTTGTAAAGTGTACAAAAATTTATTTCTCACATACAATGCATTTTTAACAACTAAACCCTAGAAAACACAGGTTTTTGTTAGGGAAGAATGAAATCAGAGAGGCAGGAGCACTAAGATGCCTTAACGTCACTGGAAATCGCAAAGATACTTGCTCATCGCTTCTGTTAACGGAGACGAAGGGGAACGGGCATTGAGTGCTTGACAGAAAGGAGCTGAGCAGGAGCTGGCTTAAAGTTAGGCACGCCGTGTGCCGGACCCCCGGGGAGTCGGAACGGCACACGTAAACCTGCGTATAGCACAGGCGTGGGGCTGTCCAATGATGCAAAGCTCAAGTGAGACCCCTGCACCGCCGACATCGCGCCTCAGGCCCCGGGCTCCGCGGGGCGGAGGGGAGCGGCGGCCCCGCGCAGACCCGCAGCCGGTCAGCTGCGGTGCAGGGTGCGCGTCTGCTCCCCACGCACAGGCTGCGGCGGGGCGGCGGCCCAGCGCCGGGCACACGGGCCGGCGGAGGCCGTGCCGGGGGGCTGCGGGGCCGTGCCGGGGCTCTGCTGGTGCAGCCCCTCACGGCCGGCCTCGGCGAGCCCCAAGCCCCCAGAGGCGCCCGGCTTCGCCGGC
>JAVJGJ010000032.1:27459615-27479564 GCA_035590215.1 Microhierax caerulescens | reverse complement strand
GGCGCCGCTCGGGCTCTGGGGGACGTGGTGCTCCCTGTAGGCCTGTCCCTCGGCTAAACCCCGGGGGAGCCCAGCTACTCCCCCCCGCCGCGGGAGATTCTCTGCCTTGCAGTTGGGTTTGCAGGAAGATTCTCTGCCTTGCAGTTGGGTTTGCAGGAAGATTCTCTGCCTTGCAGTTGGGTTTGCACCTTCTTTGTCTTAAAGATGACCGTAAGTCGTGAGATCCTTTGGAGCATGGGGTCGGCAAGATGTGCATGATGAACATCAGCAGATTCCTCTCCTGCATAAAAGTGATGAGCCCTTAGAATTCGCTGTAAATTGCAGGAAAATCGTGATTACTTTTTTTTTTTTAACTTCAGGGGTTCCCCCCGCCTGACGTGTGTGTGTGCCTTCAGTGGGAAGGGTAGCCTTGCAGTGGGAAGCATGGGAACAGTCTCCCTGATGTTTTGTTTAGAATTGTGTTCCTGTATTTCCCTCTAGTTTTCTTTGTTAACTGTAGGTATTTATGTCCAACGTTATTTTAAGCTTTGCTTTGTCTTGTGATAATTTATTTTCACATATTCCTGTTGCTCATGTAGAAGTCAGATACCCTGCAAATAAAAAGTTACAACTTAAAAAACTTGCAGTTTGTATCCAGAACCTTTAAACAGAGGTGGTTTTGTTGTATGGGTTTTTTTTGTTTTTTGTTTTTTATTATTATCTTGACAGTCCTTAGCACAATGACTGCTGTTAATCTAGCAAGAGCTGGCATAAATATTTGCAGAAGTCCGGTAGAAATTTGGTTTTCTTACTGGCAAAAAGTACTTTAATTGTGTGGGTGATGCTGAGTGAAGTAAGCTATACCAGCAAGACTTCTTCACTGATGTAACTGTATGTGTGCTAGGACTTCTGCCAGCTTAGAGAGAGCACAAATATTTCTCTTAACCAGCATAACAGGAAAGTGCCTAGGTTGAACCTACCCTTAGGTTGCTTATTTAGGTGTTTGAATAGTTGACTTGAAGCAGTTAGTAAATACAGGCAGATGACTAAGTTATAGGTCTGAAACTTCTTACCTGCTTATGAGTGCAGAGCCTTAAGCTGGTAACAGGGAAATGCAGTTGCAAGTTGGATGGTCGCTCTGTGAGCAGTCATGGGGGGTATTTCAGAGAAGTCTGACTTTGCGAACGCTTGGTTCCAAGACTTTTGGGGAGAAAAAAAAAAAAAAGCAAAGTGGACCAATTTAACTACACAGACTAAGAAAATGATGTGGTTGAAGAAGTATTTTCTCTCTATAGAGGCACTTAAGTTGACTCAGTTTTATTTAATTGGTCAGACTCCAGTACAATGGCAAGCTTTCACTGCATGCTTGCTCTTTGGACTTGTTTAGACTACTATTGATGGTATATTTCTGAAACATGTTTAAACAATATCTTCATGCTGTGTTTTGTTTAGGCAGTATATTTTATTGTGTATTTCCTGGTCAAGACAAGTTGTGATGGAGGAGGAGTGACCAGGTGGATGGGACAAGTGATCAGTGTTTCATATATAGTTCCTCTGCAAGTGGTGTTAAATCTTAGCAGTTAATACTAAAACCATACTTTAGATATGATGTTGACGGTCTCTTGGAATGCATAAACTGCATTCTGCCATTGCTGCTTTGCAGGTAAGTATGCAGTTGGTGCTTCAAAGAATAGAAAAAGAAATAAATAGAATTCTTTTTGAGATGAGCTGTGGGGGGAAAAAAAAGCAAGCCCTCGGTTTCTGTTCTGTCATTTGGCACATACATGTGTGAGAGTATTCCTCAGCTGTCACAAGCCTGAACTAATTCTGATGACTACGTTACGATCTCTTATCTTGTCTGGATGGTTAGCTGGTCAGTTACTGAAGAGTATAAACTGGTTTTCCTTATGTCAAATAAAACTAAACATTATTTTAAAGAGCATCTTCATATTATAAAAGAATCGGCAATTTAGTAAGACACAAACATCAGCAGTACACAAGAATTAATTCTTGCAGAAGTCTGTTTTGTATTTGAATTAAAATTATATGCTATTTGAGTAGCATCTGTTAGAGGTTTTAGGTTGCTGGCAGACTTTGAATATTAAATATCCCACTTAAATGGTCTAGCCCTAAGTATGAAGTTACTTGGTTCAGGAGCCAGCTTGAATAGGGCTTGTGTGTATCTCTCCCCCCAGTTCAGGTAAATAGTCGATTCCCCTGAACACCTGTTGCTCTTACTGTATTGTGGTTAAGTACTACTCTTAATACGGTTTCCTGAATGCACTTCATAATAGATATCCAGGAGTAGGCACATTCAGAGGTTTCTGTTTACTAGCTGAGTTGAATGTGGTGGTAGGGAGAAGGTAGTTAAGATCTAGGTAACAACACAGTTCGGTGCCCCAGTTCTAGTAACTTCTCATCGTATTTGTACAAGAAGAACACGTGTGAACAGACTTTTATTGAAGCATATCTTGAAATCTCTATTGCAGAAGCTGATATAACTACTGCTGGAGCTGGGACTCCACAGTGAAGGTTAACTGAATTATCTTTAAATTTTTTATTTTTATTTTTGGTATCTAGCTCATTTTGTATGCTAACTCCAATAACAATAAATGAGCTTGCCAAGATACTGACTTTTTTTTAATCAAACTGTACGGCCTTCTCTTGGGATTACTACATCCATTTCTTTGTGTGGGAAAGAATTGTTTTTCATTAGTGTGCTAGTCAGAAAGCAGACCGCTTAGTCTGGTTTCATTACTCAAGTTGCAGGAACCGGGAAAGAAACAGTATTTTTCAGACTTTTAAATTCTAGTATTTCCAGAGTCTGGTATATTAATTTGTGTTTATGATGCACACAGTTGTGTTACGATTCACACATATGCATATCATATGTGTGAATGTTCACTCTGTATTTAGATAGAGCAAGCAGCTAAATTATTATAGATTTTTGTTTTTTAGAAAATAATGTCATATCCTCACTTGTGTTTTCAAGATAGAAAGAGAGGCGAATTGGTGGTCTCTAAACCATATTAAAATTTCTGCTTACTTATATTCAGCGTTTTTTCTGCTCAAGTGTGTTGCTTTAGAATGTAATTCATGTTACCATCTAAAAGTCAGTGTATTTTATGCCTGGGTTAGTAAGCCTTCATTATATTTTAAATGTTGTGCTGAGAAATCTGATACCATATTCAATGATTTTTTTTATGTCTTTAGTACATGAGTGGAAGCCCGTGGCAGAAGTAGCAAAATGTGTACCTTCATTAGGACTAGGAATTCTTGAAGGAACCCACACACGTTTCCTAGGGTTTCCAGAAAAGCGGGTATACAAAAGCATTGTGTTATTAATGACAGTAGTATAGTTCAGACTACTGCAATAACTGCAGTTATTTAAGGTAGTAAAATTCCAGAGTAGCAAAGCCATTAATTACAATGGTGGCATTAACTTGTGTACATCAATATGTAGGGTAGCACTTTGGAATTGCGTCTTTACTTTAGTTTTAATACTTGCATGAATAGCATATATGAAGCAGAAAGCTTAATTTAGTTGAGAAATATTTGACAAAATGTTGGAAGTGCAGGCATGCAGTTAAATTAGACTGGATACGCATAACTGCAACCGATACAGTTCCTAAAATTGTTCATTAAAATTGGTGGTATAGGCAGGGTTGGTTTTTTTTTTTTCTTTTTCAGGTGGATACAGGAATTTAGGTTACTTTCCTTGTTCTTAAGTAAACTAACAGATGGACTGAGTCATCTGTCTGATAGAAGTGCAGTCTTTAACTAGCACTTTATTTGTGACAGTTGCAAGTAGTTTTAGGACGGGTTGTTTCTGCCCACCTGACATGGAATCTGACAACTGTTTTGCCCTCAAGGTCTCTGGATAGTTCAGTGAATTATTTCGATAGTAAAAGTGTAAGTCTTTAAAATATTACTGTGTGAATGGATGGTGTGAGAATCAGTTTTTTGTTTTTTGTTTTTTTTTTTTTAAGAAAAAGCTATTTATGACCATCTTAGCAATTATGTTGTCAGCCTCTAAAAATTAGAAACAGTCTGGGAGCGTGTATAATTCAGGAATGCTCTCTGGAAGGGTATGTACAAGTTTTTTCTTGACTCTGATTCACGGCTTTGTGTTTGTTGTTGGAGGTCAGAAAATAAGACTGAGTTAGCCTCCTACTTCAGACCACTACAGCATAAAAGCCTTTTTTTCTACACTTCCATAAAAAGGAGAGGAATTATTCTTCCAGCACCTGTTTTGGTGGATGTTTTGCGAGCATGCTTATGCCCGAAGTGAGGTATTTCTGCGCTGCCTTAGGCATGTGATTTGAAATACTGTGTAACAAGGACTGCTTGCCATGCCAGTGCATTTCATGCAGAACTATTATAGAAGTAGGTTATTGAACCACTGGATAGAGTCATTTGCTTTCATTGCTAAGAGAGTGAATGTATTTTGTGAAACAGATATTATTGCCGCCTTTACTTTGACCTTTCATCTAGTATTGCTCTTGACAGTTCATGCCTGCTTCCACTCAGCAGTATAGAAATACATGTGCCGGCTCTCTAAACATCCAGACATGTTTGGGTTTTAAGAGTGCTGTGATGTTGAGAGAAAGCACAAGATATGTGCTTTTTATGGTTGATTAAAAAAAAATATAAAAATCTGACTTGTAATAGTAGCTAGAAGTAAATGTAGTAGAGACAGAAGTCATGCAAGCCTTGTTGAACAGCTTCAATATATTTAATTTTTGATGGTGGCTGCCTCACTGCCCCACCCCACCCCTGCCTTTCCCTGCCAGTCCTTGTGAATTCTATAAAACTACCTTGTGTTCCTGGGCTGTTGACATCTCTCTTGGGATTAATATGAGAGAGCAATACCACTTTTGTATCTGTCAGTATTTAAACCTGCCAGATGAAGAGCCGGTGGTGTGTCCGTACTGTCCCTCCCCTGCCCTAATTCCCATGTGTTGTCACAAACCTGGAAAAGAACAAGGCTTGTTGAAGAACATACAGAATCTATTTTTTTCCCTTTCAGAAATGGCTGCACTACCTTATTTTAACTTTCAAATTTTCTAACTTAAGAAATAAAAACTTATGTCTAAGTAGCTGAGTCTGAAGTAGTTTTGCCTCATTTTAAAATGTTCCCTACCAATGCAGGTTTTAGAGGAAAACATTGAGTTTTATTTAGGATACTCCTAATTAATTGTTGTAATAATTGATATGCCTCTCTCCTGTCAGTTATTACAAGCCTCCTTCACCATAGCAGTTTCATGACTGATGTTTAAAAAGTTCCTAAAAAGATGTGAAAATCATGCTTGCCACCTTTTGACAATGTTATGCATGTGCTGTTTCCTAATGTTACGGTTCTGTAGATGCTTACGGGCAGCTGATGGAACTGCTTCTTGGGAGATGATGTGACTTTTTTCTGGGTTTGCTGCCCAAATGCCACTGACAGCCAGGTGGAGGAAACAGAGCTGTTCAATGTGACACGAGATGAATTGTTGATCTACTTTGGATTAGTCTTTCCAGTTGAACTGCTAGTAGTAAGCACGTGTTCCAGGAATCAATGCACAAGTTAATGTGAGGAGTTAAAGTAAGATTCTCTTGCTCTCTGTGAGTAGAGGTTGTTAAAAAAAACCATGATCAATATTCAAGTAGAAAAATATCTGTTCTTAGTTTTTCACATACTGAAAATCCTCCTGGTGAAGCTGGCTTCTATAAAAGAAGAATAGTAAAACCCGTTTCAGTTAAGTCCAAAACCAGTATGCTGCTTTGCTGAGTGTGTAGGTTGGTGTTGTGAGTTCCGTTCTTTTTTTCTTTTCTGTTTTTTAAATTATGGTAAAGAAAGGTGCTGACACCCAGTGAAGTATGGGGGAGAGAAGTGGAAACTGATTGCACTCCAGAGGGTGATACAAAAATGCTGCTTTTCTGGACTAGTGTGCTGCCAGAAATAACTGTCTAAACTCCTAGTTTGCAGCACAAACAAGATTGGAAGGATTTTGTATCAAATGCTCTCTTATTCTTTTGTTATTTTTCATAAATTTGAAACTTCTTTTCTGTTTCCTGAATCAGGTTACAAAGCAGTCTATACTTATTGCAGATTCCATAAGGAAGGTGAGGTAAGGTGGTTGTGTGTTCTTAGTTTAAAAGAGAAAAAGTTTTAAAACTTGGAATTTAGTAGAACAGTAATAGAACAGGATTAATCATTGGTATAGCTAAAGCTTCTATTATGCCTTAGTTGCAGTTTTATAGCAACTAGAGAAATACTTTAATTTTTGTTCTAGAGGAAATCAATTTCTACGTATGTGTCATTTTCCTTAAAGCGATTTCCAAAAACACAGTTAAATACTTCAAATTGTTTTTTTTAGGCCATGGACTGCTGGCACTGTATTGCAGATTTCTGTACTGTGGTACCAGGTTTTTAACCAAAGCAGGGAAGTGCATGCAATTAAGGGAGTGTGTTACTGTGATCTCCTCTAGCTACTGGTAAATGCTTTTATATTTCAGTTGTGTAGACCAGTATATGTCTTCATCCATGGTCATATCTGCTAGAAATATCTTCCACTGAAGTTGCATTTTTTTCTTATTGTATGGGATTGAAAATGCAAATGCTAAATGGGAAGATGATTCAGATTCTGTTGCAGTTCATGTATTTCCAGCAAAACTTTCAATATTGCTGTATTAGTGGTATTTTTACTGGCATTGGTGGAAAGAGGTGGTTGGTATTTTTAGATTCCATTCAGCTTTCTGGTTGGCTTTGCAAGTCTGACTTAAGCATATGCTCTGAATAAATCTGGGCCTTGAACCTGGTAGTGTTGCTGCTTAAAATTGTTAGCTCTTGAAATAGCTTTTGTTAAATGTAAGTGGTTTTCAGGTACCAAGCTTCCAACTCTGGGGTAGCAAGAAGTTTTCTAGCTACTGTAGATGTTCATGTTAGTAATGCATTACAGTGAACAATGTACACTGCTACTTATTTTGAAAACTTTTCTCTGTATGTTCTTCTCTGTATGTTCTCCTGTTCTATAAAAATATCTTTTTCCTTTTTTGCTTTCTTTTAAAAGCTTGGAGTCTTTTATAAACAGTGCATAGTGATGTGTACACCTTTTATTTCCTCTCCTGTCTTGGTACACTTGTTGGTATTTGAGGAAAGTGTATGATCCTTTTCACAAACCTTAGTCCGTTAAACAGTGCTGACTTGTATAAAAGTAATACGTTCAGTGACTAGACCTACATACACAAATGCTGAGCTTCAGCACTGATTATATTCATACCAGTGCTGTCATTTATTACTTCGATTTATCTCTGCCATAATTAGGTTCATTTGGATTAGGTTTCACTATTTTGTCAGTCTGGCCACATCATCTATTTCAGACAATAGATAACAATGCTCAAGTCGTAAAGTCCATTCAACTTAGTCCACAGTAGCGAACTGCAGTTTTCTAAAAATGTGCTTTGTAAATGCATTCAAGAACACAGTAGAAGTTGAATTTACTTGGAAACTAGATTTTTTTTTCCCAGTTCAGAATATTCCTACTTCAGTAGAAGTCTCTGAATATAGTCAGAACTCAAGAATCTACTATTATATTTTAAATTATTGTTATATACTGAGGTATTTAGTTGAATCACTTCGGGAGTAGAAGAGGAGGATGGTGGAGGAAGTAGGTGATACTTTGTGTCTCCGTTTGTGTGTGTACGTATATGAAATAAACATTTTTTGAACACAGGACTGCCTTCCTAGCCAGATGTGAACCATCTGGTCTGAAACGTAAGTATGGGCACAGTAGTCACTATGTATGGTAGTCACTGCTTTTCTGTTAGTTAAGAGCCTGCTGTCTAAGAGGTGAGTGAAGATGAGCAAGACCTACCCAGTTCAATGTTCTTTTGACCAAGAGAAGACTGAGGAGATAGAATCATAGAATGGTTTAGGTTGGAAGAGACCTTAAAGATCATCTAGTTCCAACCCCTCTGCCATGCCAGGGACACCTTCCACCAGACCAGGTTGCTCCAAGTCCCGTCCAACCTGGCCTTGAACACCTCCAGTGATGGGGCATTCACAGCTGCTCTGGGCAACCTGTTCCAGTGCCCCACCACCCTCACAGCAAAGGATTTCTTCCTAATAGCTAATCTTAATCTACCCTCTCCATCATATCACTACAGGCCCTACTAAAAAGTCAGTCCCCGTCTTTCTTAGAAGTCCCCTTTAGGTCCTGGAAGGCGTCTTATAAGGTCTCTCCCAGAGCCTTCTCTTCTTCAGGCTGAACAACTCCAACTCCCTCAGCCTATCTTCACAGGAGAGGTGCTCCAGCCCTCTCATCATCTTTGTGGCCTCCTCTGGACTGGCTCCAACAGGTCCATGTCCTTTTTGAGCCCCCAGAGCTGAACACAGCAATGCAGGGGGGGTCTTGGGAGAGCAGAGCAGAAGGGGAGAATCGCCTCCCTTGACCTGCTGGCCTTGCTGCTTTTGATGCAGCCCAGGGTACAGTTGCTGGGTCATGCTGAGCTTTTTGTTCACCAGCACCCCCAAGCCATTCTCCTGAGGGCTGCTCTCAACCCATTCTCCACCCAACCTGTATTGATACTGGGGGTTGCCCTGACTCATGTGCAGGACCTTGCAGTTGGCCTTGTTGAACTTCAGGTAGGTTCATCTCAGAAAGCTAGCAGGGAATCCATGTCTCATCATGAGTAGAAGGAAGAGCAGATGAATGGCTAGAGCACTTTAGGAAGTTGTTGCTAATAAACTTAAGCAGAAGTTGAATCTGGTAATTCAGCTGTTTCTTCAGTGTTATGTGTTTTGGAAAGTAATTGAGAATGAGGATTATTTTTGTAGCCTTTCAAGTAGTCATGTTTGGTTTTTAGCCACTGAGTGGAAATGCAGAAGTGGGTTTCAGATGAAAATTTTGGCTTGAGATTGAGGAAGACAACCAAAGCATCAAATACATAAAAGTAGTAAACTAAACAAATTTTGCACCCTAAAAATCTTGTGCTGTCATCTTAAGGAGGCTGGTAGTACTATTGTTCTAATTTCCACAGTCGTGTGATGAGTCTAATAGCCTTTAAGTGATTAGATCAGTTAACTGCATCATATGTGAATTAGTCTTAGAATTATTACTGCTGAACTTTTACATCTGACCTTACAACTTAAATCGTGAGGTGAGGAAATGTGGACTTCTAGGTTCAGGGACTTCTTTTTGTGTTTTGGCAGTATCTTCAAGTAGTCTTTTCCATAAAGTTTGGAAGAAGAGCACATCTCGGGCTTCTCGGTTTGGCATGCTATAAAGGCGGCTTTGAAACCAGAGGGTATTCCTGTATATTCTTTACTTGCTGTACATTTCTTATTCACTAATAGAACAGTTCATGTAATTGCCACTGTGTCTAATAGTAGCTAAATCCACAAATGGATGGCAGTAAGGTGAACACAGAGGTTGCTTTGCAGGTTATGAATATTGTTGCTGTGGCTGTGTTTCTCTAAGGATATAAACAAGACAAAGGTTTTATAAGGAGAGAGGCAATATCTGTTATTAGATCAACTGCTGCAGTGATGGGGAACAGGACACGGGCAAGCTTTCAGACATTCAAGTGCTGAGTTCCTGAGAAAGTTACTCAATTCTTTGGAGACACCATGTGGAGATTTTGTACTGTGTGAATTGTTGCAGGCATGTTGCAGATAAAGGTGAATGCTGCTGTGTGTTTTATTTTTTATAGGTAGCCCCTATTTTTGGTGTCTGACCAAATAGCAATATTTGGCATAATTCTTATTTTAAGGAATAAGGAATTAGGTGCTTGAAAACAGGTAAGCAGCTGTAAGATACTATTTAAATTACCATTTGTTTTTGCATTACTCTGCAAAGATGATGTCTGCATAAAGGAAGGGGAGATTGCATTGCAGAGAAAAATGTCAAAAAGTAGATTTGTAAGAATACTTTTCAGGTGTTACTGTTCCTGTGTAAAGTGTGAAGGTGTATTTTCCTTTGAAGCCATCTGACTGCTGGGAATCACTGGGGGGGAAAAAAATGCTCAGTTTCATGTTTGAGAAGCCCATCTGTGTTACTTCTGTTGGGCCATGGTCTTGGTCAGTAGGGTGGCTTGTGTATAGTACATCTGTAAAGATGCAGATAAAAGTGGGTTGCATTGCAAGGGTTGCATCTCTAGACATGACTAATGCTTAATAATACTTAATAGTAGGATTTTATTTTTGCCTTGTCGAAGTCCCCGTTTAGTCATCACAGGACAGAAGAGTGTATAGTTAAGCCGTTTCTGAATAAATTGAATATCTTGCCTTTGATTCCTGTGTGTCCATTTCTTAGGGCAGATGAATGTAAAACAAGAAACCTCTCCTCTTGCACCTCTCCCTGCCCCATCAATGTAAAGAAAACACTGTCCCTGATACGAACCATTAACCTCAGTGTGCTGCCTGTGTGTTCGCCTGTTAGGATTCCCAATATTTCATGCATAGTCTTCACCTACAATCAAGTGTCTGATTTCTGTCTGGGCTGTTCTGTTATTCACTAGTTGTGAATAAAGAGGGAGAGAAGTGACTGGTATGAGAAATCCTTACCTGTTTTAAATTGGGAAGTGTTTGTGAACTTGTTTAATGGTATGCTTACTGTTCTATAGGGCTTGTATAGTAAGGGCTTCATAACTTTTTTCCTTAACTTGTTCCAGGTAAATTGTGCATGTTTTGTAGGTGGTGTTAGGATGAAGACTGAGCTGTTAGTGTAACTCTTAGGAATGCTTTCAGGTTTGGTGATTTATATAGTGGCAATCTCAGTATTCAACATCCATATATTTGAAATTGCGCATCTTTTCCTTCTGAATTGAACTGAGCTCCCTGTCTTCAAGTGTGTCTGCAGTTGAGGTGGCTGTAGGAGTGGACTCACTCCAAAGCCGAGTCATTAGATATTTTAGTACCATGGTCTTACCTGGGAGCGGTTTGTGTGTATGTTTAAAAACTACTAAGAAACAAAAAATTGAGAGGATTCTCCCCAGTTTGGTTTTGCATATTTTCATATCACTTACAATGTGTTAGTGTATCTATTTCCCAGCCAGCTGAGTGATCATAATTTTCCCATTTGGGGAAGGGGGAGAAATTTTATGCAATTCATACTGTCTTACAAAAGGCTTTCTCTCCCATGTCAAGGAACACAGTTTAGATGTCCACACATAGTTTAGCTTCAAAATTCGTAACAGATCTTAAATTCAAAGTAGTTTGGGTTGGTACTCTTCTGTAAAACAAAACCAGCCCCCCAAACACACAGAACACAAGCATAACAAAACAATTTAGAAGTAAAGCCATAGGCTTTTCTTCTGGAATTTTAGAGCTTTATTTTTTTTACATAATATGACAAAAATCTTGTATAAAATAATGAAAGCTTTCCACACTTAAGAATGGAAATTTTATGCATCTGAGAACTTTTTCTTGGCTATTTCTATTGAATTATTAAAATGTTGCTGACCATTTGCACTGTAGCAATGAATTTTCTCTTAGCAGCACCATACCCTACAACCACTTAAATATACAGAATCATTTTAATGTAAAACAGGGCAAGTGTTAGACAATAGCATCTTTGGTTAGCTTGGTGATGAGGGTAATGTTTATGCCATGGATATTCTGTTTCTCAGGAAGTCTGGGGTTAATTGAAGCTTGGCAAGTAAAAAAAAAAAAAAAGTTCCATATTGTTTTTCTGCAGTAGATTCCTGTTGCTATGCAACAAACAGAATGTCACTCGGTACAGGATATATTAAATTTGTATTCCCTGCACATCCCTCTGCACGTTCATTTTATACTTTAACAGGAGGGTATGGTTCTGACTTCCTGTAGGACTGTAGTATGAAGTATATATTTGGGTTTCTATTCTGGTGCTTGCTGTAGCTGCGGTGACGTCAGTGTACTTGCAGAGCCTTTCTTTGTTTTCAGATGGATGGGACACCTGTGCCACACAACCAGACAAAAAGGGGGTGGTGGTTATCTTCCTCGAGGTGGGATGGTATTGCCAAGCAACACATTAAGACTTCAAAAGGGATAAATTTGTTATATGGAAAAAGTCTTAGGCTACGGATTCTGAAAAACCTTTAAATGTGATGCAGAGAAAGTTAATGCAGATGGCACTATATGAATCTTAAAACCAAATGACCCAGGTAATTTTTAATGATTAGAATTGACTTAGATATCTGAATTATTGTTGATACCTCCCCTCCCAACCTCCCTGTTCCCCCCAGTGCTAAAACCAATCAGTATCAGCATTCAAACTCTGCACTTGCTCTCAATGGATTCTGGAATAAATGTTTAGGGCATGTTTGGGAAAACTACCTTGTGTGGCTCTGGAACCAGTAATTAAGTAACGGACAAATGACAACATTTGGTAAGGCATTATTTTATAATCTGGTTAGACTTCTGTAGTGGAAAAGAAGGGAGGAGTAATATTTGAAATCTAGAAGGATGTTAGTTTTATCTTTGCTTCAAAGGCTGTCTTGCGATATGGATAACTGAAATAGAGAAACTTGAAAGCTGTGGATTTTTAATGCTGTGCTTTTAAGAATAAAACGTGTGCATTGTGTCTTACATGCTATGACGTTTATCCTGTATAATGATCAGTCATATTCAAGCAGTCCTGTGAATTTTGTTGTGGAATTCAAATGCCAACTTAAGAAAAACGATGCTGAAATTAAGTTAGGTACTAAAATTAGTAGGTCAAATACTGTTACTGTTTCTGTTCTTAGACAATGGCATATTTCAGTTTAACATCTCTTTAAACTGTCACTCTGAAGCAGATTTGTACATAGCTGGGTTTTTTTTAAATGTTCCTGTAAATTTACTTATTTGTGGCTTCTCAATAAAGCAGAAGTCAAAAGGAAGATTCAAAATGAAGTTAGGAAAGATTTGAAGCATCTCTCAGTACTGTTCTCTTGCTCAGTTTGCCAAGGGGATGCCTCTAATATATAAAGCATCATTAAAGGAGCGAACAGCTTTTAGTAATACCATTTTCTTTCTTGTAGTCTGCTGCTTAATTCAGAGCTCAGTGCCAGAGCCTTGTGTGCCTATTCTGAAGCAGACCCAATGAAAAACGTTTCTCTGTGTACACAAAGAGAACCTGATGCAACCTTAAGAAACAGTTATGGCGTTCTGTATTTGGTGAGCTCAAACCTGAGCTCTGTTACAGAGAAATGATTTAAAGACGTGGATGGGGATGACTGGGGGCTTTTTGCTCTCTGTTTTGGGAAGATGAATCTTTGCTTCTGTTGCAGCACTGTTTGGCAAGGATGAGAATACTGCCTGTGGCTTTCAATGCCATGATGGCTTGTTTTAATGGTATCTTTTGGCACAAGAAACAATAGGAATTTGTAAAACTGCATTCTGCCTCCCTCCTCAGGAAGAGAAGGCAATTTAATTGTGATGCTAATGGTTTTATCTGTAACTTTAATGAAATTAACTTATTTTAATGTGTAGAATGGAAAAGTTCTAGAATATGCACAGGGAATTGGGAAATTTGAGTTGCAAGTTAAAAGTAGTGTGCTGTTAGGCTACTTAGATAAATCTTAAAGGAACTCACAAGTAGAAAACGGATGTTCTAAAAACATTCTGGTTGTAGGACAAAGAGCATCTGAAAGGTAAATGCTTTAAAATACTGATCAATTAATTTTTATCTTCTATTTGCCTAAACTATCCCTCCACTTTTATGTAACTGAACTCTAAATCTAACTGTAATGTTGCAGGAGTAATCTCTTAGTTTCTGTTAATTGTGTAGGCCACCCTCTCCTTTTTCCTTCAAGTCTGGTAACAGCTATAATTTTGCTGACAGCATTCAGGGCTAAAGAAAATCTTCACAGAGATTTTCCAAGTGTAATTTTGGGATTGAGAGGCAAATGATAGAGATCAAAGATGAACAGGTAGGAAGAAATGCTGTTTAAAATATTTTTTCCTTTCCTTTGCACTGATCTTTACTTTTTTTTTTTACTTTGAGGGGTTTGTACTGTTGTACATTACTGTATAATGGAGTAGCAATGGAAAATGAGCAAAAAAGATGGAGCAAGTAAAGCAACAATCCATTTGCATGTTAATGGTTGCCAGATGAAAATAATCAGTGTATGGGTAGTGCATACTATCTTCATTCTTACTATTTTTTAAAACTTGTCTGCTCTGCTGCAATAAATAGGGCTATTAAAAAACAGGCAGCTTTTCATATGTATCATTTTCTCCCCAAAGTTAAAAATACATTGGGGCAAATCCTGTAGATCTGATACAAGTAGTCCAGCTGTTTAGCTGTTGAAAACAAATGAATACATCTTTGTATAAGTGTGCTTAGTCACACCAGCCTACCAGCTCTTGGTCATTAATTAATACCTGTATGCATACACTATACGTGGAATTATGTAAAAAGGATGTTGAAGCATGTGAATGATTATGTACTATTTTTCCTCCCTTACAATAGAGGCTGGATTCTTGTTTGCAGAAAGAATTTGACTGTGGTTTTAAGGCCGCTTTTTGTTTTTGGTTTTAGGTTCTTTCTGTTGCAGAGGTTGGAAAGTCTCTAATGAATAGAAGTGTAGAGAACTGCTTGAAGAGAAGGTGATTTCATGGTCTCAGCTCAGTGTTTTCTGCAAGAACTGACTGCTTTTTATTTTTCAAAGAGTTTCTGTTCTTTGGTTCTGGGGTGTTCAGAGTTGTCAGGGATGTTCATTAGCTATGCCCTAACTTGTTTTCTTGTTGACTAACTTAAGACTATGGGCCTGATCTGTTGAAACATTAAATTATTCAGCATATACCTTAATCGTTCAAAACACAGGGAACATTATATGGCCACTGAAGACAAAGGGCCCTCGATCATCTTGGATTAAATGATCAACATCAGAAAGTGTGGTACACCAGTTACTGTGCTTCAGCTCTCCAAAGGAGGAAACAACTTGCCATCTGTTTCTCCTTTAATTTCCGAGTTTTGCTAATTTCTTAAAAATAAGTATGTTCAAGTTTGAAGCTCTCAAATGCTGTATTTTGACACTCCTTAAACTGTGAAAAACTTCTCATTTTGGTATTCAGAACAAGTTTTGGTTAATGTGCAAAAAACATCACTACACATTGAAGAAACCTATTGGCTGTTCATTTACTCCTCAGTTCATCTAAGCCGGAGATAGAAAACATCTTAGAAAACAGGTGGGAGGAGTGAGAGGAGTAAGTATATAACTAAGAATTTTTAATAGTTGTACAAGCATAAGTCACTCCTTCCTCTCATAAATAAGCAACCAGAACTATTAGTTGTTCTTAACTCTTGTACTGATTTTTAACTCCGAAGCAGAGTTAACCTTTGCTTAAAGAGTTGCTAACTTCAACCAAACTAAGATCCATCAATATTTATCTGTTGGTTTTTATGATAGGACTAGGAAGATCCTTGATGCTTAGCTTGCTGTTCTAGTGTTTGGTGTGGGTTTAGACCATGTGGCTTTTCCTGAAGATGCTCTGTCTTGGTCTATGTTGATCTCTGCTTTACTGTACAACTAAAAGACAGGTAATGTTCCCCTGGCTTACATATGGGACAGTCCACTTAGTTGACTCCTTTTAGATACTTGGGGGTGCAGCTGCTCTGTAATGAATGATGTAATGGGTTACTTCTGTGTCTTTTGGCTACATGGCAGATGCAGGCCTGGTTATTAAGGAGGGAGATGTTTTAGTACCCTCGGAGCAGCAAGGAACAGGTTTTCAAGATAACTACATTCTCTCTGGCTGTATCTTGGGAGGCTCTGGGGGAAAATGATGCCAGGAAGCAGTCTGGGCAGACAGATTTTTCTTGCAGACTCTGTTCTGTAGACTGTCGTTTGGGCACATCAGTTAAACGTATCTTTAATCTGAGATGGTATTGCCTCTATTGGGAAACTTGCCTCCATTCTGAATTATCCTTGGAGTTTTTGTCTCCCTATGTGATTTAAATAGTTTTTCTGTATATTAAGGCTTCTGTACTCATTAACTGTGGACAGTGGAGAATAGTTTATTCTCTTGAAGCTACCTCTAGTGTACGTGAGGCTTTGTGAGGTTTCTCCTAAGTCTTTTCAAGATTAAAATCACCACTTTCATTAATTTTTCACCATGGGCTGTTTGCTTTTTTTAGACCTATTTCAGTTGTTACTTTCCCCTTGGTCTATATCATTTGGAAGCCAAGGCTGATTGTTGTCTAGTCTGTCCCAAACTGATTTACATCTCTTCATTGGAATATATCTAAATGTAGACCTGAACTTTTTTTTTCCTCTAGTCACTTTTCTGGTGTTTATTCAGAATTCTTCTGGGTGTCTGTCCTCTCTGGTGATAGCAAGCATACTTGGCCATCTCTTCATGGTTCTGCTGCAGCACAGGCATTGAGAAACTGCACTCAATACATTTTCTCGGAGTGTAGCATTGATAGCTGCTATCTGAATACAGTTTTCAAAACTGCTTTGCTCTCCTTACAGTAATTTTTGTATATATCTTTCTTATGAAAATGCCCTGTAAATTCTGTCAAGAACCAAGTTGTACTACAGCATCTGCTTATTCTCTATGGTAATTGGTATAGGACTCCAGAGGAAATTTTCCTAGAGGAAACTGAACTTGCTTGACATGATTAATTATTAAGTAATGTTGAAGGTGTATTTGTAATCTGTTAGCAGGTTTTTAGTAATAGTTTGTGCTGCTGTTTTTGTTAGATTCAAGTTATACATAGAATTTTATAAACCTGACAGCTTGCTTCCTTCCCCATTCAGAACCTCGCATCCGCTCTGAGAGATAACCACTGGGCCACAGGCTTCTGCAAATCTGATTGACATCCCTCCATGGTCTGAGGTTCTGAACATTATCTGAAAATACAGTGGTAATAATTTCAGAGAAAATTTTGCAGAGTCTCCTCAGCTTGGAATGGAATCTGTTCAGTGTTATCCAACAACTGCAGTCTCCTGAAAACTGAGACTTGTAGCTATGACATTCAAGAGTTTTCTCATGGGGAAAAAATCCATAGTAAATGCAGACACAAAGTATACAAAAATGTCATCTGTTGTGGTTGAAGCTTGCAAATTTTTACGCAGTTGAAAATATGAGCTTTGTAAAAAGCGGTATGGAGCAATCTGTTGCTAGCATCACTAATAGTGTTGCGGAGAAAAGACTAAAGGATAAAGAGTGAAAATGGTATGTGATTGCCTGGTAATGTTCAAGGCATTGTCTCAAGAAGGATTACCTTCTCGGGATCCAAGCAGGGCATAACAGTTCATGGGGTATGATGCTGGGCTGCAGCCTACTGATAATAACCTAAAAGAGGGGAGGAGGAGTTTTGCAGGAACAACCATCTTTGTACCATAAACTTGTTTTGCTATAGTTTCACAATTGCAGTATGCTTCAGATTATGTTCACTTACCTGTGTGTTGCAGGTGCCTGATTAAAATCTTTCCAGTTTGAGCCAGGCTGTTGCTCGCTGCAGTGGATTGTAGCAGAGTATTGAATCTAAAATGCTTGAACTTTCTATGACTTTCAGGAGAAATACAGGTTTTCATCAGAATGAGGTATATCGTCGTAACAGGAATCTACGTAGTTTAAAAACCTTCAAGGAAGTCAGATAGGGAGCATTTTGTGACTTCAAGTCAGTATGTTCTTCTCCTACAGTATGAGTTAATTTATTATTAGAGCAGAAGTGTTTTACTTGAAAATAAATCTCTGAAGCGGTTTTGTTTTGTACCACGGGAGTTAATTTTGCTGAGATGTAATTAGCAGTAGTCGTGGCTTCTGCACCTAGCAAAATACTACCTGAGAAGACAGGCACAGTTTGCTGCCTTTGTACACAGCTTATTTGTGTTCCATAGCAGCCTGACAGTGTTGGAAATACTGCTACACAGTGTTATCAAATACTAATTTTCTATGTAGCTAGTTGGTGCGCTTAGGGGATAAGCTCTTAAACTGGTAATCATGTATTACTTCTAGAAGCTAGCTGAATTGTCATAAAAAATTGTCAATATGACCACTTCTGTCTGCAAAATGGCTCAGAAACATAGAAGCCTTTCCATTTTGCTTTTCTTTTGTGTTGCAACAAGCTACTATTTGCCGTTACGGTCTTTTCATGGAGTTCCTTTAATCTACTGTATGCTGCAGAGTATCTTTAGCTTTGTGAGTAACTTCATGCTGCTTGTCTCGCTATCGGATGTTAGGCTTAAAACGCTTCATAGATAATACAGAAGAACAGATCAGAAGGGGAATGGGAGTGGGGAGAGCATCCAGTCTTTTTATCTAGCTCTAGTGACTGCATGTACAGAAAGAACTTAACTTACCATACTAAGTTAAAATCCAGAGTGCAAGGTAAGTGACCATTTTTCTTAGCCATACCGTCATGTTCCTTTCAAAAAATGAGTGCTGCTTTTCACTCCCACTTGTACATCTTAACCAGCGGGGCCAGCAAAGGCACAAATGAAAATCTGAAATAGATACTTGCATTTTAAACCTCTGCCAGTGGAGTTATTAATGAAATAAATGCTTTCTCTGTTCGCTTGGCAGTCGGTGTCTTTCTGTTAGCTGAAGCTGCCAAGTTTGCTTTCCAGATGATTACTGTAGGGTTACACATATCTGTAGATGGGATGATCAGGAGAACATCCACAAGGCCATCTTTATAGCTTGGGTTGGTAGCCCAGAGGTTGTAGAGCTGCTACCAAAAAAATTAATAAAGAGGACTTGATTTGTAGTGGAGTTTTTCAACTTGTGTTAATGCACGAAGCCTTTCTCCTTGTTTTCTGTGTTTTACCTCAATAACTTAGCTCAGTTCAGAGTGTTGGAACTTAATTATGCTTGGTCAAAATAAATGTTTAGGAGGCTTATCTGATCTGTGCTTTGTTTAAACTTCAGTAAATGCTGATGAGTGATGTCTACCGCTTGCTAAAATTGTAGTTTATTGCAAGCTTTGTGGAAATCAGAAGCAGAATCCTATTTTTTGTCTAAAACTGTATATCTGCTTTTTTTGCCATTATTTTTGTCTTTAAAATTTTTTAAGTTAATTGGACATTATTTTTTGTAATGTGACTTAAAACTATTTTTAAAAATGCTCTTTTATTCTTATAAAGAAGTTCTTTCTTTTTTTTTAATCTGTGATTGGGATTAACTGGACAAACTTCAGCTGAACTACCCATCCTAAATTTAGTTTGCATTTTGTATGGCTTTTTTTCTGTGTCTGGTTTGCAAAACGGCTTCTTGTCTAAAATGGAAGCTTTTGTTTCCTAAGCTTTAGAATGTCTTGATCTATAGTTTTCGGCAAGGCTTGATCAGCTCAAACCACTTCAGAATCTATTCACTTAAGCTCATCTTCAGCGATTATAATTTAAAAAGCCATTTTAAAAAGTGGCTGCAGGCTACAGAGGCCCCAAGGTTTCCCCCCTGTATTTCCCCAGTTTGGGGAGGACTTCACTGACAGCCTGTGTGCTCCGTGTGACCGTGGCAAAAAATGCTGGGATTATTTGCAGCTCTGTTTGATCCGTGGAATGCACTGCATCTATTGTGAGCTCTCCAGCTGAAGCAATAGCAGTTGTTGTTTTTCTTTTTTGACGTTGTCTACCCAGACCTGCTGCACTGCTGTACCGGTCTTGAGTAGTGATCAGTGATAATATTGGCAGACTTCCCATCCTTTTAGTAGCCGTGGGGAGCTGAGATGTGGGAGATCATAATATATGTGCCTGGTTTTGCTTTTACGTTCTTAAGATGAGTACAGGCAGTATCTCTCTAGAAGCCTATAAAGTTCACTGTGTTCAGCTTTCCTGTTCAGAGTCTTTTGGAAGTTCAAATGCTCTTCCTGGGTAATTCCCTACCATGGAGATTAAAAGCTCTGTGTTTGTGATAGCAATGAGGACAACATTGTTCATATCTAGCCTGTAAGTGCAATAGCGTCACTAACCCACATAATGCATGCTTCTTTGTTGTTGCCTGTTGCAGAAGCCATCATTTCTCCCCCCCCACCCCCCCCCCAGTTTGGATACTGACCTCTTCACAGTTGTTC
>JAVJGJ010000032.1:27402074-27459594 GCA_035590215.1 Microhierax caerulescens | reverse complement strand
GTTGTTCTTGTTTTTGGGTTTGTTTTTTTCTGCGAGCACACAGATGTGTTCATTGTCTCAAATACCGTCTTAGTCTGCATTGTACTTCAGTGTGGTGTCTTTTTAGATTTGTTACATCTGATAACATGCTATTAAAGGGGCATATAGCAATGCTTTTGTGATGTTGCCTGATTAACTAGTGAACAGGGCTTTTAAAGACTTGGTTTAGGTTGATTGGTTTCTTATGAAATATTACATAAGAATATATCAAAAGTAGTGTAGCAATAGATTACCTGTGAAATCATGTAAATAGATTTGAAAGCTGTTACATCGAAAATTAATGTCAAATGAAAAAAGGGAAGCTTGCAAACGTTTCCCCAGTGTTGATCTTTGGGCAGTGTGGCTGTATATTTAAACTAGGACTTCCTTCTGACTACTTAAAACAATAGAAAATGACTCTTAATCTAAATGACTTTGCTTCCTATCTTAGATTTAACTCCCTTGATAACAAAACAAAGAAAACAGGATGTGTAATTCAAACAAGAGAAATTTCAGAGTTCTAGGATTCCCTGCCAGTGGAAGGAGTTAGGTTTTGTGTGGACTGGAGAGATTTCAGTATTGGAGTAGCATTAAAAATGAAAGTGCCCTGTTGGGGCAGACCAGTGGTTGATCTAGTCCTGTACCCTGTCCTGGAGAGTAGCAGTAGGAGAAGCCGCTTGGAAAAAACTACCTGCAGCCACTTAGTGATCCCTTTTCCTCCCCCTTTGCTGGCACCCTAGAATCCATTGTCTGTTTCTACATGTTTTGGAACATGCCTGTTGAGACCTTTTTTTTTTTTTTTATTATTATTTTTTTCCAAAGAACCCGTTATCCCTGAAATCTTCTAATCCCTTTTTTAGCCTGCTGATTTTACCTGCCTCCATAACTTCCTGTAGCAGCAAAGTCCAGAAATTCAGAGGTTTTGTATGTAACTTTTTAACCTTTAGGGTGGTAAGGGTTGATGTTAAGTCAAATAAAAATTCTAAATTTGGCAGCTGGCTTCACTTTTCCCTCTCATTGTGAGTTCTGCTTCTGTTAAGCAATCCGTTTTATGGTATGTAGCACAGTATAGTAAATACATTTCTTTGCAAGTGAAATGAACAGGAGGAGCAGTCGTGTTGCTTGTGCTACTCTAAGGCCAAGAGGGCATTGTTCATGTTCCTCAGTGTGGATTAAGTTGGATACGCAGATGAAGTACTTCAGACTATCCAAATAGCACCTTCCAATTTATTCCTTTTAGCAGATAAAGGTCTGCACTAGTAAGGAGAGATCTTTCTAAACATTTTGACAATTTTTTGACAGGTTACTTTAGTGATTGCTCTAGCAGTTTGTAATATTTTTATGAAACCATTTCTATAAAAGTATTCTTTGAGTATGTAGCACAGAGGCAGTACATGTTGCATAATTTTTTATGGCTGGAGGGAAGAGCTTGAAAATTGTACAACTCCAGTGTGTGATGTACAGTATGTAAGAACAAGGCTTCCTTGCAGCTATTGCTTCAGGTCATTGTCCTGCTGTACCTCATTTGTTACTCATATTACAGGTCAGTACAGTTTTGCTTGTTTTTCTTTCTTTGTTTCTCTATTTTTTTTAAAAAAAACTATAGCTAGGTAACTATTTAGAACAAAACACATTAAACAGAAATCGTATGACACAGAGGAATGTTGTATTTGCAAGCTTAGTAATAATGCAGAAATGCTGGTACAAAGTCTTTTTAAAACTTTAAATTTACAGAACCCTTGTATGTCTGGAGAAAAGTCAGTAGATTTTTATGATGTAGTAGTATCGATTGACTCTTCCACATTCCTTTTGTCTATCTTCTTGTTGTGAGAGTTGTAAAACCAAGCTGGAGACAGTGTGGTGACCTCAGAAAATAGTTATGGTGGCAGCACTCTATATAGTGTGACTTCGATAGAAGTGTTTTGCTTGACACTTGAGGGTTTCAGTGTAAGCATTTATTGCCTGGAACACCCAACCCCCACCCACTTTACAGTGTCATGGTTAAAACCTAGTGAAATGCTTCAAGTTACTCATAAGTTGTATGCTGGCTATGATATTCTTGTGGCTTATATTTGTGGGTTGGCATATTTTGTATATCATCAATGTTAGGGTTACTCTGGGAATTTTAATAAATTTCTATTTTTTTAATATGTTTTAAGTCTTAATCTGACACTAGTGAAGGTTCTGGGCTTGATTTCTCTCATTCTCCATTATGAAAAGGTGTAGCACTTCAGTGACAGAAAGTGGCAATTTTGTGGGCTTTGGATATTGAAGAGGTTAACAGTCTGATGATGAAGTACAGGCAAGAAATTGATTTGTTCTAGGGAACCTGAACTGCTGTTTAAAAAAAGTTCACATCTAGTATACAGAGAAGTTATATTTACTTTCAGCATTTTTTATTTTTTTTTTTTTTTGTCTGACAGTTGCTGACTGTAAAGAGTAAACGTAGCTTGTATGTAAGAAGACATAGTTGTGTTCTGGTTCATTCAATATTCTATTAAGTTTCCATGTCAGGACCAAAAGTTGTCTATTTACACTTGTAAAGCTCCTGTTGAAAGAAGCGGTGGTTATGTAATTTAAATTTAGGTCAAACGAGGTTCTTCTTGATGCTTTGCAACAGTGAATGATGCAGAAAAGGCCTTACTTATCCTGGATGTTAGAATTACAAAGGGGTAGCACCTAGTGAGAATATATACTGACTACAATGAGGTGCCTTTAATAAATAGCTTCCACAGAACTCCATATTAAGGTGGGTAACGTTTTTAATACATAAAAATTCTGCCTTTTGTTTCCTGTAAGAACTATTGTGAACTTGATGAATTATCTCTTTGATCCAGTTCAGATGACAGATTTTGTATTTAACTATTTTCTTTCTCTGCAGTATTTTTGCAGGCAGCTAGCTGCAAAAATTAAGAATTCACTTCGCTGTTTTGAATGTAACTTCTTTTCATGGGTTTTCTTTTACCCTAGGAAATTGAACTTCTTGACTGAGAAGGTGTTCAAAGTTTGGCTGTATGTTTTGTTTTGGTTTTTAAATGAATGGGCTGTAGATTTTTTTCTGAGAATTGTTTTCATAGACATACATAGTAATGTAACTTAAAGTACAAAAAACTTGAAATTCTGCAATAAATTGGAATTCATACCAAAATTGTAGTGACAACAAATTGGTAATGAAATTCTGTTTATAGCAACTTGCTATTGTTATTGAATCATTTGGTTTGAGTTTTATCACAGCAGTAACAAAATTTGAATATTGATGAAGGGTGAACATGATTCTGGCTGCTGTCACCCCATACATCTTGCAGAGAACAGCATTTCTTGGCTGTTGTGATTCTATATCAGTGTAGAGAAAAGAAACCGAACAAAAAATGTTAAGCAAGAAGAAATATTTTTCTGATAAAAATGATGGGATTGTTTATTAAGTGTAAGTATAGAGATTTCAGGTGAATTAAATCCAGGCTATGTCAGCTAAACTAAACCTAGACTACAGTACTAATCATTACAGTACATGTTAATTTAATGTTATGGCTTTCTCTTCAGAGAAGGTGCTGGTGTATTGAAATTCTCCTTTGTAAGCATTCTTAGCTGTAGCAGCAGGCTCTGGTTATCAGCTGGAGAAGGGGTCTGGAGGGAGTTTTTGGCACAAGTGCTGCCACACCCGGGCTGCTTCGCCTGCCTGTTAGGAGAAATTTCAGCAGATTCTGCAATAACGCACTACTTCAGTAGACACCACTTAAAACAGTGCAAAATGCGGTGAAATGATAAGAGTCAATGCTTTGGCTTCTTCTGATTGTGAAGGAGCTTCAGAGACATTGGAAACAGAGTCTTTAAGGTATATATGGTTTATATATGGGAATTTATGGAAAGTTATTTTAAACAGCCACAGAATCAAGCATGTGGGACTTCGTAAGGCAGTGTTTTTCTGGCCAAAATTGTTTGGTTTGTAAGACTGGAGACTGCTTTAGAATAATAAGTGATGTTATGGTATCAAAAAGTATTTGAAGTACTTAGAAGTTTGGGGAGAGAGAATTTTCCTTATTTCTCCAAATTAAAGATATGTTTTTCCATTAGAAGTATGGTCATGTAAACTCAGACAATGTATTCACTGATTCACGCTAAAAATTGGAATATGAAAAACGAGGAACTGTTGCCTTGCTGATTGCACTTTGAATCAAATGATGTGCATAGAGCAGGAGTTGGAGCAGGCGTTCTGAAAACAGACCTTGTGTACCTTCTAACTTTTTTTAATCTGGTTTGTTAAAAATGTAATCTCTATATATATGCTAAAGTCAAAACTTTTAAAACCATAAATTTCCTGTATGTGTCTTGATGACTGCAAATGTTGCTGAAACAGGCAAACTTAAGTCTGTCTAAGCTTCCATTAGCCAGGATTTCTAAAAATGTGACTTTATATACAAAAGGGATAGCACTATAACCTGATTCTGGGACAAAGAACATCCATGCAAACTTTCCTGCTCCATTTTCTTTGTTTTGTGGCAGCAGATTCAGACAAATCTGTTACAAAAAGCAGAAGAGGAGGTTCTGCATTTCCTTTTCATCCTTTATACATATTTATGCACCTAGCATGAAAGGTTGTTCACAGTGCTTTGGAGAGCAAACATCTTATTTCAGAACCAGCAACAAATACCACAAACCCAAAATGCTCAAACTTTTTTAGGGAGAGTGAGTTACTAGTTGTTTAACCTTCAGTGGTCAGTTGTTTGAATCTAATTATCGGAGTTGGGGCAGTGTGTTAGAATTTATCCAGATACTGTAGGATTACAGAGGAGAACTGATGCCTAGTTTCTCAGGGACATTGGTAAGATTGATTGCTCAGGCATTTGTTGTTACTTACTGCTATGGCAGTAGTAGCAGCTGGAGGATAAACATCTGAAGTTATTGATAAATGAAATGAGACTTAAAAATATGGTCAGCAGCATCTGAGAAGCATACATGCAGCTGTGCTGCAGAGGTGGTGTAACCTCTTCTTAAGGTGGTGAGTAGATATTGCCATAGTTGTAATTGCCAGGCACCTGCAGATGTTTGTGCTAACATCCCAGGACTTCTAGAACAACTCAAGTGCAACAGTGTTTTGAGCATTTTGATAGCAAAATTGACAGTGCGTTGCACGTGAAGAGAAGCTCTACATGCTCAGGACTTGTGGAACCATCTGTACCCCAAAACTTAAAAGAAGCAGATGAAGATCCAGACTGTCTGAGGGAAAAACATGTATTTTCTTATCCGCTGTAACAAGTACCATTTGAGTAACCACAGTGGAATGAGTTTCACCAGGTACCTTTATAATCTGAAACAACTGAAACAATTTTGTTTTTAGTATAGTTCTACTTATCAGTTTTATTGTATTAATTGTTGGGATCTGCAGCTAAGAGTCTGTTCCTAGACAGTTTAGGGATTGGTTGTTTCATTTTAAGGAAAATTATGGGTTCTAGAAATGATGTTGATTATTCATTCTCACTCTTCTTCTTTGCCAGTCTCCCATAATTTGTGAGTACCATGTCTAAGGATATATTATAATGTCATGTGGAGTTTCTTCTGGTTCTCAGAACAGTAATGTAAATGCCTCTTATGTGAAGGTAAAGGAAGGATATCTGGTTTGTTTTTTCCTCCCAAAGAAGTTATCTCTACATATGCTACCATACATAATATTTGAAACTTGGAATTTATCTCTCAACTGCCCTAAAATCTTTAGGAAAAATGCTGCTTTTTGACCTTGAAAACATAGAATTTAGTCTCTCCATCAGCAGATGGGAAACATTTGATGAGGACCATTATTATGCAAGTGCTGCCCTCATTTTTTGGAGGGAGGGGTGGGTTGGTTGGTTGTCAGCAGCCCTGAAAGTCTTTGGTATGTCTTTTGGAAGCCTTGTCTCTAAGGAGGCAGAACATTCTGCTTTAACCATAAAGGGCTCATTCTGTAATTTGTCATCCTGGGACTTGGAATTAATCATGTGCCAACTCATAATTTACCAGGAACATTTCTAGACATGACTGCATTTGAAGGACTGTTTATCCTCGGCAGATATGCCAAATACAAATCAATTGGAGAAGGGTGAGAACAAACCAGTTAAGAACACTTACAAGGATATAAAGCTCTGTCCCACTTGTGTTGATGAGGTATTCTGAATGTATTTTTTGAGAAGACCCCTTTCCATTTCCTAAACTACTAATGCGTGAGTGTTTAGATCCTTGCTTACATGTTTGTTACATGTAGTTTTGCCTCAAATGTTAAAGGAAGCTGGGATATTCTGGGCATCCGGGTTTTTTATGCCACAGAAATTGAAGGCTGTGATGCAGAGGCTCAGATGGTGTTTTGGGCCACTGGCTGGTGCTGTAATTGCAGATTAGTTGAGCCGTAGCTTCAGATCCTAATGAAATTATGCATGCTCCTTGGGTGTTGTGCAGATGTGGGACCAGAGCCATGGTCCGGGAACATATGAGCCAGATTAATTTGGCTGATTGATTCTTACTCCATGCCTTCTGAAACAGCATCCTGTTGATCTGAAGATGATAAAATTGGTATCTACGGAGTGCTGCAATGCATTTGGTAACTGCTGGATCTTGATCTTACTTTGTGTAGAGCCAGTGCTGGTCTCTTCTGTGGCAGGGTTCATCTGCAGCAGATCTCTGAGCCGAGTGTGCTGAGGCAGCGAAGTTGCTGCCTGGCATTGACTGGCATTGCTGCACGGGGGGGGATCTGTACAGCGGGGTTCTGTCCCTCCCCGTGGGGGTGTCAGAAAGGGGTGCACGCTACTGCTGCCTAGAAGTGTGCTCAGGCAGTGGCAAGGGCTGCCTACACACAGGGGCACTTCTAAAACACTGAGTTAACCAAGAATCAAATAAACTTCTCGTGACATGTCTAACTTCATCAGGATCTTCCGTGAGATTTCACGGCAATTCTAAATAGTCTCTTCTAGTATTTAATTTCTGTAACTGTTAGGGGAATTTTCCTGTTACTCATTCTTGTTTATGGAGGATGTTGTTAGTTCGTTGCCAGGTTTTCTCCCCTGCATTGAATGGTTAGCTGTTTTATTTTGTAATTCCCATGTCTTTTTTGATGCATTTCTGCCTTCCAAAGTGTTTTCCCAATTTGTATGTCAGCTGTAGTTCAAAGCACACCTTTTGCTCATGTTTTTAGAAAGCTAATCCAAGTTACTTTTTCCTTATCCTTTAGATTTGACACCTACCTCCGTATTACTAATTTATATGGTAATGTTTTAAATACCAAAACCATATACTTAGTGTGCAGTGCTTTTATTTATTTGCCCTTGTGCCTCACACCCTTTCTTTTTAATGCCCCAGAGTAAGTTGGGTAGTGATGAAAGGTAGTGTCTGTCTATTCTATGTGGTCTTTTGTCTTTCCTGGTAGCAAGGTGATACTTTACATATAGTCTTGATACGTGCCTGAGCTACCTGAGCCAAATAATCACAAACAGTTCCCAAATGACCCCTAGCAGTTAAACGTTTTTGGTTTTTTTTTTTTTTTCCTCTAAGTGCACTATTTCATGATACTATTTAGATTGTTTTGTCTAAGCCAGTGTTAACCTCTTTAGACCTTACAGTATGAATGCTGGTTACTTAATAGAGGTGAAGAAACTGGTTTATACACCTATTTTTTTATATAATTATTTTTTTAAACTTTTTATAAAGGTATTCGCTATTGCCTTATGTTGCTATATAGAAGACTTCATTTGTACTTTTATGAGTCTGCTCCATAAACTCAATGTCTTTCCCTGACACGACAGTAGTTCTGATGCTGCTTCGCCCCTTTGAAGGCTTTTCTAACTGTTTCTTTAGGTGAAGTAAATGCTGGTGCTTATGGTGGGTATGCTGTACTTTTTGAGGAATTGTGAATAGTATTTGGTTCATGCCTACAATTTTCCAGTTGCTTTGTATGCTCACTTAAAATGTGTTGACTACTTTTCTGACTGTTGTTAAGCAGGAAAAGGTAAGACTGCAGCTTGGTGCTTGTTACTCTGTTTTTTAATTTGGATATTTTCTTTAAAGTGACTATCAAAGTTTTGGGCTTTTTGTTTGGTTTTGTTTTGGTTTGCTTGAGTTTTTTTGAGGATTCTTGTTCCTGTGAACATCTGTTTGTGTGCCTACTTGATTGAACAGGTATTAGTTGTTAAATAACACTGCCAGATGTCCCTGCTAGTGGAGGGAGCTGTGTTGCCATACCAAGATTTAAATAAACTTTGAATCCCGCTTTCAGTGTGGATGATGCTGTTAGTCTGACCAAGTACATAAGAAAAACAGCTACTGATGTTCAAACTACTGTTTTTAACAAGGCCTGGATTTGATTAGAGTGCCTAGGTCACTGGCAGCCTTTGATCGCTGGAATAAAAGCTGAAGTAACAGGTTTCTAAACCAAACCAGAACTGTGGATTATTCAGTGCATTGTGCTGATGGGGTAGCTAGCCAGGTTGCTGGAGCTTCTTTTCTCCTGCCGTCCAAAACAGCCTTTCTGTAGCTTTTGTTCACTCATTGCTGGCAATCAGAACCTTGAGTCCCCCCTGCTTGTTTTTGCTTCCTGTGAATCCCATTTGTCTCAATTATAGTTTTGTTAAAAAAAAAAAACAACCCAAAAAACCAACCAAACAAAAAAAAAAAACCAAAAACCCCCAACCAAACCAAAACAACCCCAAACCATGAAGCACTTCTGAAACAACTTGTGTGAGGATGCAGAAGCAGAAGAGCTGCATGGAGTAGCACATGCTTCTAATAATTTATGCTTACATTATCCTCGCTGGCGTGCTGGTAGATGGATTCAGAAGTAGTCTGACAAAATATGATTAGTCTACACGTATTGGTACGCATAGTGTCTGGGAAACCCTGATGTAAGTCTTGAAAGGCTTTATCTCAACAGCCTTGCTTGATAGCCTTAAGGAGTTTTTTTTCCAAAACAAATGACATGCAGCCCTGAGGTGCTTCATAGATGCAGTGAATGCTGCTCTTTGTACATTAGAGGATGGAGCAGGAGTTCACCTTTTTGCTTTTAAAGATAGTGATAAACTTTAAAAACAAAACAAAACCCTCGCAACTAATGTGCTGATATAGGAGAAAACAAGGTCATAATGGAAAAAAGCTTAAAAGTATGTAATTTCTGAAGTCTATAATAAGCTTATTAGTGTTTTCTGGAACATTACCTTTTAAATTTATGCATGCAGAAGTGTAAACTTGAGTTCTGTTGACTTTGTTTCATGTTACATTAACCAAATTTTATTTTTACATTTCATCATGTGCTTTTGAAGAAGTGGGTCTTGACAGTTGAAAGTACATAAATGGAAAATGGGTTATACAATATCGGGGACCAGCTAACTGAACTGTAGTTGTAGCCTATAACCACGTATGGCATAAAACTGATAAAAACCCCTTTTTTCTGTGTCTCCCCACTCTAAGATTGCTGGTGCAGTCTGCCTGTTCTTGTTTGCTTACCTTAAGTTTGCAGCTGATTGCATAATGTATTTCAGAATATGTATGCCTAGGTAGTCTGAAAATGCAGTATTGTGTTAAGCACCTTGTTTTGTATGTTACTTACCTAAAAGAGTGCGTTCGTGGAGCACCTGTGGAGCACACAGGAGATGGAACGAAGCCTCATCGTGTGTGTAGCTGGTGTTACCAAACTGACGTGTGCACTGCAGCATAGTATATGACTGTAGCTTGAGTTAAACACCCCCCTTCCCCCCAAAACAAGCCAACGAACCCCACCAAAAAAAAAACAAAACCCAAACGAAGAACCCATAACTACCTCAAATCTCTTTCTTAGCAAGCAGAAAATAAAGGCCCTGATTAAAGAGTAGGATTCCCAAAGCTTCTGTTAAGAGGGAAGATGCAAGACACTCCCTGTGTGGTTTAAAGATTAAACTTCTGAGTGTACCTTTTGTAAGGGTGTTGTGACACTGGAAAAACCCAGCCTAATAGTAAAAAGTGTAAATAGCAGAACTTTGTCCTGTGGCATGAAACTTGGGATATCTTAGCACTGAAATGACTATTGTAGATGGTAACATAATATATTAAAACTGGTGATTAAAATAATGCAAGATTGCGTGGAAAACATGTTTTTTAAAATGAAGTTATAGCTGGAGAGGAAAGATAATACAGTGGTTGGACTGTTGATCTAGAGTAATGAAAGCCATGTTAAATTTCTAGCTCTGTGACAGCCATCTTGTACAATGAAAGAGGCCCATGGGATGCCAGCTGGATTGTGCTGCTTTTATACTTTAAAATAGCATTTTCCAATAATTACTGCTGGATTAGCTGAACTAGTGAAAATCCCTGTTCAGATAAAGCTTTCTGGCACTTGCAGTTAGCACAAACCTAAACAATGGATATGCTGATAAGGAGTCTTAATTTTCTAGCGTGAGCAAAATCGTTCTTCAACTCACCTTTGCGTTAGTTATTTCACTAAATAATGTATTAGTACAAATAATGAGTGACTACAGAGTTATGCTTTTAAATATCCTTTTTCCAGTTGGAGCTTACAAATAATTTTTTTTTTGTAGTTGGAAAGAAGTTATTAGTATAGGTCTATCTTTTTATTCCTCTGTGGTTTTAATACTTTTAATATTAAAACTGCAGAATAAAAGGCTTAATTGGCTAGACCTGCTGTTCTGTTTGGGCTGTTTATAGGGCTTTCTAGACTGAATTTAAGCTTTCAATTTAATGAGAAATATTTGCTTATGTAGAAACTTAGGTAAGGAATGATTAGCAGAAGAATTAAGTACAAAGTAGTAGTAACCTATGCACTACTTTCAGTTCAAATACTGGGCTTTCAATGTGAGATAAGGGTATAGTGAGTTACACTCCTTAAAAAGGAGGATAGAGGATAACTGACATCTGATTATAACTAATATTACAAGAAAGCGTCTAAACATCTCTTCCAATTTTTATAGTAAAGTAATAAATGCATTCCTATTAGATCAGGGGTTTTTGATCTTATGTCTGTTTTTAAAACCTTATTTTCCTGTTTTTCTAGTAAAGGAAGCCAGTAACTACTTTTCTCCCTGCCCTAAAAGAAAAAATACGTTTTTGTCAGAACTTTCAGGGACTTTCCGAGTAGTGCTGGTAATACTGTTGTGTATACAAGACCTATATGATGGATATTTTTTTTTTTATACAATGCATTATGTATGCATTATAACATACACAAATAAAGAAAAAAGCCTACAGATTTTTATAGAGTAACATTGTCTGCAGATTTGGCCCACTCTAGAGTCAAATCTTGTTCCCAAATACAGATTCACATGCAAAGGTTTGGATTTGTTGAGTGATTAGTTGTGCTTGTTCATGTGGATATACTGAAGTAAGGTATGAATTGTCGTGTCTGGGAAAGTTTTAAAATGAAAGAACTCTTGTGAAATACGATCTCCTTTTGCTGCTATCACCAGTAGATGTGATGCAGTTTGTTCTAAAATGTGGGGTAGAGGTAGGTGGTTTTGTAATTGAACAGAAGTTCTCCAGGTGAACACAGATATATCCCTATTATCGTGGATCTTAGTGTTTAACAGATTATTGTATTTAAGATTAAAGTTATTGCGAAGTGGAGTTGACATTCCAGTTATAAAACTCAAGTTTTGTCTCAAAACGTGAGTGTTTGCAAAGTGGGGAGAACTGGGGAGACAGCTGAATTGTCTAGGAATTGAGATCAGGAAACCAAGGCAAACACAGTTCCCTACTGTTTAACTTGGTAATTTTTTCTGATGTGAAGGCAGATCTCTATGACAATATTTAAGAAGCTAACAAAACATCCTAAAATGGGGAGAATTGCAAGTATTGTGATCTTAGACAGTAATTACATTGTCAAGAGGTTTGAAATACTGAAGAGCTAGTCTCTGCAAAAACAGTGTATAATGTCATGATTATACAATGATATATGTATCATATATACAATTATATATGATAAAGACGATCAATTTTATAACTTACGAACTTGCATCATAATTTAGTCATTTCATGTTTGTGTTGATTGCTCTGTTATTTTTACAGCGTAACCATTTTCATAGAGTTTTGATAACACCTATTTCAGAGAGGCAAGATACATTGATAAATAGTTGTTTTAATCATTAAGATGACAATTCAGATGTCCGTTTGTACTAGCTACTCTGCATGGATAAAACCCCTTCAAACAAGTGTTTTGAGCACACTGCTGCAATGGTACACTTCTCTTTAAGGGCTGTGTGCTTACTGCCACTTCACTCTAGCCGCTTAATTTTTACTGTAAGAGATGCATGAAATAGCTGATGTGAGAAAATCAAATAGCTTCTACTCAATGGTTCATGGTGCATCTAGTTCATCCCTTTTTCTAGGACAGAATGTTAGTTGTAATGAATGCACAAATGTTAATTATTAACTAGATTGAATTAGTTACTGCGGTCGTCTGTTAGTGTTCAAAGTTAAAAGTGGGTCACCAAGACTCAAAACACTTCTGCAGTGAATTCTGGCATTGATTTTCGTATTTCTGGTCCTGCGGTTTTTTGGTTACTAGTTTGGAGAGGAAGAGCAGAACACTTCAAGCCTTGTGCGTATAACCTCATTAATGTAAAGGTAACCTGCTCCTGTTAGGTTCGCAGTAGCACATACATTACAGACAGAATCATATGAATCACTCCACCAGCTGAAAAAGGATTTTCTTTTTAAATCAAGCATGGGTACCATAAAACAGTGGTAGAATTTTAAAATCAAATCGCCTTTACTACCTTGTCATCAAAATCATTAACCAATGAAGCCAACCTTCAGACTTTGTGAAACGTGTAATTTTTTACTGTTTGTTGTTAAAGAACATTGTATGAAGGATATTCAGAGGAAAAATGATCACAGATCAGAATGATGATAGGTTAATTTAAGCTGCATTTAATAGAAGAGGATATGAAAGTGGGTTTATACCTAAGGGACTAGATTTTAAAGACAAGCCTTAATACATCGAGGGAAGTGTATTAGTGAAGATTGCTGGAAGAAGTGAGGAACTGGGGTGGGGATGTGGGGTGGGATCAGGACTTTTTTCAAGTTAGAGGCTAAAATCTTGACTGACTTGCAGTCAAACTTGGAAGAAGGGCTTCTGCAATGGTTGTGTAATCACTTCAAGAAAGATATTACGTTACTAATAAGTAGGGCATAGCAGGAGTGAAAAAATAATCACTCGTTTAAAGTGATATTTAGAGATTAAATGATGTGGGAAAGAAATCAGTTATTCAAAGTAAGGCTGAATTGGACTTGCCAAAAAGTAATTTGGATCAAAGAAGAGAAGAGTGAAAGAAAAAAAAAAAGTGCTATTCAGGGAGTAAATGCAGTAGCTTGGCATGAAAGTTGAATTCATATTTTAATAGAGGTGATACCTTTGACTGTGTTCAAAGGAGAATGTAAATAAACTGTAATTGAAGTGGAAGCAGAATGCTTCCAGGTTGTGTCAACTTGATGATGATAACCTCTCCTTGAATTGTGGTGGAGTTTGTATGTGGAAACCCATGCTCAGAAAGAGGAGTAGAGCTCTGCTGTAGGTAGGTGTGTAAGTGGAAATTTAGTGTTCCTTTGTTTTACAGATGTGTGATTGTTTTACACAACATGAGGATTGTTGTGTATTCATGTGCATTAGGTCTTCCTTTACAAGGAAGCAGTTGTAGCTAGGTAAATTTTTCCAGATCAGTGCTTGTTTACTACACTGTCACTGGTCTTCAGTTGCTTAAGAATTTACTTGGTTTAGAGTTGCTTGAATAATGCCTATAACTTTGCCTTATTCTGGAGCCCTTGGAAACAAGGACAAGATTTTCAAGAGGTGCGTTTATATTTGAAGTATTTTGTAGTACAGACTTGTTATTTCAGAAATTCATTAATCAATCTCATGTGCTTTGTTGGGAGGAGAGCATGCAAGAAATAAGGCTTGTTGCACAGCAGGTTGCGCCTTTTTGTCTTGTTGACCAACCATAGGTAATTTTACCACGGTGCTTTTTGCTTTTTGTTGTCTCGGAAATTATTATTGAAAATACTAAGTTTCTGTTTAACTTGAATTTAGCCTAATTTTTTCTACTACAACTCATTTAGTGTTATCAGTTACTCAACACTAGTATTTCCTTTTTTTTTTTTTTTTAGGTGATTTTTGTGTACAATACTAAATCTAAAAATGTGAAGTGTGTGTATTGAAAATCTCTCACATATATGCATACAAGGAACTGGCCTGAGTATTAGAACAGTTCACTGTGCTGCTGTGGTGAAGTGCCACGTTAGGAAACTTATTTGCCTTAAGTCTTTAAAGTAGAGAAAATAGTTTGCTCTTGCATATGCTTTAGAATACACACATTGCTTTCTGAAGAATAATAAGATGGAGTAGAATAAATATGGCACAAGACTAAGCTTTTAGCAATACATTTATTTTAGGGAAGAAGGTATTTCATGTTGAGAAAATTGAGGTGTTGCTTTGTCTCTACTGCTTTTTGTGAAGTATAGAAAATAATTTTGTGCTAGGTACGGTATACCTTTTCAGAATATTAAGATCACTAACATGATGGATACTTCTCTGATTTTGAAGATGCTTATAAAAATGTTAGTTTCAAGTTACTGAAACAAGTTGTTTACTACCCTGGTCGTTTGTCTTCTAATTTTAGAAAGGTTTTAGAAAATGCTGTTAGTCTTTAGGAAGAATCTTTGTCATCATAAGCACACCTGTAACGTTTAGTGTCATCTAGCATCATCACTTGGAAATTGAGTTGTAGGATGCTCTCTACTTTTGAGGTATTCACTGGGCTGGTTGGTTGCATGGTAGAAAGGTGTTTGGGATGCTTATCAGGCACTGCTGTTCAAACTAAAAACTGGGTTTAGTTGTATTTAGTGAAAGGTGGCCTTGGTGAGCAAGGTGCATGCATGCTGACTCACCAGGCACAGTATTTGTGAGTACTGAGGTATTTAATTATGCAATGTTACAGTGATGAAGCCAGGGTTTTTAATTGGAGATGCAGGTTTTTTCTTTGTTTAAAAAGAGTTAATAATAACTTTTCAGTATCAGTATTGTAAAAAGGTACGCTGATACCTCTTTTCTGCAGTGCTTGGTAGGTGTTGGCTGCTGTCAAAGAAATACCATGTATAAGGCTAGTATAAGTGTGTTTTGGTTTTGAACTTTTCTGTGTCTTTCTTGTGAGCTTGATGGTAATGCTGTGCCCTGTGAGCCCCTTCTGTGTGAAAACACAGACTAGCCATTGTCAGTTTTTACAGTTCTTTTTCTGGCAGGCCATAAATCAGGTGAGTGTTTGAAGCATGCAGAAAAAGAATACTTTGAGATGGGCCTTCTCTTGTCTATTGTTTCTAAATCAGGGAGAGGTACCTCTCTAGCCAGTATTTTCTCTGTGCAAATACGGTGGTGCCTGCCTGCAATCCATGTCTCCAATGCTTCTGCCTTAGGCAGTGCAGCTTGATTCAGGGCCAGTGCAGAACGGTACAGCTTGTCTTGCTGCTCGTCATGTGTGGTAAGATGGAGATGGGCGAGATGGGGAAGCAGGGATGCTGGTGAGGAGCAGGAATCGGTGGGTTTGGCTTTGAGGAGACGTCGTCTCACCTGGAGGAGTGAGAATGGTGGTACCTGTCTAGGATTAGGGGATTTGAGAAGTCAGTTTTGTTAACCAAGAGCAGTGGAGTGAAGTAAGGGCAATTGCTGGGGCAAGAAAACGTAAAGAAGGGGGAGGGAGACAGAAGAGAGGAGGTGAAAGTGTGAGGTGGTTGCAGCAGGTGGCACGGTGAAAAGGGAGGGCATTGCGTGAGGACAGAAGGAAAGGGAAGATGTGAAGAGCTTTAGCATACAGGAAAGCTGGATGATCTAGTCAGTGTTCTCTTGAGGAAGGAGATCAGTAATAGCGCCATCAGCCTTGAGAGGTGTTTGTCTCATCTTTTCTGAGGGAAAAAAAATATTAGAAAAATTCTCAAATGAAAGGGGATTCTAGCAACTCCTTTAACTGTCCTGGAGCATAACTACAGTTAAAATTAATTTCTTCTACTGTTTGAGCAAAATTTATTCTTAAAGCTTTTTTCTTATTATTTTTCTTTTACATGGAAAACAATTACTTACCTACTTTATTTAAAACCACAATTTACTTTTTGTGCCTTGCTCCAGTGCAAGTACTGATTTTGATTCCTGTCTATGCATCTGATGGGTGCTTGAAAATGGGGAGTGGGGGGGAGGAGGCCACATTAGGGTTTTGTAAGTATTGCACGTAAGATGTTTGGAGTAATCCTTCCACTTTGCTCTGAGCAGTGTCCCGGTTGAAGTAACATGCTCAGATTGTTCTTCCTCTCACTTGCTATACCTCTGATAGTTTCACGGAGTATTTTGGTTTTCTTAACAGTAGAAAGAATGAGAAATTTCAGAAGAGCTACAAGTTGGTGAAGACTGAAAACTTCAGTTTTCAGTTGGTTTGATCTAGAAAGGAAGATATTGAGGGATTTGCTTTCTCCTGGATTTCTTGTTTACCAAATCCTTGAGTTCAGTGGTTTCTGTTTTGCTCTCCCTTATTCCATCCATAGTTCAGAACTGTAATGTTTTGTTTTTCTTTCACAATCAATTTCAGCCAGTTACTCTGCTAATCATAACTTAGCTTAGTAAACCAGTATTTTAAATATACAGACATTTATTTTGCAGTACATGTTAATGATATAAATACTATGTCGTTTACTTAAACTTCTTACTTTTAGACATGGAACATTAGAAATACTACTGTTGTTGAAGATCTTTATAGGCTACAGAAGGAGAGGCTGGTTGAAACTTCAAATGTGAAAAGCATGTTGTTACTTTTGGGAAGAACATCCCAATAAAATGAGCTGCTAATGCAGTAATTATCATAAATAAGGTACTTATGTCTGCAATTCGGTAGGATCTTCTCAAAGGAATTTTATTTCTTCTAGAGCCATGGAATGACTTAGGCAAGGTGGGAGTGTTTGGAGTTCATCTGCTCCAGTCCCCTGCTTGGAAAGGCCATCCTCTAATTTAGGTTGGGTTGCTTGGGGCCTTGTCCAGCTGAATTTTGAACTCCTCAAGGACGGAGATTCCACAGCTCCTCTGGGTAGCCTGTCCCAGTGTCACACTGCTCTCTTGGTGCAACTTTTTCATATCTGGTTGAAAGCTTCTTTTCTGCCACTTCTGACTTGTAACCTCTCATCCTTCTGCAGTGTACTTCTGAGAAGATTCTGACTCTGTATTCTCTGTAATGACCTATTAAGTAGTTGAGAATGGCAGTTATGCTCCTGCCTAAGCTTAAGACTGAGCAGACAGCTATCTCAGCCTCTCCTCATTCATCTCTTCTCTAGCCCCCTTAATGGTTTTCTGTTTGATTTGTGAAAGTCTTTCCTTCTACTGGGCAGCCCAAAACTGGGCACGCTATGCTGTGTATGGCCTGAATAGAGGGGAATAATCACCTTCTGCTGCATGGTGGTAATTTTGTCCCAGGTGCAAGTTTTTGCTCTTGTCTTCAAATTTCTTGAGGTTTCTGTCTGTTGGTTTCTTCAACCTGCTGAGACACCTCTGAACAGTAGCTCTGCTGTCCAGCATATCAGTCTATCCCAATTTAGGGAAAGCTATCCACAGGCTTGCTGAAATTGGATTCCATCCTGTTTTTCTGGTTGTTAAATGGTCATTAAACACTGTCAGAGCCGATACTGACTCCTGAGAAATTCCCTAGTAATAGCTCACCAGTCAGATGTCAGACTGCTTACTGCAACCCTTTGTTGAGCCTCTGGCTCCCTGAACCTTGGTTCTTTCACTGTTGGAGGATGGTTCTTTCACGGTTGGAGGATGGTTTTTGCACTGTTGGAGGATGATCACAACATTTGCCTTTTCCCAGCTGTCAGGAACATGTCGTGAGCACCTTGTAAAAGATGCTAGAGTGGCCTCATGATGTCACCACCTAGCTGCCTCCACCCTTGTTGAGTGCATACTAGTCAGTTCACTAGAGAGACTGTATTCAGTGTTTCAAACTGGGGCCCCTAATTTAATTTTCCTCTACTGCATGTAGTAGTAATTAGTACTCATGCAGACCTGGAAAGTCTGAGAAGAAAACTTGCCAGCAGAGATGAAGGCAAAGACATATAGCCTTTTCTGTGTCCTTTGCTAGATGACCTGTCTCATTCCTGCAGCAGACCCATGTTTTCTGTGATTAATTCGTGTTAATGTCAACTTGGTGGTTTAAAAACAAGTGTGCAACTAACAAAATAAGATTTTTATTTCTAAGTTTTTTCAGGTGAAATTAAGTTTTAGAAAGACATTGCGCACAAGAATCTTTCTTGTAATGAACTGTGAATTGTATATTCATATATTAACACCGGGGCTATAATGTCTCAATCAGGGATCAGCCACGTTCCCTTTACACATCTCTCTACATCAGAGGCAGCCATTATATTAAATAGGTAATGTGAAAATGCTACTATCTTGCTATTCCAGGAGGAGTTGGCCATTCTTTATCTGAAAGTAAAATGAGTTATGTGATCCACAGCGATGGTAATGTAATGCCGGGGTTCTGTTGCAGTGTGTGTTTGGGAACTAAGATTGCCTGGGGAGTCAGGACTCAGAAGCTGTGATTTGTACCATGTGTCGAAAGCTTAAGAAATAACATAATAAGGTCACTTTTTGTTAAAACTTGTGTAGAAGATAGGAAGTGTATGTTAAGTGGTTTTTAACGGGAATTCATTAACTGTCAGTCTAGTTGCTGAAGATGATGTTCTGCATGCCCACTTAAAAAGGCTTTCTACGGTATGACTGAGCTCACATTCATGGGATTGTAGCAAGGACAGCAACAAATGATCAAAAATAGATTATTTGTAGGAAAGAAGTCGTGTATCTGGTTAGCTTTTGGCCCTGGCCTTTAAGACTTTTAACTTTAAGTTGAAAGATTTGAACTCCTAAATCTGTTATGATTGTTCCTGTTCAGTAAAGGTACCGATTTTATAGCTGTTAGCTTTGTTCAGTTCCAGCATACCTTGGTGCTTACAAATTGGTTCGTTCCCAGAGTGTGCTGTAGAGCTTTTTTTCCATTAGCTTTGTCAAAAGGTAGACAAACTGAGAAACTGAATTTTGATAAAAAATATCTGTCTGGAGATGGGTGAAAGATCATGGTAGGAATCTTTAACTCTGTTTTACTGTTGAGTAAAATCACCATCCAGGCGCAGTATTAGACTTAACTGTGGCAAAACCTTTGGCTTGTAATGCTACTGTGTCGAATCTGCATTGAGGGAATGTAATCTATTTAAATTACTGCATAGATTCTGCGTAACCTTTTAGTGTAAGTGAAGTAGTAAATGCCCTTGAGAAATACGTTTGAAGAATCAGGGGAAAAATGGATTTGATTTTAACAATGTAGTATTTTAAGGAAAAATATCTGGATAAATTACCAAAAATGCCATGTCTAAGAGAACACCCTGTATAAGAGGATAAAATAAACCAAGAATATGGAAGAGTGCATGAAGGAAGCATAAATTGGGTTATCTTATTTCATGGTTCTGTGAAGTCTAAATGTTTAAAGACCTTTATTTTACCAATATAAAAATAATGGCTAGAAAGATATTCCCATGCCACTATCCCCCACCACCCCATCCAGATGCATTATAACTAAATATCTAGCCTCTGTGTAGTTCTGGGTTTTTTTTCCTCCAAAACATCTATTGGGAAAATGTATTGAAAAATATCTTCATGATTCATTATGGGATTAAAAATCTAGAAAATTCTAGAAGGAATTGGGAGAACTGCTTTTGTTATTTGCAGGTTGCTTCATTGAAAGTCTGATCTCAAAGCTAAACAATGAAGGTTTTTTAGTAAGTTATTTCTATGAAGTTATTGCCAGCTTTTTATACGAGGCAAGGACCAAATCTTCTGTATAAAATTCCAGTATATCCAAGCTCTTACTTCTCCATCTTATAACTTCAAACTTTAAGTAAACCTGGTATTTTTTTGACAGCAAACTTTGGACAAGCTTTATAATGTCTGATTGTTCAAAGCGAATTCTTCACTGAGATTTAAAACCTCATGTTTTGTTGTAAGCATCCAAAGTGTTGTCTGTAACGAGGCTGAGCATGCTTTATTGGATACGTGTAACATTTTAATGCTGTGGGTTTTTAAATCCGAATTAGTTATAAGGAAAACCTTGAATGTGAAGTGCAAGTGGTGAAAAATTGTTCCTCTTAGACAGAAAAATAGATAAATATCTGGATAGTACAGTAATATGAACAAGTAAAGGAAAAAAATTCAAGCTTAGCAGGTAACCTATGGAAAACTAGGTGATGGAGGTGAAGTCTTGAGTTAGATCGTGGGGTTTTTAGATAATAATTTTGAGCATGTCTAGTTTTATAGAGCAATGTGTACTATGGATGTTAAAAGTAAAGAATTTTATTGTTCCTTTTCAAAAAAGCAAGACAGCAAACAGTCATTCATTTTGTCTGCTGAAGTTATTGCTTAAAAAACACCCCTTCCTTTGTGTTCTAAACTATTTTAGTTTCTGTTCCTGGTTGAAAACTGATACCTGCTTTTGGGTAATCATAGAATCTCTTTAGTTTTTTGAGAAGTGAATCCTTGTACTGGTTAAGTAGTTCCTTGACTGAAACTTATACGTGCTAGGTATCTTTAATACCATCTTCAATTTGAGGTGAAAATTGGAAGGTTGACTTCAGAGACCATTTATGAATTTAAGTTTAGGATGGAGGCTGTAACTAAATATTAGTCACATATAATAATATATTAATATTATAGCATATTATATTGTTGCATATTTTATATAGTTAGCCATCATTAATATAGCTAGCTTTATGCTATTCAAAATCCATGATTTTCAGCCTGCTGTTATTAATTCCTATCAATCCTTTGTTTTTATTAAGGTTTGTTTCTGTAGTATGGGTTTTTCTTGATTTGACAGTTATGTTCTCTCTTAAATATCCCCAATTCCCTTTAAGGGAATGGGTGAATTTTTATGTGAATCAATGTATGACAGTTCTAGAGACAATATTGAATTGCCAACTCAAAATTAATTTGTCCAGTGTATGAAATACTCTTACATTAAATATGGCCTGTGAAACAATATTGAAAAAAAAATAATTCCTGGGGTTATAAGTTGGTAATTTTACGTGAAAAGTAGGCTTCCATTTGACATCAAGCTGTTCTAAATAAATATTTCTTTTTCTGCCTGACTGTCCTGCAGTGCTTTCCTTCACCTGTTTGATATTCACCTGCTGTTATGGACCAAGCTACAATGGCAAGATCACGAAGGAACAGATTTATAGCAACAAGAGAAATTTATTCTTTAAATTGCACTTGCTCCAAGAGCAGTCTGCTTTTAAATTAATGTTAAATGTTTTTATACATGAGATGAAAGCAGTTTTCTTTGTGGAAGGTGCTCATTGAGTAAAGAAATTATAGCTTCAATAAACTGTACCAACTAAAACCCTGGAATGGTGTGTTGCAGAATTCTGTGCTGAAAGTGAAGAACCTTTCCTAATCCTAGTGTTTAGATTATTTCCCCTGCTCCTTGGCACTAGCAGTTTTATTTCTAGTTGGGACTTTCCCATGCAGGATTTCCCTTTGGTTTCTGATCTTGCAGCTAATCTATATTCTGAGTAATTCATGAGAAGAAAAAGTGGGAGAGTTGAATGAATCTCTCAGTTATCAATCAAAAGTTTTCTAGGCACAGGCAAGTACTAACTCACTAGCAGGAGAGCTGTTAGTGAAGCAATCTGGAACTACTCCTTCCGCATTCACCTCCTGTTTGAACAGCAACTCTCTTTTGAGTTTGACAGGCTAGAAGAAATCAGCAACCACTCTTGTCCTCAGGGGGTTGTAGTGCCCAGAGAAGAATCTGCATGAAAACCAGTCAGGTAAATCAGCGGGTTTCAACTTGGTCTTTTTCTAAAACCTGAATAGCAAGTAAATTCTGTACTAGCTGAAGCGTTGGAGCGGGCAAGCTGCATTGTTTGAGGTTGGATACATTACCATAGAATGGCTTAGTTCCTTCTGCTTTACCAAGCACATAATGTTCCTGTGCAGCAGCATATTCAGCTAGGTTTAGAAATGAAGAAAAAGTTGAGGTTCTTACCTTTCAACTGAGGATGAGTTACAGAAAATTAATTTATTGTAAAACCTACTATGTTAAACCTTGCCTGAGCCCAAATGGATTTTTTTTTTTTTTCATGATGTTCTGTTGATGGTGTGGATGCTGGTCTAGTTGAAAGGAGGAGATGGTAACTGTTGTACTGGGCTTCCTCCTGAGATTTGCTTTTGCCTAAAGTGCAAAAGTTTAAGAAAATGAATAAAAATTAAAGCAGCAGTTTTATGAGTTAAAAACTTGTGACATTCTCCTCTACACACTTGACATCACCTACCAAACGCACACCCACTACCCCCCCCCCCCAACAAATCCAAACCCCATCCCCTAGTCCCAAAAATAAACATTAATCTGTGTAGTTGAGTTCAGTCTGGTTCTCAACAGACCATAATGTGAGGAGCATAGTTGCAGGCACTGGAAACATTTTTATGTTGACATTTAAGATGCTGACAAGTAGCTTAACGATTGAGTTAAGCCAAATGAGCAGCTTAGAATGCATGACAACTTTGTCTACAAAGTGTCTGTTTTAGGTAATAGAAAGGGTGGTACAGTACACAGCATGTTGTAGGGTTTTTTTGGGTTTTTTTCTTGTTTTGCTTTTTCTTTAGTAGTGAGGTGAAGAACACACGTTTTCACTGTGATGTGCCAGCCAGGGTTGAGGAACAAGAAGGGAAAATAATCTTACAAAACATCACCACCAAGATATAAAACTTGATATCTGGACCAGCATTTAGCTGCTTTTTAAAAAATGTTTATTTTAAGATGTTAGTATGGAAAAGTTTGGAGTTTCTTTCTTTGTGCCACGTGGTCTGAAAATCCTAAACAGGCATTTGGTGAATCTGAGTCTCTTTCCATTCCTTCTGCCCCACAGAAACTGCACATTTAAGAACATGTTGTTATGTTCCTGCAAATTGAGAATATAGCAAAAAAAAAACCCTGAATCATAAGAAGAAATGGTAGTGGGATAAGGCTTTTTAAAAACCCTCATTGTTACATCACTGACAAAAATGCTGAAGGTTGAGAATCAGAACAATCACAGCTTTCCCTTGCTCTTGTTAGTATATTTAAATGATCTTTTCTGTGACTACAGTTGTGCTATTTTCCATTTGAATTTGATCATTTAAGTCTGTTTATCCTTTTTAGTTCTTGAGGGAGGAAAACCAAACATCCACTTTTTGCGGAGAGGAAAAAAAAAAAAAAAGGCTTAGGTCAGCAGACTGTGTATTGGTGTCACTGTGCATTGAGCTTAAGAACTTGGGACGTGAAAGAATGAATGCATTCCATCTGGGCGAAAGAATGGTGTCTGTTAGGGTTCAGTTTGCTATGGTTTTTGAGCTTTCCGTATGATCTCATCACTGGAGGAGGAAAGCATATTCTCCCATAAGAATAATCTTATGATTCATTACTACTGTGGTTTTTTTGTGTGAGCCTTTTGAGTGCCAGACCTCCCCCTACTCTTCCACCCCAAATAAAAACCAACCACCCTGTCTTTGGCTTTATATGGTATTGCTGTAGGTGGACTGATCAAGAATAATGGTTGGCTTTAACAATCAGAGCCTTACACCTTTGTCTGAAGAACTCCTAACATGTATCTATCCAGCTATTTGTCAAGCTTTACATTTTGGGAAGACTGCTTATACACTTTGTTTCCTAAGGTTTGGTAGCACTGTTTTGCCTGAATGTTTCAGTTTATGAATTTTCCATTTTCTGCGTATAATTTCATACATATAATTTGGTACATTTACTTGGGAGCAGATGATTTCTTAATTTTTCTTAGTTAATATTTAGATTGTCACTTCGGTTCCCCAACCCACTGCCCTAATCAGTTCTTTGAGCAGCTGTGTGTTTTGGCCATAGCATTTGAAGCTGGAGATGGGTCCCTTTGCTTACTCTCCTGCATCCTCTAAAGAGCTCTTACATTGAGAAGGTGCAGGCTAATCCAAGTGTAATGCTTTCTGGAACTGTTACGCCAGTACAGCACGCCAGACAAAGCAAAATGTATAGACAGGCAAATAAACCTTGTCAGATACTTTTGAAGACCTAATGACATGGCAAATAGATGAAATAGATGAAGACCCTTTATTTTTTCTCTAGCAACATGACAGTGGACAATTTATTTATTTCCCACTAGTGCTAAAGTAAACTGTCCTTAAAAAAAAAAAAAAGCTTTTGTATCAGACTAAAGTGATTCTGGTGTGGTGAGTGAAGTCATCCTAGCATCTTACAGTCAGTTCCTGCAGTCTGAGGGACATGTGCGTTACAGAAAGCCCTGTGGACTGTGAAGAGTTCATGTGTAAGTACTGAGATCAGTGAAGACCTGCTTCCTGTTGAAGTACAGCAGGGAAGTGTAATAAGCTCAGAAAGCAAGAAGTACAATAAATGATACTGTTCTGATTCACTTGACTCTTGTTCCTTTGAACTGAAGTTTAAGTTCATCTGTATTTGTAGAGGAATACAAAGGGCACTGGCTCAGGTTCTGGTAACTGTTAAACTCAGCATTTTCCTAGGAGAAGGCAGATCATGGAAAGAAAACTAAACCTTGCTTTTTGTTAGACCCATCAAAGGTAGTCATGAGCTGACAGCATAGATTTTCAATTTGGTTTGTAGCCCTCTGAAGTTAGTGGAGTTCAGGTATGCCTCTTATTTTTTTAGAAGTGAAGATTTTTTTGAGAGCTACTTCATGGTGTCTTAATTGCTGTAATGTACTATATTCAAATATGAAATGATCATTGAAGGGCAGGCCTGAAGACGGATGTCTTTGCTGAAGCTCATGCCTCTGTGCTTTTCTTCAAAACAAAATGTAATCACTTCAGAGTGCAGAACTTTTTACAAAGAGAAAGAAATCGAATTAATCTCCCTACATCTAGTAATGTGCAATTATTGAACCCTTGAAAAAGGCTAGCACACGGTAATGGTTTAATTTGTTTCTGATGGGGATAGCTTGCTTTTTTCCATCTTACTGCTGCAGACTGATAAAGTGATGGGGAGTGTTGGCAGGAGGGGAGTATGTCACCTTCCAGTTGATACCTGGATATGAAAATTACAGACCTGGGACATGAAAATTTTAGTTATAGGATTTGTGTGAAGTGAAGGGAGAAGGCTTATTGTGTACTGAGTGAATAGGTTGACTGGAAATTGTTTGTATTTGTAATTTTTGAAGTATGTGAATCATCTTGTATCTTTATATGGGTAAGAATAATCCCCTGCTATTAAGAAAATTATTTTATTTTAAATGGAGCATGAAGCATTTGAGAGCTAGACTTGTGTAATATTTTCAGTTATAAGGCATAGCCTGAGAAGTAGAACTAAAAATAGTTTTAACAGTTGTTAAAGAAAAGCTAGACATTCTACTCAAGGTCATCTTATTTGCACTTAGGAATTGTGCCACTTGAATACCAATTAGTTCTAAAATGAGTAGGTTGTGGGTTTTTTTTTCTTGTTCTGTTAAATAAAATCATGTAAAAACTTCTGTAAAACTTAGGCTTGTGAAAGGACCGTGGCAGGGCAAAGAGTGAGAATGGTTTGAATAAGAATGTCTGGAATTTGATGGTCTGTCCTACTAATTGAGTCTTCTGATCCCAGTACCATTACTCAATCACACTCTGGTTCTGCTTGCACTGTAATTGGAACATATTAGCTTATACTCATAGTCTCAATTTTTAATAGAATCTAAATGATTTTTGTTTTTAATCTGACACATGATTGAGAGGAAGTGATTTTTTTGGCAAGAACCCTGCAAACCACATGGCTCTGCTTCCAGATCAGTATCCAGATCCTGTCTCCTAAGGTTTCTCATGCCTGTGATTGATCCAGAGTGAAATGTAACAAAATTTGTTGTGGGTTCTGAAATTTTCCAAGTTTTCTGTAGTACTGTTAAGCATTTTAGAAAAAAACATTACTGTTTGTGAATAGTACAGAATGTTTCTAGGTTTGAACTTTTAGTTGTGTGCTGTAATACTCTAAAAATAAAATCCACTAGGCTTTTGCATTGTCCTCTTCTCAGGTGAGGGAACCTTCTTATTTACTTGTGGCTCGTTTTTAATGGGACTGTGAAACACCTGAAACTTGTAATTAATTTTGTTTTCTTTGCATCTAATCTTTCTTTGTGGATCAGATGTGATCCTTTTGGTCTAAATGGTAAACTATGCTTAGAAAAGCAGCAATGGGTGTATTCGTATCTATATATTACAGATTTACCATCTCTATATTGAACTAACTTCTGGCTAGAAAAAGGGTGGTCTGATTAGAAATTGTTATCCCATTCTGATCTAGTTGTTGAATAGGTGGTGAGACTAGAACACCTGCGTTTTTAAAAATAATATATTTCCTCATCTGATCTTGAATCACATGTGTAAGAGACATGATCTTGGTATTCTGCCTTTGCCCTTAGCCTTGAAAAGCATCCCAGCGTCAAGTGCTTTTCTCATTGTCGGAGTGCCATGGAAAGTGTGATAGAAATTGATGCTATGTTTTCTCAAAAAACATCAGCACTGAGAATTAAAACAGTTGGATACACTTCTGAATTTTCTTATTCTGGGAAGTGAAAATAAGATATTGGGAAATTCAGCCTGGTCTTTTAAAAAAAATCACAAGAAACACCCCACCTCTGCCCGCCAACCACTGATAACAAGCCACAAAAAAACCCCAAGAAAAACCTTGGTGGTGGAGAGTAGTCATCTCCCTCCTTCATAAAATATGAAGAAATATTTAATTGCACTTCCTTTTGTAATTGATGAAGAATGCCTCTTCAGCAGTCTCAGTTTTCCAAATGGCAGGCTACATTCCTTGCAAGCCAGGCATCATGTGCTTTCTATAATGTTGGATGTGCTGGAGCGGTATGTTCAGAGAACTTGACTTACTGATAAGAAATCATTCCTTTCTATTTTTATTTCTTGTCTGCATCTGGACATTTCCCATAAAGACAATTTGTGTACTGTTACCCTCTCCTAATAAATAGCGTGCTCATGGTGTGTTCTGCTTTCCTGTGTTTCTAATATGATGATGTTCACGATACGTTCCCTTTTAACTTTAGGCTGTACCTTAGTTTCCAGATGACTGCCATAATCGGGATTAGCTGCTGACAGCAATCTCCTGATGAAATTGCGCTTTTCAGTAATCAATATAACCTTTTCTCAGGGAGAAAATGTTACATCTAGGTGTCAACTGTTGTAAAATATGTCAAAACCAAGAAGCATTTCATTTGTGAGCAGTTGAATTTTTTGTGCTGAACTTTAGTGTGAGTGTGTGTCTGTGTTTTCTTCTATATAAGTTTAAAGGACCCAGGGTCTTCCAGTCCTCTTTTCTTGCAGAAGTAGTTGCCACTGAAAAATGTAAACTCTGTGAAGCTAGGGCAGCTCCAGACTCTTTGTTCTTCAGTCTTTGCAGAAAAAAATTGTGTATGGCTATAGCATTTCGTTAAAATTCATGGTTGGTGTAGAAGAGAGAGAAGGGGGGAAAAAAACCCGCAGGGGGGAAAAATGCAAAAAAAAAGGAAAAATATATCTCTTCTTGATCCCTTTCATTCTGTTTGTCTTGACCACAACTTTTCAGAATGAACGCCTTTAAGCAAAATGTCAGTGCTAGGGGGTTTGTATTTAAAAAGGTGGATGTATCAGTAAGTTGCAAGGAATACTGCTTTAACAATTTGAGTTGTGGGGTTTTTTTAAATGTTATCCAAAAAGATGATGGTTTGCCATAAGTAATTTTATGTTCTACTCCAAAATACTTGTATTTTAACAGTGAGCAGAGTATCTGCCAAGCACGGGCTGCTGTAATGGTTTATGATGATGCCAATAAGAAATGGGTACCAGCTGGTGGATCAACCGGATTCAGCCGAGTTCATATATATCATCACACAGGCAACAACACATTCAGAGTAGTGGGCAGGAAGATTCAGGATCATCAGGTAAGCAAATCTCTGCAAATTCAGCATAGGAAACTCAAGCTATATTTGTGATTGTTTTTAAGAGTAAGAAATAAGTCTTTAGTAACATTATGGGAGCTGTAAATAATTTATTTTTCTTTTTAGCCAAAGTAGCAAAACTGTTAAGTTTTTTTCCCCATAAAGGAAGCACTTTATGTACTCCAGGTGATGTAGTTCTTGTGCACTCTTGTACCATTCCTTCCTACAGATAGATAGGTATAAAGGCTGGTGGTTTACACAGAAGTAATCTGATTCTCTTTAAGGGAAGGTAGCTACCTAAAAATGTTATTTCTTCCCTACTCTTTGCTGTTGGCTGCCATCTGTGTAGGTACCAGCATTTCTTTAGCAGCCCCTTTCTGTTTTAGGAAAAGTTGGATACATACCTCATTTTCCCAGATAATTTCATTTAAAAAACCTCCTGACATTTGGTAATGTTGATCATTACCATTTGAGAGACTGAGAAGGGAACAACAGGGGTTACATCTTAGTTTCCTTGTTGAAGTTCTTAAATCTTGATTAAATGGCAAATTTAGCACTCTGTCCTGAAACATGCTCTGCCTTGTGATAGTTGGGGTGGGTTAAAAATCTGATCTTTTTGTTTGAGGAAAGCGTCTGTATCTGTTTCCTTCTCTCCCAGCATTTCATAAATACTTCTGGTTTGTTTTTTGTTCATTTCTCACACACCTGAAGCACAGACTGATAATCTCCCATGTGATCTGTCATTAAACACTTATTCCAAATAATAAATGGTCTCTGTGCGTTCACCTGAGAATAAACGTGTTGTTTTTCTCCCATTATTCAGTGGAAAAAGGTGAGGATATAGTTATCCAAGTGCAATGGGATCCTCTTAGTGGATGGCTTGTAAGAAATGGTTGTCCTACTAGCCAGAATTTATGACCTTTTGTGTGAGTCATAGCAATCTTGCAAAATGGTACCTTGTGATGCATAGTTGAAGTCTGTGTAAACTGCTGCTGAAAGCACTGCAAGCTAGGGGTGCAGCACCCACAGGAAAGGAGATAACTTGGGTAAAAAAAAATATAATTCTAAGAAGTACTCTGTGAAGTTAATGGAAAACTGAGTTTCTGAAATGCAAATGCATATTCATGTCAAGTACTCCGCTACTAAAAGTCAGAACTGTTGATATTAGTACACTGCTGTTATAGAACATCACTGCATCTTTTGAAACAAGAACACTTAAGCTGCAAAAGTTGATACAAAATATCTCATTAGTCCCCTTGTGTATTCTCATCACTGATTTCATGGGGCCTTGGAATTAAAGTTAAAATGGTTATGTGCTTCAGCATTGTGATCTTACAGATTACAGGCTTGAATTAACCCATGTGATTAAGGAATAAAAGTTATACAAAGCTGAAACTTGTTTATAATTGTTGTTTCATCACACAAATATATATATATATTTTTAATTTTAATGATTATAGGTGGTAATAAATTGTGCCATTCCGAAAGGGCTGAAGTACAATCAGGCTACACAGACCTTCCACCAGTGGCGTGATGCTAGGCAGGTGTATGGTCTGAATTTTGGCAGCAAAGAAGATGCCAATGTCTTCGCAAGTGCCATGATGCATGCCTTAGAAGTATTAAATTCACAGGAAGCTGGTAAGAGTCTCTCAATTTTTTTTTATTTTTTTTTTAAAGATTGTTCAAATACAGGGATGGAAAAAATTCAAATGTTTATGCATGGAAGTCAGTAAGTCTTGTTTTTAATTATTCAGCCTCTGGCTAGTTGAATTATTGGGGTGTTTTGTCTACCTAATTACTGTTTCTTAATAGTGATTTCAACTTGACTGCCATCTGTGTAAATACAATTCCTAACAAGTAAATGGATTTTCATGCTATCTATTACATAGAGAAACTTGCTGACTTTGCCTTTTTTTTTTTAAGGAAGCAAAACCAAAACACTACAGCAAGAAACTCCTTATACCTCTTGATCAGGGCATTTTTCAGAATTTCTAGAAACATCCAGTGTTCTTCATGTGTATTGGTGTTTTTGCTTCTCACTGAGTACCCGTTTATTGTGAGAACATTAGGTTTTTTCACTCCGAACATTGTAATTCATGTCGTCCTCTTTGGCAGTTCTTACCATATAGCGTTTTCTAGCTTGGAGACCTTGGATCCAGGGGCAGTGTTCTGATGAGCACACATAATTAGATAACAGGTCTGTCATTTAATTTGATTGGAGAACAGGGTGACATAGAGTTTTAAAAACATTGGTGGAAAAATCAGTGGCTTTTGTTTTCAGGTGATACCTGTAATATATTCTAGATAGGCTCTACAGCAAATTGATCAGTATAACTGGGCTGCACACAGAGAGAGTTTTTATTTTAAAACACTAAAAGAGACTTTTGTGTTCTTGTAACCAAATAGAATTCTTTTGTCTTCATTAAACTTTAAAGATTGCCTGTGTAACAAGAGAGAGAGTACTTGTGTGCCAGTTTTCTTCTGTGTAGAAGAGAGGCTGTAGATGACCTTACTAGGGCTGTCTCAACAACAGCAAAAAAGAGGTGACTTTATCAAGTTGCTTTTCAATCTGATAGTTGTTTCAAGGCTTACCTAAGCCATCTAGACCAAGGTTATAGGCTGGAACACTGCATTCTGCAGTGCTTATGCTGTTTTATGCAGCGTATGAGGCCAAAATAGAAAGAGTAGCTGTTTTTTGTCAGCTAAAATAATCCAGTTGTGAATCCCATCCTCCTACCTCTGTTGGATATTTTCTCTTCTAAATCCCTCAGTTCTCCTTTCCCAAAGGGTTGCTTGGTTGTAAACGTCTCATGTATTCTGTTTATCATCTATCTCCCAACAGCATGTGGGAACACATGAAGTGTTGGTTTCTACTCATTTGATACAAAGTCTGAAAAGGCCCGACATGGTAATTCCCACAGGATTGAGGCATTTGTGTTGTTTCCCCTTACCTGTACTTGAAGAGTCTGGTATAAAACAAACCAAAATCAAAAGTTTCAAACAAGTGTGTGTGTGTATGTGCACATATATATTTTCTTCATTTCATTTAACTCCTCTTAACGCTAAAACTGAGCTACTGGAGAGGCTGAAACGACACAGGCAGGCATGACAGTGCTAATTTTTTAATTGGTCAGTGTGTTTGTTTTTTAAATTCATGGATTATTGTGATAGGTCTAATGACTGGCTCTCTTTATGTGAATTACATGTGGGCTAACAGGTATGTTGTTATATTCTTCAGTAGTAGAAACTTTGAGCTAATATGCCACTTCAGTTTGTAAAGACTTGGATAAGACTAAAATGTTTTTTAGGGGGTTCTTTAAATGCGGCTTTAGTATACAGAACATATTCGAATGGTAGCCTAGAATCAGTGTAATTCCACAGGACCAAACAAAGTAACTCTTTCCTGTTGCATCACTTCAGTAATTTCTTAAATGGCGAGGGGAGCTGAGCTTTGCAACGAGTCTAAAAATCACCGTACTTAAAAATCAATCCTCTGCTCATCCCATATCATGAATTCTTCCTGATCATTCTGCCAGTAGTCTCTTCATTGATCTCTGAAGTTACCCTTAAATTTGGGTTTGTATGTTTGATTCAATTTAACACCAATTAATCTCTGATGATTGAGGGGTGGTTTCGTCTTCAGATGGATTTTTGTGTGACTCACGAAGTGAGTTGAATATGACTGCAGTATGTTCTGGTTGTTGGCTACAGTGCTACAGTCTACCTGTTTTGTTCTTAAGAGCTTTGAGATGTATATCTGACGAGGACATGAATTAATAAGGTTTGTAATTATGTTTGACAGTGGCTGGTTGTAACCTGTAAGTTTTCTGAATGTTAAGATAGTTGCTTTGTTTCTTCTTCCTGTGATTTGACTTGGTAGTAGTAGATACAATTTAAAATGCGTTAGTCACGAACTAATGGTGCACACAGTCAGCAGAGGAGGTAACTGCTCTTCTGTAACTTCTGTCAGTTGAGAAGGACTGTGGCTGTTTAAGATTTGCTCTCACTTAACTTTTTCACAAACAGCTCTAGCTTCCATCAAGATGAAATAAAAAACAAAGCTTGATGTTGTCAGTGTTGCCTCAGCAGATGTCTGAAGATGAATAGCTTTGCACTGATGCTTGTAAAAAAAAATAATTTGTGTTTATGCATATGGAATTGCTTTGTAAGCCTGTTACCATTTCCAGACAATGTTTAAAGATAAATGGTCATAATGTATCTGTGTTAGAATATTGTCAACAAGTGTTCCTAATTTTTATCAGCTGGGAGGTTTGTCCCTGTATGATCTATGTATTATTTTTTTCTGACCTGTATCAGTTTAAGAAGTAAAAAAGATCAGGTATCTTTGAACATATCCGCTTCAGTAATGCAAGTAGGATACTAAGTAGCTTGCAGTTTAGAAACAAACTAATTGGGCTTTTTGCTTAAAGTTTTAATTTCCTAAAAGTGTAGCTAGAAATTAATTATTGGTGGCAGCTTTCTGTTGTTTTGTTTATTTCCCCCCCCCTTACCATCTCTGACATAGCTGAATATTTACTTTGACAGGTCACTGGCTCTGAGGCTGTAATACTAGCTCTTCATTTTAGGAATTAGATTGCAACGGCATCCATAAAGCCTTTTTTGAAAAGTTGTTGGAGGAAATATGTTATGAAAGGAGTTTATGCTAGTATGTAAAGATCATATATTACACTTTTGATAGGTTTTTAACTTCAAATTTATCTGCAGGACTCTTAAAAATTTGTAACGCATGCAGTCCTAGTTGTGATAGTAATGATACTGCTTCAGAAACCTGGACCTGAAGAGGACAACTTGTCTCTAATAATTTATGTAAATTGCTCAGTTTCCTAGTATATCTAAACCAGCATATAGCATCTACAACTCAAGCAAAATAAATCTTATATAAATACCTCCCTTTTACTCTAGGATTGCTTAGAATTAAAGTTAATTTAGTTTGGAATTAAAGTTTGATTCTTGCAGTATCATTATTTTCTGCTGTGTTCTCTCAGTTTGGCAATTTCTTTTATTAGTTTGGTTATTTTTAAGTTGTAAGTTATTGATAAAAGGAAAGCAGATTTAGTGTTAGCTGAGCATACTGTTCATAAACTCATAAACCTGTAGACAAATTTTTTAAACCTTATGCAAAGGTTTACAGAACTGTGAATGCTTCTGAGGAGTATTAAAGATTATTTTGTGGACATCCTTTTGGTTTGCAAGTCAGCTGTTACTTATGCCACTCTTTAAAAAAAAAAAATTTCCTTCTCTTGCATATATTTGAAAAATGTCATTGAACTTTGCTTGCAGTTGGCATCCTCAGCTGTTCTGCTGGCTTAATTTGAGGTTGTTTAATTTAGGCTCTCCCTCTAGTGGATCTAGAGAAGCCAAGGGGTGCCTGTATGGCTGAGCACTCAGCAACGGGCTTTTTGACATTCTGATGAGTTCAGAATGCAAAGTGAAAGTGCTTGGAGTAAAGCCTTTGCTGCAAATGGCATTTTTCTTCTAAAAAACTAGTACAGGTTTGTCTCAAAGAACTCTGAAGTACTGGCCACCTTGTCAGTGAAGCTGTTTGAAATACCCTGCATGCCTAGTGTTTTGGTTTTTTTTTTTCTCCTGATTTACAGTGCTGCTCATGTAATCATCCTAATTTATTTTATGCTTAAACCCGGTTTATTTAAATCAATGTAAAAGTCTGTGTTTTTGCTCTGTTCTGGTTCAAATGACTGCATTAGCTAGTAGCTATTCAGCCAGACCCTGTTTTCCTTCTGGCTAGTTGAACAGATTGTAGACCACATGCAAATCCAGAAGAGAAAGGCAACGACACAGGGCTGCACTTTCTCCTGGAATTTTAAGGTATACTACTAATGCTGCAAGTTCCTGCCTATACTGTTTTAGAAGATGCATTAAAAATGAACTAAGATTTGTTTCTGGCACTCATTAGGGAAAATTTTGGAAGACATTCATTTAAATAAATAATTATCTGAGGTGGTCAAAAGTTACACCTTGATCAAGTCACAAGTATGCATCATTAGTTTAAGAGGTCATTTGAAGAGGAGTTCTGGCTTTTAAGGCTGCTGCAATGTGTTCAGATATTCAGTAATTTGTCTTAATTGTCTAAAGACAACTGCTTTCTGTGAAGGTTTTGTATTGCATTACGAAGAAAATTTTCACATCTGCATTGAGTTCAGTGTTGCAATCAAAGTGACTCTGGAATGAGAGAAAAGCCTCAATGAAGGGAAATTGGATGGCTGAGAAAATTCTCTGATGTGTGAGAAAATGGATTATTCCTTTGAAGGAATAAGGGCAAGTAAGGGATGTGTGTGTTGGGCAAGGAGAGGAACAAAGGGGTACCACATTCAGTTTTGCTGCAAAAAGTTCAGGGGGAATTGGCAATCTTTTGTGTGGCATCAGTCTTCAGCTCAGGAAAGCCTCGCTTAGAGAATAAGAAACTAAGTATGAGATCTGTATGTGTGTAATATGCATTTGAGGAGGTACTTTGAGTTGTTCCTTGCAGAAAACGAAAATGGCAAAAGAACAACTGAAGGATGTCATACAACTGTAAACAAGCCTATTCTAATTCTTTCTAACAGAATTACATGTATGTAAGATTCATGGTGGGTTTTATACTAATCTTTAACAGTTCTGTATTGGTTCTCAAGAAGATTTGGGGATATTTTGGATATAGAGGCAAGGAACAGGAATGGCTTCAGTGAAGCTGTTCTAATACTGCCTTCGATGACTCTTTAATAGGAAAATGGGGAGGAAGAAAAAGAAACAAAGGGTTTTTTTGTTTCCAGCATCTCTTTATTTTGTTAGTCTAATCTTGGATGAAAAACTGGAGATTAAAGTTCTTTGAAATTATTTGGAACCCTAGAAGTTAGGTTGGCCAGTTACTAAATAATTAGACCTTCACAGGGAAAGGATGCGTGCTTTTGCCACAGCTGTATATTGACATGCGGTCGTTTCTCTTACAGCAGAGATGGTTCATTAAATCCTTGCTGATAGGGGAATGTACTTACTTGTACGGAAGTTGAACAATTTAGTATCTTTGGGAAATGTAAACAAACAAAAATGGGGGTTGCCTGACTGGAATATGTGTAGAGACTATAAGAGGCTGAAGAGAGAAATGTATATGCATGGCTGGGGGTGGTGGTGGGGGTGGATCTCAGATGTTTCTCCTCATGCTGTTTTGGTTCATGTCGTGCTAAAACTTGTTTTGAGAGAAGAATTTTTCTACTGTGATGAATTATGCTTTACCTATACTGCTGGCAAACCTCTCAGCCCTCCTGTCAGAACTGGAGTAACATGATGTGGTATTATTACCTGTGTTGTCAGAAGTTAATATCTCAGGTAATAACTCTGGTTTTGCTAGCAAGTTTTTTCTTCTTTTAAAAGTGAGATTGATTAAAGACTTTTTTTTTTTTTTTTTTTTTAAGTTTAGTTACTAGATTTTGTAATAGCTAATCCTGATCAACTAGTCCTGGTTTATATGCCAAAATATTTACCTGAGAGAAGTCCTGTTTATTGGATATAATATTTCCATTTTAATTGCCTATAAGATTATTGAAAGCATCGTCAGTGTTACTTATGGTATTTGGAAGTGAAGGGGGCTGCGAAGTTTTCAGTTATACTCACTTTTAAGGGTTGCCTGTGTGGTATTTCTGATTTATGTGATTCTTCAGAATTAGCGTTATATCAGTGAAAGCATTGAAGTTTGGGTGGGCAACCCAAAGAATTTCAGTAAAATTTGGTAGTTGGTCTTAACTGCATGGCAAACATACACAGAAGTACATTAATTTTGTGGTTAATGTTTTGAAGTTTTGCTTAATAAGCATTGGGGAATGTTAATACATTTTTCTCTTGAGGGTTCATATTGTTGTCTTACAAATATTACCAGTAGAAGTTGTAGCTCTATTAAATCTGCTGCCTTTTGGGAGCAGGATGTTGTCATAATAAAATCATTAACATAATTGTGGAAAAACAACTTCGCTGGAAAGACTCACTTCTGTAGTATCATACACAAATAGTGACAGTCATCATCTACAACATTGCTATTAAAACGAATTTTGGCAGAACTGGAGAAAAAAGCATAATTATTCTGCAGTGTATGGTATTGATACACTTCCGATACTTGCTTTTTTAAGACTGTGATACTGTAGATTCATTAAGCAACCACAGGACTGTCCTGCTGAAGCTTTGTCTCTGTCTCCCCCTGTAAAAGGGCTGCAGAGAGAAACTTCAAACCTGCTCGGTTCAGGTCACCCAGCAAGTCGTGCTGAGCCCAAGACTAGCACCCAGGGTATCAGCACTGTTTCCAGGGCTCTGCTGCCATTGATAGGAGGCTTATCTCTACTTAAATTCAAAAGTATTCTTATATTGTTGTTATTCTTGTCCCCTTTTATTACCTTGATCAGGTAAAAGTGCTTGTGAAGTGAAATGGAAAGCATTTACTTTCAGTATAGAAAATGCAACATAATACCCACTCTGCCAGAACAAGTGATGAGTAAATTCACTCAGCTGAAGGTACTTACAAAACGGTGGCTGTTTATGAGGAAGCAGATTCTTGAAAGAAAGAGAAGGCTTAGCTGGAAGATGATTCATCCCAACAGGAGTACTAGAGAACACTTTTGTCACTTCTTAATGACCTCATTTTTGACCATCTTGGTCTTGCATATAAATCCATAATACAAGTCCAGGTCTCAAGGAAGGTGCTGTTTTGCTTCTGCTGAAAGCTAGTTAGCAAGTCTCCCCAAAATTTCTTCTGTAATGTCCTAGAGCAGGACAGGCTGTGAATGGGACGGGAAGGAGCTGGAGACAAGTGAAAAGTGACTTCAACATAATAATTTTTCTTATTACTTCCTAACATAGATTTCTGAAAAAGCCTGCTTTCCACTTAGTCAGAAAACCTTGAAGTATTTAGTAAAACACTTCTTAAAAAGTTCTTATATTCTATAATGTACATCTTTTTGCTGTGATTTTGAACTCTTGCCTGGGGTCTGTTCTTTGCTTAGCAAAGGTGTACTCAAAAACTGTACTTGATGAAAATGGTTTTCTAAAGATTATAATTAGTTAGTACACTTTATAGCATATGCCTCTATAAATTAACTTGATGTCTGCTTTCAGTCCACTCTTCCTTTGGAAAGTCAGTCATATTTTTATTTGATTATCAGACTGTATAATTGGAACGTTGCTTAGTTTTGATGCTGATGTACTGAGAAATGAAAGAGTGGGAATTCTTAATTATGGAGTTGTTTATATGAACTGTATCTCTGGGGGAAGAAATGAGATCTTCACCTCAAACTAAAATTCTCATGTGTGATAGCTGACCAACTTTTTCTGAAGGTACTAGATTTTTTTTAAAAAATTAGATTTTTGTCTTTTAATGCTGTACTCCGAACAGTACAGTAATTGCAGGAGTGGGGGATTTTTTCTGTGCGTTTTGGCTTCTTTGAACCGTAGGGCATGTGGGGTTCTCAGGAAGATTTCATGTGACCCTGACTGCCAGCAGTCCCCAAAAAACCCGCTTTGCTGATCCTTAGGTTACCAGCTCCCAAGCAAGCCTGTCCAGCCAAATAAAAAATATGCACTGTAACTCATTGCATAACCTGTAGTACATGTATTGCTCCAGTCTTGAACAGTGGACACTTGGGGGGTTTTACAGCTATTACCTCATAGGAACGTGGTGTCTTCAGTGTCAGCCAGGTGCTGTGTCAACACCATTAGCGCAAGGCAGGTGACATTGAAAGAAGTGGGGTGGAGACTTTGGTGTGAAACTCCAAAGCAGACAATTTCATTGAAAGACTGAAGGCACTGATGAACTAAAAGACACCAAGGGAGGAGAAATCACTTGTTTCCATCTCCAGCTGGCTAATTATACTTACATAGGGTTGTGCAACTGGAATTAATTCAGCTCCTGAATGGAGATAGAGAGCTAAGAAGTCAGTTGGAGGTGAAAGTTAAGGAGTTTGATAAACTACAGCTCTGGTTGTGGTTTAAAAACGTGGTGGTGGGAATGCTTAATTTGGTTCAAGCGGCCCCCAGCAATCTGGTGGCACTTTGAGCTATGCTAGCATAGTTGACTGTGACACTGTGTGAAGAACTGGGACTGGTTCTGATCTCGTTGGTGGGAACACTTTGCAGGCTTTTTTCCCCTGGGATTTATAGTGCATTGGATTTCCAATCCATCTCTTGCTACATAGTTGTCTGAACTGTCATAGAGGAAGGGTGATGCAAAGGTGAGAATGAGCTGAAAAACAGAAAGCATTGAAACTGGAGCAGCTGCTGAACAAATTAGTATGAAATTATATCCTCTGTCTGAGTGTGCTGTGGAGTGCACCATCTGTGCTTTCTTTAGAAAAAGAAAGATGTTAGGTTTTCCTTAAAACTCAGACTGAACAGGCCGTTCAGCCTCATCTCTTACTTTGCTTGTACCGGTCTCTGAAGATAAAGTGATCCTATAGAAGGATCAGACTTCTTTTCCAGGCCGTATCTGTGAGTATTTCTCTTGGGGGTTGATGGTTCTGAAGTATCTTGAAGTGTTCAAAAGCCTCTGAGAGTGTTTTTTATTAGCTAGCTCCTGCTTATTTATTTATTACACCATCTGCCCCCCTATCCAGACAGTTGTATTGTAGCAGTGAAGTGGTGGTCTTGGCTTGCTGTAATGAATGTTAGAGGGTAACATACTTTCCCACCTGGTATATACCTTTAACTTGCCATTTCCATTAGCGTAGTGGTTGTTGGGAATATATGCTTGCAGAGAGGAATTTGTCAGAGAACAGGCCACATGACTTGGTAGCTGAACCTTTATTTCTTGAAAGCCTTCAGTATACTCGGGAGGTTGTGTTGCCTTATGGTGAAAATGTGTGAGGAGTCCTAGAACCGTGTCAGTTGTTAACAGCTCCCTTGCATATATAGAGCTGTGAAAGAAGCACGTAACTTCCTGGAGTAGGTTGGCCAGGTTACACCAGCGTGGCTTGCTGACGGTTGCATTCTGCAGAATTGATGGAGAACGTGGCTTTCTGACAGTGCACTGGAACAAAGTTTGAAGCTGTGAGGCTTTCTGATGGTTAGGCTGGTTGGAATAGCCAGTGCAAGCGAAGGTAGGTAGTTTGTTTCCAGTGGTGCTAGCAAAAGAAAGAGTTGGGGGGACGCTAGCAGAAAGGTTGTAGGGTGGTGGTCTGCACTTAGCTACTGCAGCGTGATAATACTTTGTTCAAAAAACCCTGTTAAATAAATACGTAGAAGTTTGGCGTTTTTATTTCTGCTGTGTTTTCAGTACAAAATATTTCCAGTTGGTAAATGGCCATAGTATGACCATTTATTTTTATTTTTGTTCTTTAATCTATTTTTAGATCAATGGCGTTTCATACTGAGAAACGGCAGATCTGAGGAAAGGGAGTACATTGGATATGGCAGGTGGTAGTAGTATATAGCACCTTTAAGCAGCAGCAGCACTGCTGGATGGTGTCTGCTTGTAAAAGCCCGTGAAGGGCTGCGGCGTGGTGCTTGGGAACTGCAGTCATGCCTTAGTGGGCATAAACGCCATCCACCTGTCACACAGGGGAGATGACAGAGGACATAGGACTTTGGAAGTTTTAAAGTAGAAGTTTTCCAGATGAGCAATGTGATAGATGTTTCTACTTACTGATAATTATTATCATTGCAGTTGAATCTTTTGCATTAAAAATAGTACAGATCTATATGTGGGTATCTCTTGGAGATACTCCAAGCAAAAATAGTACATCCAGGACAACGTTTTGTACTTAGGTACAAGGGCTTAATGCTTGGTGAAAAGAATCAGTAAGGAAGATGCAACCTCTATAGCACATTTCCTGCTTTTATCTTCTAGAAGTAAGTTTTCACGTGACTTTTTAACTGTAGGGTACAGCAGGTAATATACGCTTCTGTAATTTTCAGGATTCATTGTTTTTATGATCAGAGTGGAAACTATACTATGTTGTTTAGAGTAAATGAACCTTTCTGTATTAGCCTTTAAACAGGGCAGTCGCCTGTCCTCGATGTCTCAGTATGTCACACATGGTCCCTTCATGCTTTTGGATGACTTTCACAAGTTCAGATGGCAGACAGATTTTACGTTTTGATATTTGAGATGGGGGAGATCTCATTACAACTCCATCACTCTTAACTAGTTTGGTGGAATCTCAGCAAGAAGTTACTGTTTTGCTTTGGGACCTTTTCAGAACCTGATAATTTTTTATTGTTTTTACTTCTGCTTGCTTATAACGTCCATAATCTAAAATGTATCTGTAGTCTAAATTTCCTGGTTTACTGCCCATTTTTACAGAAGCAATGCATTTGTGATCTAATGTATTCAATTCCATACTTCTTTGTCCTTCACTTCTGTTAGTTCTTTTTAAATAATTTTGTGCTGTAGATAGATTTGTGAGGAAAATGGAAAAGCCTCTTTGTTTTTAGAAGATGGATCTAGCATAAACATTTATGTGAAAGGTATATAATTTAGAATTGTCTGTCAGTAAAAGTCAAAGATGAATTTGTGTGTCCTTCTCTTTTGCATTTCTTGAGCTCAGCAGAATGCAGTTTGTACATTGGTTATATGCCTCTGTTCCTTTGGACACGATACCTTCTTATCCAAAAAGGGAGGTCTTTGATTCAAGTTGACAAGCTAAAATCTGAGTAAATCATGGTGTGACCTGTAGAAACATACTGTATCTTCCTTCTCTTAATATGGTGATAAGCTTCTGATGTTTTTTCTCCTGTTCTTTTTTTTTTTTTCTTTTTCTTTTTTTCCCCCCATTTCCAGTGTTCTATTTAGGTGAGTGGTTTAATTTTTTTGAGCCTTTTCTGTTCCTCCAACAGTACTTGTTCGTTGTTTTAAGAAAATCTGAGACTTGGAGTGCTTTTCAAAGCTTTATATCAAGTTCCATCATATTTAAAGTTTATTTTGCATTTCTGTGAAACTTTTTCATCCATGTGAAATAAAACCATTCTGTAAATACATAAGGTAACATTTGTTGCAGTTTTTATTTGCTGTATTATGTTGTTGAGCTTGTTTGGCTTAAAAAGCAGAAGTAAACCGTTCTTATGTGATGGCTGGTCTTTTTCCTTGATTTTGTGCTTTCTTGCATAGTAAGAGTTCAACTCGTTAATTTATGATCTGTCTTCGCTTTTAGGTCCTACATTGCCTCGGCAGAATTCACAGCTCCCCTCTCAAGTACAAAATGGCCCATCACAAGAAGAATTGGAAATCCAGAGGAGGTATGGTATTAAAAGCGAACAGCTGTTCAATTAAGGAATGTAGTCCTTACTAATGATGAGAAATTAAATGTCAAGGACTTAAAATTACTCTGTTGCATTAGGCCAGCATTTGTTTGCCTGGAGCTTTCCTTTGTCATGAACTTTGTAGCTAGATCCCTTTTCCTGATCTCCACCCGTTCAAACAATGCAATTGCTATTGGCCTGTTATGAAAGAGTTGAAGATGAGTTGGGAAGCCTTGGAAGATTTCGCTGCTGTAATTTTCAGCCAGACTAATTAATTTTCCAGTGGCTGTTGTGTCTTCAGTTTTTGACACGTGCTTATGAAAGCAGCAAGCAAGGGAGGAAGTTTTAACCTTTAGAAGTAGAGAATTAAATCGTCATGGAGAATGACAATTTTTCTTCCTGAATGTGGATGCACTAGATCAAAATACTGTATTGAAAAGCTTGTTCACCTTTGTACTTTATTAGTTCTTTAGCAAAGAAACCTTCATGTTCTGCTTTTAGTGTATAAATTTATGGAACCTTCAGTAGTTTAACTTTCAGCTGTAGCAATACTAATTATATCTGTGCTGCCCTCAGGGAGTAGCCCATGTTCCCCTGACCAGTGGTGTTCCTCCAAGCTAAGCTGTTCCCTTCAATGTGAAGCCACTGTACCCTGTCCCATGCCCTGTTGGGTATTTTTCTGACCCATAGCATTTTTAACACGTGAGGTTTTTCAGTTTCTATTGCTACATATCGATTACGTGCCCAGGTTCTGAGAATGAACTTTCTAGTTGCTGTATTCCTGCTTTTGTTGTGTGGCAACATGAATTAGTGCTGTAGGCTGAGTGTCTGGGATATGGGTACGTGAAATGGCAAAGTCTTCTAGGATAGCACCATCCGACTAGGTTAAGTGAAAACAGCAAGACCTTGGGCTGTTTCAAGTATGCTGCCAGTGGTGCAATCCTGGATTATTTTACTATCAGAATACTCCCAGGAGATTAGCTGTTCCCTTTCGGCAGGGATGCTGGGAGTGATTTAGGTCACATGCAGTACAGATGCAGGGAACAGGCTCCTCGAATAAATAGAAGGTGGTCCGGATTGAGGGTGTATATGCATTTAATAGCTTTCAGTGGTAACTGAAAAAATATTTTAATACGTTGGATCTAATTGGTTTTTCTGACACTTTCTCTGTTTCGCATTTAGTTACTTTATGCAAAGGTGAGCAGAACCAGACTGCTAATGTTGGGATAACTCATAGATCTGATAAACTAGCAATACATATTGAACAAAGATTTGGCATCAAAATTGATCATATTTGTCCATCTCTTTTCTGCAGTGTGTTCTTAAATCTGAGCAGGGATCACTTTATCTGAAGGTTCCCTTGTTTAAAAACAAATAGCAAGAAGCTCATTACAAATCTGCCTGTTTGATGTGTTTATGTGCAAGTCTGCTGTCATGATAAAGGTCTTTTATGTCACTTCTTTTCACAGACTTTTAAGAAGCTTTTTTCTTTTGATATTTTTTCTGTTCCACAGTAGTGGCTTTTAATATGTTTATTTCCCATCTGTTCCTTTAGAAGCCTGTATTAATTGAAACTTACGATGCTGAAATACTTTTCAGAGAAGCATTGCAGGTAGAAGTCTCTTCAGAAAAAAGCACTGCCCTGTATTAAGTGCTCTGCAAGTCTCTTGAAATTTTTGTGTGTAGAGGGCATATTGGCATTCTTATCGTTTCACAGTCTCATTTGATCAGTCTACTCTGCTTGTTTTCATCTAATATAATGTCCTCTTTGAAGCCTGGTCCTGGTTTTAGTTTGTTTTTCCCCTACAAAAGGATAGCAAACTGGAATGAGTTGTTTACTCATGTTGCTAGCCAGATTGTCAGTGGAAAGACTATTGCTGTTGTATCATTAAGCCTAAGAAGAACATGTAATTCTGTTAAAACATTTCACAAATGCGTCTCTGGTCTCTTTACTACTGTAACTGTATGGTTATAATACAGTTCAATTAACTTTAAGCCAGAACTTCTCTTCTGTAGTAACTGTCTTTCAGTTTTCAGACTGTAATAACAGTAGCCTTAATACCATAACGTAGAGAGTAAGTAAATAGTTGGGAAGAAAAGGCTTAGGTACATATTACCTCTAATACATCTACAAGTGACATTTCCACTCTTACAAAAGGGTAAAGGCAGTGTGGGCAGAGCTGAATTCTGTGGGGAGCGGTAAGACTACAGGGAATGCAAAAGAAGGGAATAAATGTTACTGTGTAGGAAGGAATGTAAGGCCCGTAACGGATGGTTGGAAAGGCAGGCTTTGCTAAGTATGTTGCTCATGAAATGTGTCTGTGGGTTGGGGGTTTTGTGTAAGATGTGGCCTAGTAATAGTTGTCTTCAAGTGCTGATCTCATAGCCCTCCCCTTAAGTGTACCTGGATTCAGTAATGTTTGACAGACTGCCACTTTAAGTTCAGGAAATGTTTGGTTTTTTGGTTTTTTTTTAATTATTCTAAGCCTGAGAAGAAGGTGCTTACATAAAAACTGAAGTTGAAAAAGGGACTCTATGGAGGTCATCTAGTCCAACCCTTTGCTCAAAGCAGGACTGATTTCAAAGGTAAATTATGTGGCTTGCAGCTTCAGGGCTTTCCTAGGCACAAATAGAAACTTTCCTCAGAAGTGTTTTGCCAAAGGAGTGACTGGTGAAGAATGACATGTTAAAGAGAGATCTGATGTTTTCTTTCACTTTTATAATCAGTTTCAAGAATCTCAGGAAGATTGGGAAATAAAGAAATGAATCATATCATTGCCAACTAAAGTGTATTATTTTGGTTTAGAGATTTTTCTCTGTTTTAGAAAGGATTTAGATGCCTTACATTTTGTGTAAAAATGCTAAAGTAGTAATATTCCTTCTGTTTTGCTGCAGAGCTTGTTACTTGAATATTTGCATCTTTTGCTGTGCAGTGAAACAATCTGTAAAATCACTAGGACCAGATGTACAGTCTGAAACACTGAGGTTTTTAGGAGCCAAGATCACACAGAAGGTGATCAATGAAATAATTTTTTCTGGTGAATTGGTAACTTTGTTGCTGTCTTAAGAAACCTTAACACATGGTGTATGCTTTCCTTCTCGGTGAGGGCTTGAAGATAACTGTAATTTTCCTTAACTTGCATTCATTTTAAGTACAGTAATAACAGGCTTAGAAACACTTCAGCGTCCATTTTCAATTCTCAAAAATGAAGGGATTTTTTTGTTATATGGATTATTTTTCATTTTATCAGAGCGGTAGTCAGGCAGTGTTTATAAATTCCACTGATTGTTTGATAATGAGCCAACTTCAGTTGCCATACGTATTTGTTAACTTCAGTTACTTAATGTCAAATACCATTTTTAAATATAAGATTAGTTCATGGCATGCCTGTGTGTACTACTCGTGCATGTAAATTTACCTTCTCTTCCAGCCATGATAAATATATTGCCAGAAATGTGAGTCACTGAGTTGGTATCTAATATGACACTTGGGAATTTAATGAGTTAATGTTTATAAATAACTTCAAAATCAGCACTGCTTCATAAATAAAGAGACCAAGAACACCAGAAACAGAGAAAGCGTATAGATTGTAAAGAATAATGAAGGTATACAAGCCACCTGTTGTCCTTCATGGACGTAGCGGACCAAAACTTGACAGACTTCTGTCGTAAGTACTTGAAAGTCTTGGAAGTTTGCAAAACACAAGTGGAACATTAGAGGGGTTGTAATTGTTAAATATTTCAAGTTTGCTTACACTTTTGGTTTATGTTGTGGATTGGTATGATACCATTAAAGAAAACTCGGTGTGTGACTGTGCTGGAAAGCAGTATTGATACGGTGTGGTTTTCATAGTATCTTTTGGAAGGCTTCTTAGTTTTAGATGGTGCAAGTTCAGAGGCTGACAAGGGTAGCAGTTACACAGTTATTTAAGCAGGCATGCTTTTTATTTCACAGAATAAAAGTATTTTTTCTGAGATTTTGCTAATCTAATTTTTATCTACGGTACAATAATCACACACACACTGTAAATCAGTAATTATTACATATATAACTCCTGAACTGTTTTTGAAAATGCATGGAAAAACTGACAGGAAAAAACCCCTGCATCACCCAATTCAGTATCTATAGTAATTTAAAGGAAGGAAAGTTTGCCTGTGACTTTCTGTCCCTGGTAGCCTGGTTTCTACCGATCTCCCGCAGCCTGTGACCTTTCTGTAGTTAGTGCCAGGTATAATGTTCCCAGTTTTCCTTTGCTTTTGAAATTGTGCCATTAATCCAACAGTTTATTTTGAGGAAGCAGGATTTCTTTGAAAGCATATGGATCGATTAGATTATAACTAAGTAAACAGTTGTAGTCTGAGATATGCCTATAAATATGATATAGTAGTTGGCTTTTTGGTTTAGGATGTAAAAGTGCTCAGTAGAATACGGTCCTATTGATTGTTGTGTGTGCTGTGTTACAAAATCTGCATGAAGTTCTCATCCCAGAGACATGGTTTAGATGGAATCAAAGGGTTTTTTTAATGCCTATGCTAAGGGTTTCCAGCAGATCAAAGTTAGATCAGTGTAAACTTTTGAAGTTGAGCTTGCTGAGGTAGTTTCGTGGGACAGCCTGAAGCCACTTGGATGTTTCCAGCATCTGCATTGCATACTAGGACAGGAGACAAAGAGAGCCAGAAGCAAAAAGACCCATCATCAGTCAGTGTTGTTTGTCTCATTCTAAAGACTTAGTGGTTTTTTCTTGCCCTCATAGTTTCTGGAAAACAAAGTTCTGGTATAATAATGACTTTTTTTTTTTTTAAGTGCCTCTCATTTTCTTTCCATTCAGAGTTTCTTCCCATTCACAGTAAAGTTCTCCTTAGCTCTGTCAAGTCTAGTTTTCAGAGGGTTAACATCTGGCTTTATGGAGAGGTAATGGGTGCGGGTAGATACTGGGTAACAGTGACATGTTCAGCAGGCTGGGAAGAGCACTCTTCTGTTAAGCAGTCTTGATTACATTGGCAAAATTGCTTTGAAATCTTAACCCTTCTGCAAAATTTCAATTCTGTGGGGTTTTTTTTCCTGTTTAATGCAACACACAAAAGTTGGATTAGAAACGTTTCTACCGTTTCCTAGGTTTCTGGTTATTGTGGTGCCTTTTAATGAAATTTGTTCTGTCCTGACCACACTCGCTGGAATATACCACGGAGAGGGAGTTGCCAATGAAAGGAGTTTTTTCTGCTACTGAGTTTCTTTCTTTTTGTCTAAAATTTTATGTGCATGTATGACTGCCTGAAATCTGGTGTCTGCCAGAAAAGTTCAAGTGTTCTGTTAGTGTACATAATATATTGAATATACCTCTCTTTTTTCAAAAGATCAAGGTGAGGAAAACTAGGCTTGATGAGATTTGATCAAAGAGCACTAATAGATCCCTTTGTCTGTTAGAATTGCAGTATCTAATAACCTTTAGGTGTATGATTGCCTCTTCATGTGTTTATCATGGTGACTGGTTACTAGTTTTTGCTTGACTGATACCTTGTTCTTTAAGCTTGTTATTTCCAACTAATGCTGTTTAAACTTATAAAAAGCTTGTTGTTAGACCTTAAATCGCTTTTAATCAAGGAAATGAGAGCCTATTAGTTTGATTTTGGTAATGTGAAAAGATTTAGACTACTTTTGAAGAAAAGAATAATTAACCAGGTAAAACATAGCACAGTAAACTGTACCCAGATAATTTTTTTTTAATTTTTTTTTTTGCCAAAGCAGAAAGGGTGTTTATGTAGTGTTCCTGGGCTTTAGTAAAGCATTTGACAGATACCAAGAGGGAATTTCCTAGTTAAGGTGGAAGGGAAGAGATTGCTGTGGACATGTGAAGAGCATAAGAACAGGTGGTTGGTTACTCCTGCATCAGTGGGACTGGGAACAATCAAACTTTATTTGGCGTTTTGCTGAACAAAGCAAGTCCTTGCTGCTGATGCACGTTGAGATACATGCATACAAAGGAGAACAGGGAAGTTGAATGACGTTGCAGATTTTGATGAACGGAAGGGAATGAGAGATAATATGTAGCAGGTGTCCTGGTTTTAAACATCTTTAGGGGGAAAGCCATCAACCTGTAGACCAAATACTGGTGTTCAGGATGTCTTAATACTAGTGTATGGGGAAAATCAAATTGACAGTGGAAGTGTTATACCACGGGAAATAGCTATTATGGCATCTAATTTGCTTAGTGTTTCAAAGTCATGATATATACATGTAGTCAATTAAATGCCTTTATAATTTTGCGTTAAATTAGGTGTAACATGTTCTTTGATACAAATTTTTTAAAAAGACATTATTTGAAATAGTCCCACCTTTCAGTACTGTTTAAAGAACTGGAGGTCCACCGCTGTTGAAGCTGGAAGTAATTGTCAGTGCCAGGGCATATGCATAAACTCACTTCACAAACATCTTGCCTTTTGAACTGTTGAACTTTTGCAGATCTTCTAAGTGTCTGTTTCTTACTCATTTTATCAAGTTGACTAGCTTTTGTCTGGGTTTCTCTGAAACAGGGTACAGTATGCTCAGGTAGAAGCTGTTGGGACCATCTAGCACTTGAAAAAAAAAATAAAGCTAACGGTGAGAGTTTTAGTAAGAGCATATAGCAGGAATTCAGTTTAGATGATGCAAAGTGAAGTTCATGCAACTGGAGCACTTGGGAAGATACGAATAGGTTAAATATTGATCACTTCTGCTGAAGTTATGTTGTTATGAGGTTATGTGAATCAAGTGTACTTCTTATTCATTAAGGTTCTCGGTCTCAGTGGAGGCTGCCTCTGATGGAAACTTGCATGATTTAGATTGTTTTCTCTTTGTAACTGAATCAAGAAATTTGGGGGCTGGGGGGTGGTGTCTGTTCATTCCATGGTACGTAAGCATTAATGTGTAGGTCCTTTGGTACATAGTCAGTAGATTTGCTTGACCATACAGGAGAGTGAGTTCTTCTGTGGTAAAGGCTGAATTTTTGATTGATGAATAAATATTTAATATTAGAGATGGAAGAGCAAGTTTGACATTGATATTCAGTTTTTATTACTCAGATCCTGAAAATTTGAGGTGCCATAGCAGACACACCTTTTCCTTTTCTGGACTTGTGCAGAAGATGATCAGAGGATTAAGGCATTAAACTCAAACTGGCAGCTAAATTCAAAACAGCATGTTATAGCACTTCTCAATATTTTTTTTTCCTCCCATAAACTGTTTTAACAGTGATAAAGTAGGTTGACTGTATTTAGTTAAATTGATGCCCATGGAGTGCGTGCCATTCCTTGCAATCACAAGGTAGCTGCTCTTCTGTAGACGACAACTTGCTTCAGATGGAGCTGAGGTCACCCTGCATCTGGTGCTGCTGCCTCTAGCTCAGCTACGCATTGTGTAGCCTGTTTGCAGCCAGCTGCTCTGTTTGTTGCAGTGACTCAGTGGTGGGAGGAGGAGAGCCATCATGTGAGATGTATTCTAGTGAGTAGTGACTGTTGGATTAGATAATGCTATCTATGCCCACATGCTGGGGTATAGAAGAGCGGTGCAAGTGTTCAGGGCAGCCCTGAAAGCCTGGGTGTACTGGGGCACCAGGACTGGGATACTACAGGCATTTTCTGATAGTGCTACTCGTTGCATTGCAACTTTAAAAACTGGTGAATGTGTTTTAATGTTTGAACATATTTTAATATTTATTTAATCGGTAAGCATAAGTTTAATGGCCAGATCAACAACACAGTTTGAACAACTCCATTGGTTTGGATTGATGCATCCAGATGTAATTATAGTTGCTATTAGACACTTACCTTCAGATCTTTGACGCAGTAGCGTTATTCCTAGATTTCTTCTTAGGCTGGGTTATAAAACTTAATTTTATTTTTAAAAAAAACAGTGGTGCACAGAATGAAAGATGCGCACGTTGTTGAATACTTCTGTATAATCACATTTGATGTCTTATACAGAACGTCTTAATGGTAACTTTCAGAATAGTGAGTGCAAATTACTGTAATACTTTAAGCTAGCATCAGTCTAGCAACCTTTGTGTTGCCTTTTGGGTGTCTCCTTTCGTCTGTCTTCCACCATCCCACTACTGTTTGTTTTAGAATAGGTAACAGCATAGCAAGAAACTATTTTTTGAAAAAAGCAAAGAACACCATGTGGGACACAGACCTGAAAATCTCCCCTCAAGAGAATCTCTTGTGAGTTTTAATTCTGTGTTATTTTTATAGTGGCTCAAGTGATGTTTTTTGGTTCCTCTTTCAATACATTAATCTTATTAGTGATTTTTGTCTCCATCCTTCATGGTGGTGTATCTTTTAAGCAGACAAAACAAGGTTAGTATTCCTATTGATCTTTCTGAGTGATTTGATGCCCTGCTTTGACACTAAGTTTTTCAGCCAAGAAAGAATGGAATATGGCATTGGTGTGTTCATAAATGATGACTAACAGCTGTCAGATACTATGTATTACCATCTTTTCACTGATCTCTTCACTCAGTGCAGTAATTACTTCAGTCAGGTCTGTTCCTCAAGATGTTTTTTCTGCAGGCTTTGTCTTGCATCTTTGTTTTCTACAGTGAGTTTTAAAGTTAAATACTTCAAACGAGTTTCTGTTCATCTTGGAATGTCTTATCAGCTCAGTGCCTGTTGAATTTGGATGTGATACATAGATGCTTTTGTCTGTACTGATCATGGAAATACTTCTATCTTTAATGTATCTGGCTTCATGACAAGAAGCCTTTTGGGTTTGTGGCTGAATTCTGTTATTCAGTTGATATATGGTCATCTTGGTGCAGTTTCCTATAATCTTTTTAGGAAAAAATTTAATGGCTTGATCTCACATCCAAGAGCAAAGCAAGCCGGTGTTAGAATCCTGAAGATTTATGTGAACGTACTGAGAAACTTCACTTGGGGAAACAAGGTGACCTGCCAGAGCAGCCAGCTATTTGCTTTTGCAAACTTTCAGCAATGAATTCATTATTTTCAGGTTTTTTTCTCTTGGTGCCCTTGTCACAGAACTCTGTTTTTTGACACGATGAGAGCTGCTTAATGCTGAGGCATACTTTCTCTGGTGGAATGACAGTCTTTCTCCAGAGACACTTGCAGTAACTCTTCTGCAGATGACCAAGGTACAGGCTTAAATGTGAATAAGTGTTCCAGAAAAGGGCAGATTCTCTGTGGCTGTTATGCCTGCTCTGACAGAATATTGTTTTACCAGTAAACATTGAAGTTTCTTGATCTAGTTGAGATTTTTGTTTTCCCTTCAGCCCATGTAGTAATGGCTGTATTTTACGAGAATTTTTTGAGGTTTCAATTCCTTTCATTAACTGTGTCTTTAGCAACCAGAGGATCTCTCTCAATCATTCACTTCCAAGAGCAGAAGCTAAAACAACCACCTATTTCTTCCCATTTGCCTCCCACTTCCAAAACATCAGATCTAAAGGGAATGGATAGTATTAATTTGGGATGGCTTCCTTGTTGCCTGGTTGGCCAACAACACCAGTTGTTGAACATAGTGATGTTACTTGCTAGAGGCATAATAGAAAATGATCTCTCTGTACCTGTGGTATTGGCTCATTTCATGTAACATCAAGAGCTGAGACAGTAGCACTCTTGAATTGTTACACCCTTTTATGATCTGATCCAGAACAAACTAGGAAGGCTTTGTGTGTACCTGGGAAAATTAACTGCAATTCTGGTTTGCAGTCATCACGTATGAGAAATTCTAAACATTTCACTCACGGAATGTGGTTTGGTTGTTTTGGTTTTTTTTTTCAGCAGGGATGCAATAGTGTGTACTTAACTCTGCTCGTATGTTTTTTTTTCTCCTTGTGTTATTTCAAGAATGTGGTCATGCTCCTGATTCTTGGCTGCCCAAAAAACTGCAGGATTAATGCTGATAGTTAAGTCACAAGTTAGTATTACAAATATGATTCTTTCTTCATCCTCTGACAATACCTCCTCATACCTCCTTAACTGCACAAAAGTATAAGTGCAGGAGGGGAAATCATTTTAAAAGCTGCAATATTAAATTGCAATGTTTTTGTTGCAATACTGAACACACACACACACAAAACACTCCAAAAAAATTTCCTAAAATACTTTTGCCTTGAAACTAATCAAAATCCAGAAGGTTTCAGTTATAGTATATGTGATAAAGCTAGCAGCTGTTCTGAAGTTGACTCTGAGTCTAAACCCATGTCTTACTGCCTTGAGTATGACTGACGTGCTGTGCAGTTTTATAGCAGTCTCAGCTATTCAATGCAAATTAAGACTTGGATTCTAGTAATCCATACTTTAGAAATAATTAGACTCACTTTGCTTTAACATAATGAGCATTTCACTATAAGCCAGCTTTCTGAGGCATTTTCAGTACGTCTAGCTTTTTCAAAAGTTGTCCTGGTAGCTATACACTGTGCTTTCTAAGGCAGGAAGAGTTTCATGTATTGCTTTCACAATGGTCTTGAACACTCCCATGCTTTAGAACGTGCTTTAATTGATGTGTAATGATTCTTCTTAATCTACTAATGCTTTTGCATAATATAATTTTGATCTCTAACAAAATTTTAAAGTAAAATCACATTATCTAATGCTAACTAAACAAAACCAGAGGGATTTAATGCGAACAAATTTATCCTTTTTTTAATAAACAAAGTTCTTAATCTTTTAAATCTACAACTCTTAACACTTGTAAAGCTGTAGTACTTTCTTAGTTTCCAAAATTGATCCCTGCTCATTAAGTTGTGTTAAAGCAACTCGATTGTGTTACAGGCATACTGATCTTTTGACCTGTGTCACTTTTGACTTTCTATTTGAAAGGTTTATTGAAATTGTTAAAATGACTGTAAAAATGTAGTGGGTTGTGGTTGTGTGGGTTTTGTTTGGGTTTGGGTTTTTTTTCCTTGTTGACAAAGGGATGCTTCAGCAATATATAATGAGAATAAGCTTAAAATTACTCTCTGCAATGGTGTATTTAATCTCATGTATTTTACTGCATGGAAATTTTGTTTAAGATAAATGTTTGAAAGGTATTTTGCTGCCCTCTCTTGGTAGAGCGTTTGTATTATAAGCAAAGTGCTCAACTTGTTCATATTTTTTATTTGCACATTTAAAAAAAAATCTCGTTTTCTTCCTTTATTTCCTTAAGAAATAGAAAATGAGGGTTCATTTACAAAAATACAACGCTAAATACTGAGTCACTTGATATTTATTTAGTAATAAGAACTTTTTTAATTCAGGCCCTGTGTAGATGAAAGTGGTTATCTCACTGCTGCCTTAAACTGTATTGGCCACCCACTAAGATACAGATAAATGTTGATTGACTGAAGTATTTTTTACTTCAGAATAAATTTAAAGTATACAAACACTTAGGTATATTTTGTTATGACAGATGGGTATTGTGTGTCTCTGTGTGTCTCAGAAGAGGAGACACCCCCCCCAAAAAAAAAAAAGTCTCAGGAACGTACTGGCACGTATTAGGAGAACTGGGCAATCCCAAGCAAACAGTTTGATTTAGGCATATATCATGGTTTAACCTCAACTGGTAACTAAGTACCATGCAGCTGCTTGCTCACCATTCCGTCCCACCACCCACAGTGGGATGGGGAGGAGAACTGGGAACAGGTAAAAACCATGGCTTGAGTTAAGAACAATTAAATAACTGCAATAAAATATAATAATACTACCAGTAATTGCGGTGAAAAGCTGTGTGTGGGCAGGAGACCAAACAACTGATGCACAGTACAACTGCTCACCACCCGCTGACTGATGCCCAGCCAGTCCCTGAGCAGTGATCAGCAGCCCCCGGCCAACTCCCCCCAGTTTATACACTGAGTGTGATGCTCTGTGGTGTGGAATATGATGCTCTATGGTATGGAATATCCCTCTGGCTAGTTCGGGTCAGCTCTCCTGGCTCTGCTCCCTCCTGCTTCTTGTGCACCTGCTCACTGGCAGGGATGGGAAACTGGAAGAGTCTTTGATTTGGAGTAAGCACTACTTAACACACTGATTTTTTAGCTGTTGCTTTCGATGTCATTCTCATGCTAAATCCAAAATGCACCATTTTACCAGCTACAAAGAAGAAAATAAAACTCCATCCCAGCCGAAACCAGGACAATGATGGCCTAACTTGATGTAACTTCATCCCCAGTTTACTTAGTAACATAAAAGCGTGGCACACCACACTGAATCACAGCTTCATTTTTCCATCACGTCTGCAGCCATTTTTTGGTTTTGTATTGTAAGGCCAAATTTTTTTGACTTTTAAAATTTTTATACTATTCCCTTGTAAGACATCGTGTCCAGGTTCTGCTGTTTATTCATCAGTTAAATGCTTTTCATCACCTGTTTTTTTTCTTAGTGGTTGCACTAGGCACATGAACTTTGAGCCTTTGTCAATCAGTTGAAGTAATTTTCTAAAGTCACTAGCGATCGCAGATCTGATTTCAAGCCTTGGTGTAGTTATATTGATATGTCCCACAGTGCCCAAGGGCTACATGATCCTACAACAAAACCTCTGTCGTTTTAATGCCCTATCAGATACCACCTTTAACAGTCTGAATTGTTTATAGCAATCGCTGCGCTTTTTCTGGCAAGTGTGTCACTGGATAGATGTTCCTGCTACTGCAGTAGGGGTATAGGATTAGTAGTGTCATGTCGTTCCCAAAGATGACACTTGGTAAGGACAGTCAAGTACCTTGTTTAAGTGTCTGGTTTCTTGGTGGTGGTGCCTTTTACGAACTGCCTAGTCCCACTTGGCGTAACACTTGAAGAGCTGTTTGTTTACAAGCTGTTGTGAGATGTGAGTATCGTTGGATACAATCACCAGCTGTGATTGTCACACATCCCCTTGATTATGGTGCAGACCTGTAGTGATGCTAATCCAGAGTCTGGATTAATGTTCATAAATGTTTTCTTTGCCCAAGAAGACACTGAGTGCCTGCTTGGTCCAAATTTGCGAATACCTGAAAGTTGTTTGTGTTATGAATATCTTGTAGCGATGTGATATTGTAGGAGAGGCTGAAAGGCTGACAGGTGCTGACATTCTCTGGGCAAGATCCTTCATGTGTGGAAGTCTTTTGTGTGAGTTTCTTACTCAGTGACTTTTTCTGTTGGTAGATCTGCAGAGAATAGAATAATGATGCATAAAGTCTACATATTTTTGATCTTCATGGTATTGATTCTGCCCTCCCTTGGTCTGACCAGGTAAAGAATAATAGTTTAATGGCATTTTGTTTATTTCTATTATATGAGACAACTTCTGTTTTCTAGTTACTAGTTGAGGTATAGTTGGCGTACCTCCACTCCCACCAGCTGTGTATATTGTTATATTATATATATATATATATAACCAGCTGGTTATATTGTCATTCCATGTTAGATTTCAGGGTTCTTCTTTCATCTGAGGACCTCATAGCCCTTAAAGTTTCCAAAGGCTGACTTTTCATTTAGCAAAGAAATTTAAGACCTTGTAAGATCAATGACTAATTAAAAGTTGCCCATACTCACAGTCATAGCTGAGAACCCAGTTTCCTGACTATGTCTTACAGTTACCCTGGCTAACCAGGTAACGTGTATTTGGCCTACCTATATAATAACTGCTAAAAATGAATCTTTAAAACTTTAGTATAAAGTGGACACTTCTGTTTTGGTTGATTCTGTATCTTTTTTTCCTGTTTCTGACTATTAGTAACTGTGATAAAGCTAAAGTAGTGTTCAGATTATCTGATTAGATTTTCTCTATCTGCTGTCCTGGTCTGAACTGCTTGAAAAGAGAAGCAATTTTACACAGTACTGAGCTGTTGGAGACTGAATTACATAAACCATCTTTCTTTCAGCCTGGATTTTTTTTTCCGTTGGCTGTTTGACAGAGAATCGTCTGATTCTGCAGTTAGACTGGAGTAAGTATTAGCAACTCTTTGCTACAGGAATACTCGGCATTTTTTTTTTTCTTGCTGTTGACTAACATTGATTAGCGTTTGTTAAAATTTGCTAGGGGTTGGTGTTGAATTGATGCCCAGTTGATTTGCTGTGGGATGATGTTGAGATTCTGAATAAGGGGAGGAGAATGCAAGTTACTTTGCTGTGAAGAAATCCAAACTGTTTTCCTGCTAGCTAACGTATGCATTCAATAAAGAGACAATTATTTTCCCCAAACCTTGTAGAAGGTAAAGGACAGGACGAGATGCAGGTGAGAGGGGACCAGAAAACATACTGAGGATTGATTGTTGTGTGTCATGGGCAGGTGATCTTCCCAAGGATTACAGTGAGACCAAATAGCTGCAGCAGTTCGCTTTCTGAAGTCCATTGACTCTTGATTTTAAGAAATGTGAAAGTTTTTTACATGAGCATTGCAGATTTGCAAATACTGATTATTATAAATTCTTGTGACTGGCTGGAGGGAAAGAACAGAACACAATTATTAGGACATAGTTAGGTTTCCAAATGCTGTTTCAAAATCAGTAACAGGGAGACAATTAGGAGCTACTGAGCTGGGAGAGACAATTATTCTATTGCCGTCTTATCTCATCTTGTCTTGGGTTGCTGTTGCAGACATCAAATGATGCTCTTGTCTGCTATCAGCCACCCATCAGACTGAACAGTTGATTCCTCATCAGAACTGCAACCTACTCAGCCAGGCTCTTACAGTGTGCTCCAATTACTGTGCTTATAGCTATGTAGTACTTTTTTTTTTTTTCTTCTTTTTTTTTCTTTTCTTTTTTTTTTTTTTTTTCAATGAGATTGTCAGAAGTCTTCTAGCCACTTTGCGTGATGTCCAGTGATTATCCTTATGGTAAGAGATTTCCAAAGGCAGTAGGGATACTTTGTATGTGTGCTGTGTTTGCTTGTCTGCTTTATAGTCAGTGTCTGCTGTCTGTCCTTGCAGATGTGTCTTTTTGCCTGACCAGGGAGCCTTCTTTGTGAACTACGTGATTGCCTCTGCTTTCGTCGGCAACGGGATGGAGCTGCTGCGCCTGCCTGGCCTCATCCTTTACACCATACGGATGATAATGGCCAAGTCCACAGCAGAAAGGAAAAATATTAAACAGGTATTAGAACCCCTCCTTAGCAAGAGGCAATTAAATGACATCGTTATCAGAAACATTGGGAGCCCCCATCCTTTGTACAATTAACTATCATCTCCTCTCATCTTTTTTGGCCTTTGTTTCACTCATCTGTGACAGGTTCGCATTCCCTTCATTTGCAGCACAGGTAATGGGGAGGTATTTATTCGAGTCAGAAACAGAAGTCAAAACCCAAGCTCTGAGCTTCAGGTAGTATTCTGCTCATATCCAAGTCAGAATTTTATGATTTGGATTTTATGGGATAATTCTGATTTTATCTTATAGACTATATCTTCAGGCTTTTTTAAATTGAAATCTGTCTGTAGCTAACTTCTTCTGTCAGCCCTCATGTGTATACAACTTATTTTAGTATGAACATACCCCTAGCAAAATACATCCTTGTTGTTTATATTCCATTTTGTGGTGGACTTCCGCTTCCAGATATCATCTTGCTGAACATTTCAGATGTTACAGTGGGAACTTAAGCCTGTGTACAGCTGTCCTGTTTGGTTTTTTTTTTCTTCTTTCTTCTTTTTCTTAATGGGTGGGTGGGTTCCATTTTAAAAGATGCTTTTAAACATTCACTTCTGTTAACTGTTGCGTATTACCCCTTGCTCTGGTTGAAATGATTTATACTGCTTTCCTCATCCCAAGAGGAGAAAGTGGAAACACTGACCACAATAAAGCTTTGATATCTTAAGCTTTTCCTACTGCGAAAGCTGACACAAGGAACAGTAGAGATTCAGTGGAATCTGCAGTGAGGTGAAGGTTCTTGAGTTTGGTACGATTATTTTCTGCCTTGTGGTTTTAAGTTGCTTCTTGTAGATGAAAACAGGTTCCCTGAGAAATAAGGCTGTGAAAGCAGCAGTGTATTTTCTGTAAGTATGGATGCTTAAAACACATAGTACTTCATCTCTAATTATGTCATTTATGCCTCTTAGGGAAATAAAACTTATCTCTCATAGGGAGAGAATAAAGAAGGTGAATTGTTGCTTTAGTTAATCTATTTATAACTCCTGATGCGTTGATAGATGACAGGAGTGTTTTGGGTGTTTTGTTTTTGTTCCTAGCAACAAGCATTTGAATATGAATTTGGAGCAATGTATGCCTGGATGTTGTGTGTGTTCACTGTCATCATGGCCTATAGCATTACGTGTCCCATCATTGTCCCGTTCGGTAAGTTTTCTGATGAGCTGTGGGCACGGTGTGAGTGAGATGGGGTCATGTGGGAGGAT
>JAVJGJ010000032.1:27343887-27401035 GCA_035590215.1 Microhierax caerulescens | reverse complement strand
CAGCTGCTGTATTGGGATGTCCTCATCACTCAGGATTTTATAGACCAGAATGCAGAATTCCAGCTGCTTTAGTTATTTTTAAATGGAAACTGTTTGGCACATTTGATCATAGTGTTGCTGCTCTTTGAACCTTTTCAGTTCTGCTGTTTTCCCCATTTTGAGGTGGGAACAGAGAATACAGGGTTTGTGAAACAGGGTGATGGTATTTCCTATACTGTTCTGTAATCCTTCCTAATGTGTAGCATCTGGATTATGTTTTTGAACAAAACACGTCCGTGAATGAATGTTGTCACAGACTGTCGTAACCCTAATAGCTCACTCCTGAGTCAGTAGTCCACTTGAAGTCCAGCATTTCATATGTGAATTCAGCAGATTTTCCCCTCTCCCCTACATCGCTTCAGTTATATCTCAGTTGGATTTTTTTATTGCCTAGTTACTTGGAATTAGAAGATCCATCAGTACTTCTTCATAGTCTGCCATCTCATCCTCGCAATCCTAAATAACTTAGTATTAAGGAGCTTAGTCAAGAGTACCTTGCTGTTTCTTTTCCAGGTTGCTTATGGAAATATGAAATGGCACAGCTTTTGGTACGGCTTATTGCAGAACTGCTTTGGTGACGCTGCTCTTACGCTAGAAGTGACCTATATTGAGGTTCTATTTCTGTAAAGAAATGAAGAACCTAAGAAAAAGAAAATTTAAATATCTGGCAGCTGCTTCATGTGTTGTTAAACCCAGTGAATTGATACTTTCTAGTTTTGTAAACTAAATATAACATGCAATGTTTATAACTCAAATGCCTCATCTACATTCTAGTTTTAGGATCAATAGTGTGTACATTTCTAGGTAGAATACGTGCATTTCTGGCATATGAATGAAACACAATGAACAACAAAAAGCTGTTTTGGAGTCTGTAAATGTTGACCTTTGCTCTGAATAGCTTTTAGCTATACAAACAAATGTGCATCCACCTCTCCTTTACAAAAAAAGAGCTTAAGATGACCAAGCTGAAGTTAACCATGATGAAAAACACTGCTTTCCTCTAATAAGAGATTTTATCTGAGGGAAAAAGAACACATAGTAAAACGAATTTTGTACAATACAGAGCAAGCAAAAATGTAATGCCAAAAATCTTTTTAATTTCTCTTTGGAGCTTAAAATTTCTGTGGGTTATATTGTATTCTCTTGATACTTTGTAGAAATTTTCTGCTGGTTCCAAATATGTATCAGTCAATTACCAGACTTTTTGGTGGCCTTCAGAAGCCTAATGAAACCCGAGCATTTAGCAAGCTGAGTTGCAGCCCTGATTTCTTAGTGACTGACATTACAACTTTTTTTTATATGGGAGAGCAGGAACTGAAGGAAGAACTGATACAGGAGCAGAATTATTTTGCTGCTTCTGGGGATGCTGGGTAAGAAGTTCAGTGGGAAAAAGTCCTTTTGATGTATATAACCAGAGCGTAATTGCTTATAGCAATTATGAAATTTCAGTATCTTGTGCTGGGTTGATTTTTATTTATAAAGGAAAAACATTGGTCTGAAAGAGGATGGACTTCAGGAGTAACAGTGCATGGGCTGGAGTTTCCAGTTCTGCCAGTATTTTCTGGACATGAATGGGAGTGAAATAGCTGGTTCCCTTCATTTTCAGACTTCAGATTTATATGGCTGTAAGCATATAGTATAGAATTACCTGTGACCTTTCCAAATAAGATTGCCCAGTGGCAGTCTATAGAAAACACATATCTCATGGCTTAAGGTGTCAAAATTTAGGTCTCCTTTTTGCTTTATAGTTAAAAGCTGGCTGTGCTTTGTATTTGTTGAGAAGCTATCTTTGGTTTGCATGTGAAGCTTGACAGGAAAAAAATGTCTGTGAGCTTTATATACTAGTTTTCCTTTTTAAATGTCATGGGTTTTTTTTGAAAATCAGAATTCAAACAGGATGATAACTAACTGCATGTTCAGTGAAAAGTACTGACAGGAACATGCTGGCCACCGCTTTGAGGAGGATGTGCTGATTTTTGTGTTAGTAGTGAGTTCCCCAAAGAGATAAAAAAGCTTTGAATAATCAAAAAACTGTATTTTAGCCAACTTAGAAACATGTTTCTTTTTCTAAATACAACTTAAAAAACCCCAAAACTAAAGAAAATACAAACCAAGTTGAGGAATAAAAGCAAAGGGGTTGTTTACAGCCTTTCCCACTGTATTATTGCAGGAAAGTCTGTCCTTTCAGCCAGCCTAGTGGCTTTGGCAGCAAATTTTCCTTATTACTTTTAGGAAGTTCTTTATATTTTCTCTGCCTGGCTTTTACTTGTTTTCCTCTTTTCCTCATCTTCCTCTTTGCTTTCCTTTGCAAAGACTCCCATGAGCTGGAAACTCTTCAGCTCCCTGCAGTGTTTCCTTGCTGCTGCCCCTGGATTTTTTTCTGACCTGTCCTGTTTTCTCCTGCCATTAGGGTGTTCCCATCCTTATGCCAGTTAAGTTGTATGTGCATGTAGTATTATGCAGGTGGAGAGGGACATGTACATTTTGATGCTTCTGTAAAATTTTAATAAATACTAGCTGACTCTAGTTTATCTGAAAAATGTAATTTGTTTGAGGGTGGTCTTCTTCAATGAGTATTTGTGTTACTGCTATTTCACTGTACTTTTATTTGCTGCTTTGAGTATAAAATACCGTGCAAAGAACTAATGTAACTCCATATCCTGAACTGGGAAGATTGTATCAGTTAGTAAGTTATCAACAGCAGCTTTCTATTCTTACCTCTTGAAAGCTGTCTCGGAATGTTAAATTAGTTAAGATGAAATTGGATATATGACTCTTTTTACTGTAAACATAATAAAACTATTATCTGGCTCAGAAAAATGGCATGTAGAATTAAGATTTTTTTGTAGGTGCAAATGCTGTGCTTTTGTTCTTGCTGGTGCAGAGATTGTTGATTAGTTTATCTCTTTTTGTCCTCTAATGGTTGCTTGATATTTCTGGTTTTCACTTTGCAGCTTAGTCTTTTTCCTTTTTTCATGATTGTAGACAGTTGCAAGAGCAACAGAGGCAGAAGGAGCTGGAACGGGAAAGGCTGGATCGTGAAAGAATGGAACGGGAGAGGCTGGAGAGAGAGAGGCTAGAAAGGGAAAGACTTGAAAGAGAGCGCCTAGAACAGGAGCAACTGGAGAGAGAACGGCAAGAAAGGGAACGGCAAGAGCGCCTAGAAAGGGAGAGACAAGAGAAGGAGAGGCAGGATCGAGAGAGACTTGAACGACTTGAACGGGAAAGGCAAGAAAGAGAACGGCAAGAACAGTTGGAAAGGGAACAATTGGAATGGGAGAGAGAGAGAAGAATTGCAAATGCTGGTAAGAATTTCAAAACCAAGTGTATTCAAGTACCAGACTACTCTTTATGTGTTTGGGTAATGGAGTGGGAGAAGCAACAAAGGGTAGTGAGTACAGTTGTGTAACGACAGTCGGTATTGCAGGCTTCTGGAATTGCTTTTTTTTTTTTTTTTTAATGGCAAGAAGTCCTAAGAGCTTTGACTTTCCTGTCATTATTTTTCATTAACTCTGAAATAATTTTTTTTTTTTTGCACTACTTGCTCACTCCATTGCTTGAAGAATTTGAATTGTATTGGGCACCTCCAACACTGGTTAAAGTATGATGAGTTAAAATTTCGAAATACCATATAATTGTTGGCTCTATTCAACAAGATGTATTCTCATCACACAATTTTTTTGGGGAAAACTGCAACCTAAACATATCAGGTGGAGTGTGTGCATGTAGAAGGTATGTAACTATATAAGGCAAAGTAATAGTGCAAGAAATGCCTTTCAGTATGAAGTCTTGCTTAATTTGTCATTGTAGTAACATTTCAGTGAAACGTATTGTATGTATTTGTAGGTAAGATAATGCACTGCCTGCGGAAATGTGTCCAGTGATAACTGAAAGCTTTCTCGTTTTGGTAATATCATGGAACATTAGTCAAGCACTTGGTTGTTCTGTAATAACAAACTCAGTTTATGTAAGTCAGGTTATGGTAAAAGTCAAGGAATACTATGTAAGAGCTAGTCATTTTAGAGCAGAGGATTTTTGGTCTTTTTATTCCCAGTACTTTGAAGTTTGCGATGGAGCTTTTTCTGGGGAAGAGAAAGATGATATTTGCTGCCTATGGTATGAGTTTTTTTTCATGGGGTTGTAACAAATGTTAAGATCACTACACTTGCTTGCAGTTTGCAACCAAACAAGAAGATAAAAGCTGATAAGTCTGATTAATCAACGCTATATCTAATCCATCTCAGAGATGGGGTTTGAGAAAACTTACTGCAGAACATACTTGTAAATTCAAATGTTGGCACAAAAATAGTTGTTAAAATTTTACAGCAGCTGTTGATAATATGTAAAACTTTCCTAACAGTATTTTCACTTGTGCCTAATCCTCTGGTACTAACTATAGTCTACATTTATACATTTTGTTTGAATGCTGGTTTTGTTGCTTCATTAGCTCCCTTTTTCTCTTTCTCCTTTTTTTATCCTGCCTTTGCTGCTGCTTTCCATCTTCTGTCCAGCTCCATCTTTCGACAGCTCCCCGTATAGCACTCCACTTCCTGAATACTCCAGTTGCCAGCCTCCTTCAGCACCTCCTCCATCATATGCAAAAGCAGTCTCAGCACCAATGTCAGAGGCCACACCGGAGTATGCTGTAGTGACTTCTGCACCACCGACTTCCACTCCCCCTACACCGCCTCTAAGGCACTCTGCATCACGTTTTGCTACATCTTTAGGCTCAGCTTTCCACCCTGTTCTCCCCCATTACGCTACGGTTCCTCGTCCGCTGAACAAAAGTTCTCGGCCCCCTTCTCCTGTCAATGCCCTGGCGACTTTGCCTCCAAATACAAAGCCTGTTGCCTGGTCTGCGCCCAGTTTTGCCCCCCTTCCCCCATCTCCTCCAGTAATGATAAGCAGTCCACCAGGCAAAGCTACTGGTCCAAGACCTGTCCTCCCAGTGTCAGCTTCTAATCCAGTGACCCAAATGTCCACGTCTCCTACGGCTCCTAACGGGCTTCCTGAAAACCTGGCTTATCCGGTTCCTTCACCTTCTACCTCAGGTCCAACTCCGCCTCCGCCACCTCCTCCCCCCCTACTGCCTTCCTTTCCGCCTCTGTCACTGTCTGGACCTCAAGCTTCTCCTTCTCCCAACTCCCCGAATGCCTCGACTCCCTCATCCAAGCCTAGTGTTCTCCCTTCTCCCTCTGCAGCTACCCCTGCCTCTGTTGAGAACTCTCTAAACTCTGTGCTGGGAGACTCCTCTGCTTCTGAGCCAGTCTTGCAGGCAGCCTCTCAGCCGATTGAACCTACGACCCAGCAGGGTAAGGCTTTCTGTTATTGCTACTAATGCACTAATCAGGAATGCAGTCGAAACCAATTGGTATCAAAGCCCGTAACTGCCCTGAAGAATTAATACCATGCTTCCAAAGTTGCAGTGATCTTAATACCACAAGGAAATACCATTTGGAAAACTGGGGTAAGGGAAACTTTAAAGCTCCGTGGGTAACAGCTGGCGTGGCCTGTCGTAAGTAAAATTCGGATTTCCTAAGCTCTCACCTCTTGAGAACCGAGCTTGTTGAATACTAGCTTGGTAAATCTTGCACCGTTAGTTTATTTGGAACAGGCAGCATTGTTAGTTTCCTAATGGCAGCCAGCGTGGAGGAACATACATGAGGCTTTGGACATGTGAGTGACCTTAAGTGAGGAATGATCTGAACCACTTTGATGCTCTGTGTAGTTGCAGATTTAGAAAGTAGTAGGTAACACCTACAGCATTTCTTTCTGGACGGTGGTTGTATTTCGATACGTGGCTGTACACGTGCATATCTGTAGAGGCAAGTCTTCTGTGATATTCTACCAGCGTAGCAGAAAAGACTTTAGAAAAAAAATTTTGGTTGAGCAGGTGACAGTCTTAATGAACACACTACAAATACGATGGAAATGTGTTTCACGTGGGTGTCAATGTCTTTGTTAACCTGAATCCTGCTTTTATACTGATTTAATAGGCTTAAGTCTTAGTACATAAGCCTGCAGTAGCTCAGCTAAAGGTTTGGGCAGAGGGGCTCCTGGGGGATGAGCAGGCAGTGGCTTCATCGCACACGAACCATGCAGAGTAGATCCTGTTTATACCTTCTTGTCTTCAGTGAAGGTGTGAGCTACTCTGGGATGGAGTGGAAATAGGGTGGCCTCACCGGTATCAGTGTGGAATAGAAGTGTGTGCTTGGGTGGTGAGTGACGTCAGGAGAGTTTAAAAGGCTTTTTTAGATTTACACAGTGCTTAGCGGAGTAGGAAGCCAGGAAGACTCATGTATGAAGTTCCTGCCTGTAGACATTGTTTAAGGTAGTTTTGCAGCATTTTTAGTAGCTTATGGCAGTTTGGGCGAAGCAGGGGGGAGGATGTGTGGGGCTGTTTTCTTAGTCACAATTTCTTAAACTGTTCCTATAATAACAACACAGTGTTCATCAGAATATTCTTTCTTCAGAACACATTTTGTGTCACGTATCAATGTGAATTTAAAGCGTTATAGGAATCACAGATTAAAAAAAATTGAAGAGCTTGTTCCCATCAGCTTAAAATATGTCAGTCTTCTAACTCACTAATTAGTGTTTTTCTTAAATTATTGGAGTTGATTCCTGGAATGTTTTTTAGAGGAAAGATTTTTATACACCTTAGAAATTAGCATTGGAACTCAAACAGTTCAAGGGTTCAGATATTTGGGCGGAGTGTTAAATGCTTGTTAGTACAGTGCAAAGTCACGCTGTGTTTAGCACCGTTTGGACACACAGCGTTGTTCCTGTGCGGTATGACACTCGTGCCTTACTTGGCTCTCTGTGAAAGTTTTGCCTGTTTCCCGGTGTAAGATTCTTCTCGGTTGCAGCACAGAACCTGACTGGAGGGGTTTTGTATGTAAATGTCTCTGAAACTGTCTGATCTCTCGTAGCACGCTATGTAATATTTTCAGTGGATTTAATAAGAATGCTTCTCTCCTCCTGAAACTTGCCGTGTTTTCTTGCTTACGATAAGGACCCTTACCAGTAGTAACGTCTCATACACTGAGCAAAAGCAGCAGTATTTCAATGGAAAGAAGATCCTCCTTTTCTAAATCCTTAATAGTCTTATTTGTTTTCTTTTTGATACTAGGTGTTGTCCAAGGACCACCTGCACCTCCTCCCCCACCCCCCCTACCCCCTGGCCCAGCTCAGTCTTCAGTAGCAGCCCCACCTCCTCCTGGCCCACCACCACCACCTCCGCTTCCACCTTCAGGGCCGCCGCCACCACCACCACCACCTCCTCCACTTCCTAGCCAAGTTCCTCCTGTTCCCCTTCCGCCTCCTGCTCCCCCCCTCCCTGCCTCTGGATTTTCAGTGGGATTTGTGCCCGAAGAAAATCGCCCTTTAACTGGACTAGCAGCTGCACTTGCTGGAGCCAAACTTAGGAAAGTCTCACGGGTAAATACAACTCTTGTTTCTTTTCACAATTCCTGTTTCTAAATCCTGTATTCGTGAACTGGTTGTAATTTTTGTTCAAGATGAATAGCAGTATCAAGACTTTTGGGGTACGCTTAATTCATTAATAAAAAAGCTTTACAGGATGTACTGCCAGCCCATCATATTCTTTATATGGTTTTTTCTTTCTCATGTGAACTTCGCTTCTTCCATTAAGTCAGCTATCATTTTATTTGCACTTCTGCTGTTATTTTGTGTAATACGAAGGGTGAAGACTCCTCCAGTTCAAGTGGAGGAGGAGGAGGCTCTGCTTCATCTAAAACAGATGGTGGCCGTGGAAATGGACCACTTCCCTTGGGAGGCAGTGGGTTGATGGAAGAAATGAGTGCCCTGCTGGCCAGGAGGTAAGGAGCTGTTTCTGCTGTGCTCCAGCTGCTTAGTCATCACAGAGGTAGGATTTTGGGTGCCAGTTTGCAGCTGGCTAAGGATCAAATAAACATCGGCTTGCTCATGCGGTTGCTTTGTGAAGTTGATAACATTTTATGAATAGCCATTTTTACTTGAGTGTAATTCAGTACTTCTGTGTAAGTCTTTGTGCAGCAATAGGGGAGGGGGTATAGACTTCAAGAGGAGAAAGAATTACATGCTTGCTATGGTGGGAGGGCTTTGTCCCTGAAAAAATTTTGAAAGTACTTTTTTAAATGCTAGTTTTTAATTATCGAGCTGTCTTTAATTACACTAAACAACATTCTCACATCTTAAAGCCGTGATGATCTTGGTAACTTTTGTCTCTCCTTATAGGAGAAGAATTGCTGAAAAGGGATCAACAGAATCAGAGCAGAAAGAAGATAAAACTGTGAGTTGAGAAATATTGTATACTTCACATTATTCAGTGCTAGATTATGAGAGAGATTCTAATGGTGTATGTGAGAATATATTTATACTTTACTCTCTCTGTATATATATACACACACAACCACCACTTTGTGAAGTGCCTAGTGCATGCACGTTTTCTACATACAATTGAGCAGAACCATTTAAATCTATATAAAAAGTGAAATAAATATATAAACAGTTGAGATGAATCTGTTAGATTCACAAGAGTCAAAGGTGGTGTTTTTTTCTCTCTCTTCCTCCTCCCCCCTTCTCCCCCCTTCTCCCTCTCTTCTCCTTTTTAATCAGGAAGAATCAGAGTCTTCAGCTTCTAAGGTTTCTTCAACAAGCACACCTGGTAAGTAGCACAGGTTTGTGAACTCTGACTCTGTGATGCTGAACCCTAATGACAAGTCTTAGTCAGCTGTGCTGAATTTTGGAGCCTCCTGCATCTGCCATGGTTACAGCTGGCATTTTGCTGTAGAATGGTTCCTGGTGCAGAAATGTTTCAGAAGATGGCAGATAAAATGAACGTTCACTGGAACGCTGCACTTCGTGCACCTGTGTCGAGGCTATGGGGCTGATGCATAGAAAGCAGTTGGTAGGGAAGGTGAAAGCAAGTTGTCTTGTTCGTTACAGGACACAAGTTGGGACAGAAGTTTATTTCCTTCAAAGCAGATGTACAAGACTGTCAGGCAGAAAGAGTTGCCCCTTCCAGATGTATTGGCCAGGATGTATTGTCAGCATGGTACATATTCATACTGAAAACGCTTGTGCCTACAAGGACTCAAGTGATGCTCCGTACTTTCCTTTCCTGTCCTTAGTAGTACCTTCTTGTCCTGCCTTAGCTTCCCTGGCCACCTCTTGCTACATGCATAAACAAGGGGGAGGATGTAGCGTATAACCTGCAGTTTGTCATCCCAAAAGGTACTGGAAGCGGAAGGAAAATTACTGGGTAATGAATATGCCAGTCTTCAGTATGTTCTAGCTTTCTCAGTTGATTGCTTGCCCATGTGCGTGCTTCTTCACGAGGTGATGCAGCCACTGGACGGTGTGCGGGCCTTAATGCTGAAAACCAGTGCCATGGAGTGAACAAAACCCAGGCAGCCACTGGCTGTGGGTTACAAAGGAGAGCTCGGAGCTAAGTGTGTCCGGATGGAAATAACTGCAAAACTGTTAGTACTGAGATACAGCTGGCAGTCTAAAGAAATTAGGCTATCAGACAATAGATTGCCTGTCTACAAAGCAATAGATCGCTTAATACAAATCAAGTTTTTCATCCTTTCTCCACCCCCCACCCCCCCTGCCTTAGCTCAGCAGTTTGCTTCATTCTGTTTAACACAGAGGTGATACCAGCCTGGGGGAAGAGACTGGTTTTGGAACACTTCTAATAATATAGGCCCAAAGGAGGGAAACAAAAACCAGTGGAAGTGGTTCCTTTAATTGGCTGTTACAATAAGAAGCCTCATCAAACTTCTATTAAAAAACATCAAATGCGTCTAGAGGTTTGGCTTTTTCCTTCCAATGGAGAGATTTCACTTCGTTTCTTGATTACGGTGATGCAGTGACTCATCATTGGAACATGTCTTCAAAATGTTTAAGAGGAATACCTGGTCAAAGATTTGTATAATTATGTCTAATTATAATTAATAATATAACTGAAATTGTTATACACAGATTTGCTAGCTTTTACCTCTTCACTGCTACTCCTGTGTGCTGCTGTCATGAACAGACTATCAGAGTTGCATATTCTTTGTCAGGAGGAGCATGATGCTGAAAGGGGAGATGTTTCTTCTGTCCTGAGCTTGGGTCTCCTAGCATTTATTTTGATACATTTCCACTCTGTTAAAAGGGGTGCACCCTCTCTGTCCCACCCCCCTGTTGCTTACAGGGAGAGTTACGCCATGATAAGTTACATATATTAGTCTTTTTTTGTTTATAGTACATTCCTTTTAAGGGAGTAAACAGTGTCACATAAAACAAAGTGAAATGTGTTAGGTAACAATATAAACAAAACCAGCTTAAAACTAGGAGATAGGCAACAGATGTATGACCCTTGGGTAATGTTTCTGTTTCAGCTAGATCAGAATTATCAGGTGATCCTTGAGCAAGTGGCAGCCTTAGCAAAAATTTCTTAATTTTGCGGATACAGCTAAAACAACTCCTGTGGCGGAACAAGTCTTGAAGCACGGTATATCAGATTAAGCTTAAGACTTACTACTAGCCCTGGCAACCTGTGGTTGGCTGGGTCACAGGCTGTGCTAGCAGACTTGTGCAGTTCAGACCGTGTTGTTACTACCTAGCTATGTCCCAGAGAATTCCTGGTCAATATGGGACTCTGAAAGGGCATTTCTGCAGCTCAGGTTGCCCAGCTTAGCAGAGCTGAGCAACACAAAAGAAAGGAAACAAACCAAACAAATAAATCCCAAATCTGAAGTAGAGACCGATAAGGTCAGTAGCACATTGAAATCCTGTGTAAGTGGCGATAGCAAGTAATAACAATTCACACTACGGGAAGACTGAACATGTGCAGATTGTAAGGAATGAAGCATTATATAAGGACAGCTATGTCCTGAGGAAGGCCTTAGGTGAGACCACTAAAGGTGATGGTGGGGAAGTCATTGACCATGCAAGAACACAAAACAAACAGTCCTTAACTGAATTGTTTGCCTTGTTTTGGCTGTGATTTCTGTCTGTCTGCCGTTGACAATCCAAGCTGCTCAATAAAGCTAGCTTTCACGCCTGTCTGGATCGCCGTAATACACTCGTGATGTCAGAGTTTATTGGAGAAGTTTCTAAGCAGAACTGAAAGCAGGGTCCGTAATGGGAAGCGAGGGCTTTTTAAACTTGACTGTAGATCAGACTCTTGTGCCTATAAACTAGGTCCAGTGTATAACGAAGCGCTTGCCCGTAGAGTCTAAGATGGCCAGACGGGAAAGGAGATGGACAATAAAACTTTGAGCCATGATCTCTTCTGGATCCAAGGGCAATGTAACTTTAGTTTTGAGTCTGTATTATTTTGGAAGGGAGAAATGATGTTTTGCAGCTTTAAAAGTATCTTTTTGGGGAGTAGGCTTTGGAAAATAGACACCTTGTTGCTGAGAGGTATTCTAGTTGTGTGAGGTTGTATCATCCCTGCTGTCACTTCATTGAAATCAACACTGAATTAATTTTATGTAACACATTAACAGCTCAGGAAAGCTCCTTAGCTTAAAAATCTTCCCCCAGTATTTGAAGCTGACTGTATTTGATTATAATTCCAGAATTCCATGTTTCACAACTGAAGCAGTCAGGTACATGAAGTGTAGACAGACTTTTTCCCAGTTGGATTAGGAATCAAATGGCTTTTACGTCATCTAGAACAAAAGTGAGGCTTTAGGATGCTATCACAACATAAACGGTAGTATGATTAAAAATAAGATGGACACAACTTACTTGTAGTTTAATACTGAAGGTATTTTAAGGAGGTAGTTTAATACCGAAGAACTAATGCAATGCAGTAACAAAAAAAACCCAGACCAACAGCTGACTTAAGTTGCCAGGTACTTGGAAGTTTCCTCACATAAATTACACACAAGTAGAAAAAGACACGTATTAATCTTCTCTGTGTTTTTCAGAACTAACAAGAAAGCCTTGGGAAAGAACAAATACAGTGAATGGAAGCAAGTCACCTGTTATCTCCAGGTACTCCCTTTTGTACAAGCTATCTTTTCCTTACATTTGCTGTTGTTGCTCATGCTGCTGAAGCTACTGGACTAAAATAGCAAAAAAAAAAATTAATAGTATTAAAAGTGAAATGTATGGGTTTAAAATTACTGCTGTGGAACTGCTCTTTAATTAGGAATCAAGAGTTGCTTTTGGAGAACGCTACTAAATGAAAGTTTTGATAGTAAAGTCAAAAGTAAAACCCCAAAAGATTTCTTAACAATTGCTGATGTGTAACTCGAATTATTAAGGTGTATGTTTGCCTACAGCGATAGTTAATTCTTTCTATTTCCTTATATTTTAATGTTTGAAATTTCTTGCAAGGGAAGACCAAATTCAGTGCTGTGATTCATATATTCAGTAGTAGACCTAGTGATAGGTTTTGTCCTCTCCATTTCTGCACTGCTCATAGAACGGTTGTCTAGATACTTAAGCCACCTTGGTAAGATTTGATTCTGTGATAATTCTTGGCAGCTGTCTCACACCAATCCAAGGAGTTCCATCCTAAAGAAATGTGAGAAGTATTATACATCCTTCAGTGCATTAACCGATCTTTGGTTACTTGTCAGCTGGAACTTTGGTAGGCAGTGAGTGTTTCGGTAGACATTTCAGTAATGCAAAAGAGTGAAATAGCTGCTTTAGCAATTTTTTTTTATTTTTTGATGTATACTTAAGTGCCGTTTACCTTAAGCAGAAGGCTTGTGGTTCATATTAGAATTGCTGTATATTCTGTGTACAGAGGTTAAAGGATTCTGACCTGTGATAATCTGTCAAAGTTACCTGAATTTCTTGAAAGAACATGTTAAACTTGAGGGTGTTGTGTTTGAAATTTCTTGAATTCTCCTTAAAATTCTGGCCTGTTGGAAATGGCTACGCAAGATTTGGTGATTAGAGAAGAAAAACCAATTATTCTCTAAGTGGCAGTACTTGTGGTTGAGGTTGCCATCAAGGTCTTCGGTTCTGAAATGCAACACTAAGCACTCTCGGCAGATACCAGTATCCTTGTCTGCCTTTCAGCTAAGTCCAGGAGCTTAAAATATCTGCAGCCTTCATTCTGGTTCTTTGCTTTGTTTTTTGTCAAAAAGCAGGTGACACTGGTGGCAGTGTCCTCTCTGCTATACCATCAGCGTAGCGAAATACTGCTTTAGCCTTGACTTCCCCCAGCTTCATCCTCCTCACTCCCCAGTAGCTCTTACCTGCTTTAACCAAAGTCCCTCTGTTTTCAGGGAGCTTGAGGTATCGATACGTGGCATTGAGGGGGAAACGTGTCACAGAAATAATTTGTGTAAGGAATCCTAAAGAGCATTTTAGATTTCATATTAAGACAGCTGCTGACCTGGCCCTTTGTCTATAGATACTCTATGGGTAAGCAATTGAAGAAAGGAAAGTGAAAGCCTTAATAAATAGGGCAGCCCTTCAGATCAGACCCCTCTGGGGAGTCTGGGATGTCCTTAAGTCTTCATTCTACCTGTCCCTACAGACGTAGCTTCCTGTAAATGGGTTTGTGCATTCTATTTCATTGATCTTGTTTCAGCAGGTGAAATTCAAAGATTTCTGAGGTCTGTTTAAACATGTTTTCTGAGACTTCGAGGTGTACAGGAGTACAGAGGAGTTTTGAGACTTATTGAGACAATCTCTCCATCAAGCCTTTGTCTTCAGCCATCCAATGGAAAATGTTGATAGAATTCAGGTTGATGAGGGCCTCACTGGGTGTATACTTTAAAAGTACTTCCAAAATAAGAATTCAGTGTTGATCAAACAACAGTAGTATTTTCCAGTGTGGCCGTATCCTGCTGGAAGGTGTCATAACATATATTTTAAGACTGCTGGTACAGTTTTCTAGTCAATGTTGAGAGTTTGCCCTGCCAGGATGAGGGGTTGTGTCACAGACCAAGAAAGAAACAGTATTAGTAGAAGTCTCTCTTGACTGTCCCTTACATTTTCCTTAATTCTCTACAGGTGCCAAGTGTATTTTGCAAGCAGCTTGTTAAAGTAACTTTCTTTGAGTTAGTCAAAGTGTGCTGCTGTTTGAAACATCAATACTGTTTGTCAAAAGGGGATCTCTTTCGTCTGGTAGGGATTGGGAACCTGCTTCTGACCTCTGCAGAGAGGATACGAGTCATTTACAGGGATTAAACAAAGTGTTCCTAAGAAACTGGCAAGGAAGCAAAATTTTCTCGCAGAGCTTCCGAACAGGTACACAATGAAGGAGTTGTTAATTCAGAATGAATGTTCTAAGTACTTAAAAATAACTAGGGTCCTGGTTAAAATCAGGCTTTTTTTGGCAGCAGACTTTGAAAAGACTGAAGCTGTGTGCCTTCAGTATTTCTTGAAACGTTCAGATAGAACCCTTGGAACTCAACTAGTGGAACTCTGTGGTATTTGAAGTGCTAAAACTGAACAAATTAAGGCCTATTATAGCTTGTTAAGGTAGTATTTCTCCCCTTCGTAGACGGGAATCTCCATGGAAAAATCTGCTTGGTTCTGAAAACAGGTTCTATGATTCATTAAACAGGTATCATCCTGTTGGGATTTAAGACTTTGTAATAACCATTTTGACCAGTTCAGGGTTGGACTTTTTCTACATGGATTGGTAATCACCACACACATCACCAGGTTCCTCTTCACATGTTGTTCGTCCAGTTTAGCCTGGTTTTGGACTGGTTAGGAGCAGATGGTGTCAAAGGCAAATTAAGATGGCTTAAGAACCAGCTATGAATTCATATTAAGTACTGGTTTTCTGGCAGTCACCACCTGCAAAGGTACACGTTCCTGTTGGATACGCAGGGATTTAGTGAACCATTTGCAGTGTTTTGAGAAGCAGGTTTTCAAAACTGTGTAGGTTTACATACACAGGAATAATAGTTTTCCAATTAGTTTTCACATCTGCTTTTTGCAAATTAAGTAAAGATAACAAACACATTTTGCCTGGCACAAAAATCAGAAAGGAAAAAAACCACAAACAAAAAACAAAAGGACTTGTTAAACATAAATTAGTGGTTCTGTTTGGAACATATTCACAAGTTAGAATTAACATCATGTGTATCTTAAGCTGTAGATCTCAGTTTTGCTCTCTGAAGTGGTAGTCATGAAGTACTGACATTGGAAGCCTTCAGCTTTTAAGAGCTTTCCACAGGTGAACGTGTCACAGAGCCTCTTGGAATTACTGAGTCAAGTTCCAGCCTTGTTTTTCACGAAGGTGTTCATTGTGGTGACTGCTTAATCTTTTGTATGAAAAGTTCCCCTTGTAGCTACTTATCTTGGGTGGTGTATTCTGCATGTTGGCATGAATAAAACCTTTATCTTGCATGCTTGATTTAAGGTGTTTTAGGGACTATCAAGGTTGCCTCACTGTCCTGTTAGGCAATGCTATGAAAAACCACACGGGAGAGCTCTTCAGCCATCTTACAATCGAATGGCTAGGATGGTTTATTCACTAATTTCAGTAGTTAAAGGTTTTCCTAATGGCAACTGTGTTCACCGTTAATCATTCTTCCGAGCAGGCTAAAGAAGGAAAAACAAGGTAATTTTGTGGGGAAGACAGCTAGATTTGCCTGAGATTAGAACTTAGCTAGTTTATAGATTGCAGTGCCTCATATTTGAATGAAGACTATCTTGCATTTTGGAAAGCAAAAACGGAATACTTAAGACTGAGTGGTGGAGTTTATAAAGAGGCTTTCCTGTTCAGATTTTTGACAGATAGCAGGAGTATATAGTATATGATTGCTAGAGCTGTCTTTTATTCTAAAGATCTGAAACAAAAGGAACAGTAGTCTGTCTGTGGAGAGCTGCTCTTTAAAGTAATATCACTGAAATATTAGACATAAAAAAAAAAATAATTAAAATATTAAAGTACATTCTTGTTCGGGTTCTTCTATTAAGGCAGCTAGCAGGTGCCTTAACTGCCAGGAACTGCATTTGAGAGGACACTGATTCTGTTTTCAGTTGTGTTGGGTAGAGGCTGTAATGCCATAATGTATGGGAACAAAGCGATAGTCAGTGGAAATGATCAGAAACTTTATATGGAGAATATGGGAAAACTCAAGCTGTTCTGCTTGGAGCAAGTCTGTGTTCACAGTTTGAGGTGTAAACTGCAAGTAACGCTTTAAATATCAGGTATGTAATGAAGCAGCCATTGCCAAAGATCTCAACTTGATGAATGTTTCCGAGCAAGGAATTCTTTCATAATGAGCTAAGCACTGTCTGTATCAAAATAGTCGTAAAAGATCCTGAACTGTGGTTTGTCTTCATAGCATTAGCGCATGCTGCAGATTTTCTGGTGGTTGTAAGACAAATTCTATTTTCCAGCTTATTCCACTATCCAGTTCTTGAATATTTTGTTTTCTGTCTTACTCGGTGGATCATGTATTTCATTTTGGTGTGTTTCAAGCAGTAATAATTTTAGCAGTTTCTCTCTTGGAACTTGCATTTAAGCAGCTGTAGACTTGCATCTAAACAGCTGTAACAACTGAGTATTGTGATCTCAAGTGAAGAACCAGTAACAACACGGGATATTTCTGCACCTCTCTGCTTCGATGCAAAGTCTGGCAGCAAAGGGACAGTTAATACAGTCCCTTCTGACTGTTAGCATGGTTAGCTGCTGTCAGTTTTTTCCTAAATGGGTGCCACAAGGCTTAAAATAACTGACTTGTCAATGCACAGAAATAGTTGTGAAGCATTGAAAAAATTGTTAAGAGGTTTCTACCAGGTGCACTGGAGTTACTGCCTTTTGAAAAGGTGAATAGGCTGGGGTGTACCGATTTAAATTGGCCTGTCGCCAGAATTAATCACTAGCTATGAATATATATAAAGGTTTTCAGGGATTTTTTTGAATGTGCCAGGCTCTTCAATGACACAGGCATGCCCCATAACATTTAGGGGTTGTGGGGAGCAAAAATAGGCAGTTTGTGTCCCGTGTTGTTTCTTAACGTTTTTCACACTGGGGACCTACGAGAGGTAGAAGCATCCGCTGGAGAGCACAAACCTGAGGAAGTTCCTGTAGTATCAAAATGACATTTTGGTGGTATGCCCTTTTCTGTTGAGTGTTTTCCTTCACTTAACAAGTATGAAAATAGTCCTGTCAGATCATTGAAGTCATCAAAACAATCCAATATGAGGCTCATTCAGTTCGTACTGAACAAAGTATAATCTGGTAATTTCTTCATGGATGAACTGCTGTCTTGTAAGCGAAGATGCATGGAGGCTGAAGGCAGTGATTTTGTAAAAACAGGCCAATGAAGAAATACATATAGGTTCACTATTCTTTTTCTTCTGAGAGAGAACACAACTTTTTGTGTTACCTAAATTAAAAATACATAAATGGAAGGCCTAAAGCAATGGGTATGCTGCTTGTGCCTCACACATTCTGCTTTATTCTGATAAAAGATAGTTTTATGCTGTATATCTGAGAGAAGACAAGCGCAGAACTGTGCCGTTCCTGTTGGTTTGTCTTTTTTTTTTGTTCCTTACCACCTTCCATTGTAATAAATAAGGCTGCACCTTCAGGTAACGAATCCAGAAAAATGGAGTGTTCAATGAATTCCTGCTTTGTAAGAATTCTGAAGTGAGACACAGAGTTTAGGCCAGGCTTTCTTGTTCAGTGATGCCACATACAAGGATGATGAAATAGGACCCAGTTTAGTCTATTAATACCCTGCCCTTCCTTAACGTTAGCGTACTGTGGGAACAGTTAGCGTACATCGGGGAAGCCTCTTGACAGGGAGTGTCACAGTTTTATCCACAGCCTCTTTTTGGCTTAACATTTTATGGAGTAATGGAGAGAGAATATAGCCAAGATGTATAAAAGTAATTAAGAACAGCAGAACATTCCTCCCTCTGTGGCCCACGCCACCTGTGTCCATCCCTGCTTTGAGAGAACCGTTTTTGTGTCCCCGCATTTAGCATCTAGGTTCTGTCTCTGCTCATACCTGTAGGTGTGCAGGGCTCTGTGGAAGCGTAGTAAGTACACGAGTCTGAGTTACACTTTGTATAAGCAGAAGGGATCAGAAAAGAGAAGTGAGAAGGTAGACAACCCGCTGCTTCTGGAATGTGTGGTAAAAATGCAAGATGGTGTTGGTAAGCAAGTTTTTAATGTCTTGAGAGAGTATTATGTAAGCAAACATTGAATGTGACATAGTGAAAAACACTAGAACTTTCTCTCAAGCATATTCCTATAAATCTTGCAGCTGTTGCTGTATTTGCATTCATTAGCTTTAGAAAGCAATTGATGGAGTAATTTAGGTGGGAAGGGAGTTAGATGAGGTTGCTCAGCCGTGTCCTGTCAAATGTTGAAAATCTGCCAGGGTGATTCCACAGCATTGGTACAGTTAGAGCATCCACACGTAGTCATTAGCAGGAGTGTTTCTTTGAGAGGGCCTCTTTTGTAACGAGTAAGCAGTTGAAGAGGGAGAAGGGAAAGCACGTTTGAAGGTGTTCAGCTTTTCATGCCTATTATGAAAAAATCAGAAACCACTGACAGTGAAATCTGTCTGCTGCTTGAAAGGTTCTTGTTTTGAACTAATATGGAAATTAATATTTCCAGCGTGTGGAAAATGTTCCTTCTTGTTGCTTTCTATTGTGTGGTGTTTTGGGTCTGCCTGATATTCCCACCCTCCCACTTGCAACATTTCTTTTTTTTCTTTTTTTTTTTTTTTTCATTCTGATTCTTTACTATGTTTTCAATAGATGAATGTTAGCAAGTTTGGCGGGGAAGTCCTATGTACCCTGTAATAATGAGTGACCAGTAATTCATGGGTCTGTTTTTGTACTGCAGACCAAAATCTACACCAACGGGGCAACCCAGTGCCAATGGAGTACAGTCAGAAGGTCTGGATTATGACAGATTGAAGCAGGTATGTATGAAAGGCTTTCAATAGAAAACTTGGGTGTAAGGACCTGTAGCTGTCCAGTACGTGTTTTTAATTGTTTTGTTCACTAGTTCCAAATTTAAATGATGATTTTTTAATTATTAGTCATTTTTTTCCCCAGACATGTTTAAGTATTCTTATGAGCTGTAAGTGTAGGATGGCAGCTTACACAGCCCCATTGCTTTATCACAGAAGCTTGTTCCTGCTTTGGCATGAGTCTGGTGTTGGTACTGTCTATAGATGAACTGGCAAAATGGTTTGACTGGGAGACCTTCCCTTCGCTTCTCTCTACCCAGACAAACAAGCCTTCAGACCAGTGTTAGCAGAGCAGGTATCACCATGTTTTAATAGCAGATGTGACCATCCGTGGTCATGAGTTCAGTGGTGAAAGAGCATCCAGTGATACCACCTTTTGTGTAGCTGTCCTGGCTAAGAGCAGAGGAGCAGCTGGGAAGGGAAGGCGGCAGCAACTACATTTTCTTGGATGAGGACAGGATGTAGCGGGATGCTTTGGAAATTGTTTGGTAACAGTTACCTGTAGCTGATGGACCTTTGTCAAGTACACTTGCCAGACAAACCAGTGCCACCAGAGGCTCAGCATGGGATCTCTTGTGACTTGTATGAAGACAGGAGCTGTTGGTTAAGAGCACTAGTGATCTGTAGACTGAGCAGACATTCACGTTCTTAAGAACAGGAGCCCCAGAGGAGCAAGTGAGTGTAAGGTATTTGTGTTCCTCTGACTCCTGAGAAGTCCCCCCAGTTGCTGAGGACGCCCCAAGATGAACACCTTTGCTGCTGCTGTAGGTGCTTTCAGTACAGGTGTCCTTTGACAGCAGTCGTTGCTGAGGTGTTGGGCTGATGCTGGCCTGAGCAGACTTGTGTAAGGTCTTTGGAGATGTCCATGTGCGAGAACGTTACCGTGTGGTTTTGCCTTGTTGTGCTTCATGGTGCATCTGGTAACGTTAAGGGAACCGCAAGGCCAGTGCAGCAGGGAGGCCATGTTCCTGTGGGTGAGCACATTTGACCATGCTGTTGCTGGTGTAGGTGGCCTCCTTGAAGAGGGGTGGTGTGATGGGGGTAGCTGGCCTGCTGCTGGCTTGCTGAGTGATGCTTGGGCAAAAGCGCTGCTGCCCTTTCTCAGTGCCAGTCCGAGCCGTGTGGTACGAGGAGACATGTCTGAGGTCTTGATACTGGTTTTTGGCTACGTGTGTCTATGCTGAGCTGGTGGAAGCTCCTTGTCTTGGGGCGTGTGTTGAGGTGGTGCTAGTTACTTCTCTAGTGGAGACTGTGAGCGTGCAGCGTGGTGGGTGCGATCTGCCTCTTTTGCAGGCAAGGCTCAGCTGAAGTTGGATCCCTGCCCTTGAAAGGAGAGTGATGTGCTTTTGCTGTTACTGGGGGGCTCTGCCTTGGGGAGTCTGTAGAGTGGTGGTTGGTTGTACAGCGAGCGGGTTCCAGGCTTGGTGGGTTCGGGGGGTGGGTGGTCGTAGGGCCGTGGCGGTGGTGTTGGCAGCAGTGGGTTTTAGCGGTGTGGATTGTGGAGCTGCCAGCAAAGGATCTCCCTCGGGTGCTGTTTTGATCAGTGGGCTGGTCCCCAAGTGGAGAGGGAGGTTCTGGAGCGGGTTGCAGCTTGGTGGTTGGTTCTAGAGCAGGTTCCAACTCTGTGGTTGGCTCCTAGAGCGTGACCCCATCCAGTGACTGATTCTGGATTGGGTTCCTGCTTAGGAATCGGTTCTGGAGTGGGTCTGGCTCTGTGGTTGGTTTTAGATCTGGTTCTGGCTTGGTGTGTGGTTCTAGAGTGGGTTCTGGCCTGGTGGGTGGTTCTGGAGCATGTGGTGGGTTCTAGAATCTAGTTCAAGGGGTACTCCTGGCATCTCCAGAGGGTTTGCAATGCTCTTGCTACAGCTTCCATGAAATGCTGCTGCTGAGCGTAGTCTGGCTGCCTTTATTTTTCCCTTCTGTTTGGTTGATTTTTTTTTTTTTTTTCCTGGGGTGTTTTTTTTTTTTTCTTTCTTCTCTGTTGTTCTTTTGCGTTGAAGACAGAGGCTGGGGATTCTCTCATCCCGTACAGCACAGTTCTCCCAAGTTTCCAGCACACTGACCCTAGCTGCCTCTGCCAAGATTCTTTTTTCTGGAGGCAAAATAGTCTCACACTCTATTTCTGTTGGACCTGTGGCAAGCTCTTGTTTGCCACTGCCTTTCCCAGCAGCTGGTGGCCATGCTTCTGCTCCAAAGCTTCTTGCTGTTTGCCCAAAAGTCTTGTCTAAGACTTGGTGAATCGGGAGACCTGCCTCTGCAGCTTTGGTACGCGCTCTTACGCCAGGAATGGCTTCAGGCAGGGAAGGTGTATCCATGCACGTATCCTCCACCAGCAGCTCATAAAGGACTCAGCAAGCACACTGGGGTGTTTGCACGCCGAGCTGCAAACAGCACGCTAAGCCCAAAGCTGGAAAAGAAACAGCTGAGATCTGCTGGGTGAGTTTCCTGCTGCCTGCAGATCTGGCCCGGAGGTGATGGTCTCCTCTGCAGAAACAGACACTACCCCCACCCTACTTGTAAAAGCTTCATCACCAAATCGTCAGCTAATGTGGCTTAGTCAAAAGGATAGAGAAAACGGCAAGTGAGGGGTGGCACTTCACCCATCACCGTAATTCCCTCACATTCCACTTGGTAACCAGGAATACCTTGATAACTTGATATCCACACACACCCTTTTTTTTCCCCTGTGAATATTTCCTCAGGTTGCAGTTTTTACTTAGTTACTTCTTGCTTTCCACATCACGTTTCATCTGTAGGAAGGCTTTCTTATTTTAAAGGGATGTGCCAAGTATTTTTTTTTCCCTTTTTTATTTAATAATGACATTAGTATAGCATTCTAACTTCAGTATGTCCCTTCTCTCTTAAGTTCTACAGGAATCAATTTGTAGGACTTCTGCAGAAGGTTTTTTTCTTCATTGTACCTGCAGTGAGAATGTTTTAGGGATCCTTTAGGTTTTGGTGATTAATTTGGAAGCTAAAGGGTGGGTTATGTGTTTCAGAAGGGTTAAAGGTTGGAAGAATTTCAGATTTCTCTCTGCAGAAGACTACAGGTGGTAAAACTAATCTCTTATTTATGCTCCGACACCATAGGACATTTTAGATGAAATGAGGAAGGAGTTAACGAAATTAAAGGAAGAACTCATTGATGGTAGGTACCAGTTTGCTGCTGCTGTTTACAGTAAGTATCTGCAGGTACACAACAATGTAAATATGTTTTTTGCCTGAGAATGATACAGTAGTAAGTGTCACTTTGTTCTTCTGGCAGCATACTTCCATTTGTGCCAGACCTGTTCTCATTGATAGGCTTCAGTGTTTTCTCTCCTGTGTGTTTTGGTTGAATAGAACATTGACACCAACCAGCCTCTTTTAAAAGTGGTTGGAAGGTTGCTGTATCAGAGGGATTTGCAGAAAAAGGGGTGGGGTGAGGGGGGAAGTTACATTAAACCGATACCACTGCTGGTAAAGTATCAGTTGTCATCAGCTGATGTCGTAGAAGGAGCTGGCTGCTTTTGGGCTATGGAGAACGCAGGGTTTTTCCCTGTGTTTTGACTGTGCTGTGTACCACGGCCCTTTAGAACAGTACAATGCACACAAGGAAGGGCCTGAGGCTGCTTTTGAAACAAATCAAACAGAAATTAAAATAAATGAGTCCACATATATATTCCTTGATAATCCTAGTGGTAGTGATTGCCATCAGGTAAGGTCATAGACTTGCAGAACTGAAAAATAAGATACTAATAAAAATTTAGGAGGAGGATGAAGGGTACTGCCTGGTTGAGAATGCCATTTGTCTGAAGCCACGTGAAGCTGTCTTACGCATAAGTTACTAGCATGAGACTGTTGGAGCAGGGTAAGCCACCTTTAAGGGCTCAGTTGTGTATTCTGGCTTTCTGCCTTGACTTTGACTATTTGATTTGTTAATTTCTTTCTCTTTTTCTTCTTCCAGCTATCAGGCAGGAACTCAGCAAGTCGAATACTGCATAGAAAGACTAGTACTAAGCCGATGTGACTCTTTAACTTGGTATAAAACTGACTACGTTTTGTGAGCTGTTAGAAGAAAACGGAGACAGACAAACACTTGGAAGGAGGGAGAAACAACCTACTCTGAAAAGCTTCAGACGCATCACTCCGGTGATATGCTATTCCCCTCCTAGTTTGCAGCTTTTTTCTGACCTTTACAGCAGGGTGGAAAAGACTCATAAAGTTACTGTAATGATTATGCAGAAATTCCTACACCTATCAGACAAGATCACAGTGCTTTGAAGTCTACTCATGTCAAGATAAAATTGCACATGTTTCAGAATTTGTTGTTAAGACAAAAAACAGGGAAAAGCTTGGGAAGGCTTTTCAGAGAGGTTTTCTTTATTAATGAAGGAGTTAGCAAGTTATACTGTTGTACTTCAAATGTATCTCAGGTTTGTCTTCCTATCATATCTGATATTTCCATGAATAATTTAAAAGATCAGATGTGTAGAAGTTCAGTTCACAAAATATGGAACAATTAGAAACACGTGCTTTTAAAGGGCAATATTTGTAAGTGAATGACCTAGACAGTGATGACATATCAAGATTTTGGAATTTTATGATAGGAAGCCTCTCTAGTTAGCCTTCATGCAATTTTATAGGAAAATAAAAAAAAAAAAAGCAAATACAGTCCAGAGTTTAAAGATGTAGATGCCTTCCTACATTGTTACGATGCTTTACCAAATCTAAGACTTCTACATAATGCGAATCAGCAGTCAAATGTAAATCATTAGTATGTTGTAGATTACAGTAGATTTTGGGGCTTTTTTTAGATTTATGCATGTGGACATTTTTGTAATGTAACACAACACAGCCAGCTTTTTAATTAAAAGAAAAATTGCATGTCACAGAGTAGCCTTTTCATTTGTAAGGCTTAATTTATGCCCAGAAAGATGCGGGATGAGGGAGGGGGAAGGTGACACATTTTTATTACTTTCTACACTTTTCCTTCATCTTACATGCATGTGTAATAATGAGGAAAACATGACTTTTTATCAGTAACCATGTTAATGGAACCAGGTACTTAGTCCTTTTGTATCTTTTTTCAGTTTTCTATTTGAAATTCAGTACTACTTCCATAATGGTTCTGAAACTCCCATGGGAACCTCACTCATTTCTCGGTGAGAGAACAAACGCGTAGGCATCTGAGTTACTGAGGATGCCCCTATGTAAGTGCATTGTCCTTTACCATTTTATCATGGTCCTCTGCTTCACTCTTTTGAGACTCCTTTTTTGATTGTTTAGTGAAACGGGACAGCAGTTAGCTACCTTAGAACGACAGAGCATCAGGTCACAGTAAATGACCCCTTCTCCTCCTAATTTATCTGCCACCCTCCTTCCAAAAAATACAGAACCAACAAAAAAAAACCCACAGCTCCACACAACCCAAACCCTGAAAAACAGCAGTGGTGTATACCATTGGTTTTGGTCAACAGTTCGCGAATCATTTGTAGGGGAGATACCACCTTTCTGTTTCCCAGGGTTTTCAGATTTTATGCTTGTACGTTTGGGTTTTTTTCCATTTTTTTTTTTTTTTTTAACGTGGTACAGTTCAGTGGGATAGAAATTCTGTGAACTGGATCTGTAGTACTTCGGACAAAGAGTATGGATCAAAATCTTCCCTTTTCCTTTGTACTGTCAATTTTTCTGAGCCGTAACAGTGCCATGTTTGCTTTGGGATCTGTGCTGACCCAAAAGAAAAGTTTACTTACAACTTTTGGAGAGATTAACATTTCAGCTTAAAAGTATATGCAGCTCCATTCATAGGACAAATGCTTTCAATAACGTACTGTCTTAAGTGCTGAACACCAAAGCAAAACAGCACTTGCAGCTTTGGAAAGGCTTCAGTGGGGAAATTTTTCTCCACTTCCAACATCTCCTGTTTCTATAGGCTCAGATTCTAAGAGAAGACTACAGTGGAAATGCTACTTAACTCCATTTATTATTTTTTTTTAAAGAAAAAAAGAAAAACAAAAACATTTTTCTGCATGCATTTATTGAAGGCATTAAACCCAATCCATAGTAAGCTTGTCAAGTACTGGTTTTCTGAAAACAAGAGGAGGCATTTTCATCTTTGTTGATGTAACTTTTTGTTTTACATGGACTTTTTAAGCATTAAGGACGTTTACCCTTGTCAGAAATCATGTTTGATTTGTTTCTAGGAGGGTTCAAGAGTAGCATAGTGGAATAGCGTGAATGGGTGTAAGTGGTCCAAAATTAAAGGCTGAACTACTAGATTGTGCAAGGAACTGGCTTATGCACTAAACGTTTTGTGCCTTGGTCTACAATTAACATGATTTCTGTTTAAAAGAAAAAGGAACAGATGTCGTCTTTTGTGCTGCTTTTACATACGTACTTTCTGTAATCCCAAGCTGCCGAATTTGTTCTTTCCAGAAAATCGGATTGAATTAAAGATTACTGTAGACATTTCCTGTCCTACTGACAGTTGCACCGTTTCCAGAGATTTCAGTATTGAAAATGAACTGCAGAAGCTAAGATTTATTTTGCTTACTGGTTACCAAGTTCTTTACAAACCATATTGTGGTGGTTCTGTGCTTTTGTACAATGGATGTCTTAAGCTGAGGCAGTTTAAGGGATCCTTTCTCATGCCAGGAAGGCTTTGCTTTCCTCAACACTGTGATCTGACCTGTGATAAACCTGCACTATAGACAAGTGGCTACCAAGTCAACTGCAAACCAACTGAATGTAAAAATCTTAGTGCTGGTGCTGAAATCTCTTCAGATAGTCATAATGATTTCCAGTTCATTGTTTTAAAAAGTTACCGAGCATCAAGTGTCAATCAAAGACTGAAGATGATCACTAATGAATGTTGACTTTTCATGCATTTAGGTTTACCTTCTTTTTAGTTCCTCAGTTCATTCTCTGCTATTTTTATCATATTGTGTCATTTTAAATTTCTTACATGCTAACGTTTTGTTTGAGCGAATGAAATAAAATTGCAATATATACATGTTGCCACCATTTATTTCTGGAGCTTCAAAGAAGACTCTCTGGGGTTTACTACTAGAATTCCTAAAATTTTTAATGACTATGATCATTCCTTACTCCTTGATTCCACCCCTCCTTTCTGTTTCTCTATCAGAAAATTCAGTAGAGAAAAATACTTACCTTACAAAGAATGTAATTGCAGGGACTGTGTAACATTCATGAATGGTAACTGCTGTACATAAATTAAAACCCATTTTAAACATAGAGTTTGATTTACATTCTCACATGGCATACGCTTCAGTCTTTGTATCCATGGAGGACTTGGAAGGGAAGGAGGAGGAAAGACTGGAGGCAAAATAACTGCAGTTAGTCCAACTTTTTCTCTTGCTGCTCTTATGTTTGTGAATTATTTTCAATACTAGTAATAAAGAAAACCTACCATGAAAGGTTAATGTAGCTTTCTGTACACTAAGGACAATTTTGCTCAATTTGTCTTACAGCAGAATATTGAGAGTAGCTGTTCCAAATGTCCTTGACTTAGCATCCTGAAAGCCGTACTTCTCTGCTGTTGTTTTTTGTTCAGAGGGATAACAGGATAATCCTGCTTTGGCAAACCATTGGACCTAGTGCCAATTTTGGCACCAAACTTAATGAGTTATAAAGGTTTTTTTAAAATAAAATCACTAGATTCTAAAATGGTCTGCTATTATTGGGGTAGTGTGTAGGCAACAAGTACAAACTTTTCTGATTTGAATTTCTGAGCAGTGTTACTAAGCGTGCCCGTCAGTGTCCAGAGATGAACGGTACCTGCTTTTTAAAGTTGTGTATGACAGAAGTGGGAAGGTGGCGGCGGTTGATCAAACCAGTGATTATCAGCACTTAACAGAGGCTCTTCTGAAAACGTTTACTTGAGCTCAGTTCCACTGCGAAATACGACTTCCCAGCATGTCTCTTACAATTCGTCAAACGAAGCTTTGCAAAATCAAGAGTCACTCTGGTTTTGGTAGGTGAACAAGACTGGGCTGATGGGAGCAAGGAAGAAGCTTCCCACCCCAGCTTAGTACCCCACACTGACAATTCTTTGGGGGACTACATTTTCCTGACCGTGTGGGCTATTGCTGGGTGAGGTTGGCAGAGAGAAGGTGAAAAGGGAAGGAGTTGGTGATCTCAGTGGCAGCAGGGCCAGTGCAAAGTACTTGAAGAACAGGCTAAAGTTCACTTAAATCAGGAGTCCTCAAACTACGCCCTGTGGGCCAGATACAGCCCCCCAGGGTCCTCAATACAGCCCCGCGGTATTTACAGGACACACACACACACCGCTGCCGGGGGTTGGGGGGGGGAAACCAAGCAGCTGCAGATGACTGCTGGCCACTTAATCTGCGCACCAGCCCCCTGGTTAAAAAGTTTGAGGACCCCTGGCTTAAATCATTTGTCTTAGGGGGTGATTTTCTGGTATGAAAAAGCTGAGGATTATTAAATGCTTGGTTACAATGCTATCTAGGACAGTCTTAATAGAGAAGTACTAAGTCTGTTAAATCAACTCTTGCGATATATATTTACACATTCAAAAGACTGTACCTTTAAAACAGCCCGTATGAATGCCTGACAGGAGTTAATAGAGATGGTCACGAAAGACTGTTGACATTGATATGTCAGAAAACATATTCAAGTTGATTTAGGTTTATAATCTCAAGAAAATGTGTAGTAGGACTTGGCAAAGTTTCCCACGATACAGAAGAGGAGGTATAGTTCTGGATGTTGGGAAGGCTCAGCAAAACCTTGGTCACGGCACTAGTGTCCGCATGTTACCTCGTATCAGCACCTTGGTTCATTGCAAAGGGGATTCTTTGGGTAGTTGGTTGTCGCAGGGATGCTGAGAGTCAAGGAGCTTTGTCAAGTTACTTCCATTTTATAAATGGATCCCACTTGAGCTCTCACTTACTATATAAATGTGTCTATTTCATAGAGCTCAGTGTCCTGAATCTTGCTCGGTGAGTATTCTTTATCTGTTGTCCTACCTTGATAAACTGCTAAATGGCAAAGATGTGGAGCAACTGCTGCAGGTAAACTGTATTGCTGCTCTGGCTGTTGCAGCTGTCGGCTGACACCTTTCTCTGTTGAGATGCTTTATTTTGCTATCACTGTTCAGTGAAGTGGACCTCCTTCTCCCCACTTCCCAGCCTATATTGGAGCTGTTAACTGGTGCGACGTTTTCCTTTTCTTTGCAACTGCAGGTCTCTTCTGCAACTGCTTAAACACAGCAGAGCTGGAAGTGATCTCCCATTGTCATCCTATGCTGACCATCTTAAGTGGGATTTTTTTTTTTTATCACCAGCCAGCTGGAGCCACTCAAGTCCCTACCTACTCTCTGAACAACTTTCAACTCTGCAATAAAGTTGTTTATGTTAAAAGTGTGCCAACCTATAGCCTGGTTTTCTTTGCAGAGCCTCTAGGAGTTGGTCTGCAAGCTACCGACACAGGCAGAGAAAAACCAAACGGTAGCAGGGAAGTGGGTGTAAGAAGAGAAAGCATAAGGGAGTTCTGGTAGTGTTCAGTGTAGGCTGATACCTGCAGGGAAGGAATCTGCTAGAAATGAGAGCAGCTGCAAAAGGCCTGGAAATTCACAAACAGGTTTTGAACCCCATCCGGATGCTGCTGGCATCCACAAGTTGAGGTAGTCAGCGGAGGTGGCTTTCTGGGCTATCTTAAGGCTCCTTGCTCATTTAAAATGAACGTTAAAAAAAAAAAATAATTACCTTGGTGTTGAAGGCGAATTATCTGCTGGTTGACATTTTTCTCCAAAGGGGAGTCTGATCCTGATGGAGCTGATCCATCAAGGGACTTCACAGGGTAAGTGAAAAATCCTTTTCCTTGTTCAGAGCGATCACAGGAACGCAGTCCTGAGGAGTGCTGGCTGATGCTGCGGGGTGCCCGCCATGCTGGAAGGGCACTGGCATTCGTGAAAGACTGTTAGCAATTATGCTGGTCTCATCAGCAGATCTTCAAGAGTAACTAGAACAATCTGCATTAGTGCAATGTTCCTCATAGCCTGACCTGAAGGGCAAAGCTTCGCATTTTGCGTATAATGTGGCCTCAGAATGTTATTTTCAGATATTTGTCGGAGTGTTGGATTGTCAGAGGCGAGAATCTTTCTATATCCTACTGTTATGCTACATGTTATTGGTTGTATGGGAGTAGATCTCTTGGTTACGGGGCCGCTTCATGTGCTCAACCTCCCGTAAGTAACTTTTGAAGTAGGAGTTAGTCACTTAGAAAACTGAAATTAGCACTGTTATGTGCTCTGATGGAGTGTATGCAAAGAGGAGGTGAACACTGCACCCAGAAGTGGTGGGAAAGCTGAGGAGTTTGGTCTTGTCAGACCCTGGAAGCTCAGGTGCATCAGAGGTGCAGTGCCTAATAAATACGCAGTGCCCAAAGCCGTTAGCTAGGGATGCGTGAGCTCAGGCTTTGGTGGTCAGGAGGCCTTATTCCAGCAAAACATGAGCTTCTAGTTCTTCACTCAGTCTGTTAGTCTGTATTACATGGCAAGTGCGTTTCCATCCCTTGTTTCACTTGTGTCATATGTGGTGAGCTGCTGCTTGCTGTAATAATTTATCTTGAGTCAGCAAGATGCTGTGTGCTCTCTCATTCAGGAGCAGTTTTGGTTTGAGTCCTGCTGAGCAGCTGGGCTCAGTTACCACTTGGCAGTTAGAGGCACAGGGTGACTGGAAAGGAAAATCCTGGGGTGATCTGTCTGACCTGGCGTAATGGGATTGTATCTGACGGTCACCTCGGGGTAGAGATCTCCAGAGGTGAGCTTAGGGGTGGAAATGGGGTAAGTGCACCTTGAGGGAAGGTAGGTAAAGAAATCACAAGCCCACAGCAGTGGTAGGCAAATGGAGGACTCCAGAAGAGAGTGTTTCTCACAGCCAAAAATGTAAATTCCTTCCTTGAAAATGAAAAAACCAGAGTCGCAAAAGACTTTGAAGATGGCCGCACATTTAGCATGGTCAAAGTAACGAATGTCAGTTGGAGCATCTGTGTTTCATGTGTTCCCAAGCCTTGTGTGTGAGGAAAACCAAAGATTATGTTAATAATTGTTAATAATCAAGGGGAGGGGAATGAGGATTTCATAAAATACTGCCTTTTCTTGCTGTATTACTACTTTTCCCTTACATGCTTTTATTTTTTCATTAACGGCGTAGAAACATAAGGTGAAATATATAACTGAGGTCGTGCGTTTTAGGTATTTGACTAAGATAAAGAGGAGGTCAGGTCTGAAACGCCGCTCCCCAAGCACAGAGCTGCACAGCGCTACAGCTTGAGGTCTGAATACTGCGCAGGCAGACTCAGCGCAGCCTTAAGCACAGCCAGGTCTGCACCAGCAGTAAAGTCTTGGCTTTTTCATTGCGTAATAAATTGTTAATTACACTTTATATATCTGCTGAAGAACAACTTCATTGCCATGAAGTCCTTAGTCTTCTGGGGAAAAAAACATGCCTTCGTCAGTCAGTCAGCCTGCAACCTTTAGAGTAAATAAGTCATTTTATATTTACCCTCTGCATTATTCTAAAGGCAGTAGGATTTGTGCTTTGTTTATTTCTTTTTATTTTTGTCAATGGCAAATATTTCTTAATGCTCTCAGCTATCACAAATAAAAATTTTGCACATTTGCGAGCCCCAAGTAGTCTTAGCTTCTCTGAAGTCAGTACGCATTGTATTAGAGTTTGGTGGTTTTAGTCTGAAATGTTTCCAGCCATCAGATGTCATTGTCCTGTATTTATACAACCTAGTAAATACTGTCCATCAGGTTTTATGCATCTATGAAAAAATCAAGCAATAAACCAAAAATGAATTACAGGAATTTTTTATTTTTTTTTTGTACTGGTGGTTGGGATTCCTGCTCCTAATACCATTGGGTGCAACAGAATGGCTCATAATTGCTTACTTCTAATGTATCTGCTCCGGAACAGCACGCCTTTTATGTATGGTGTTGCATGTTATCAGTGTCCTAGTAACTTGACATACTATATTATCGCTACATTAATAGCAACTGTAATATGCTGTGCATAAAGAATAAAAGGCATTTGGCAGTATTTCTAAAATAAATCGATTTGCTAAATAACTCACATGCAGATACTGAATAAATAAATAGCAATTACTGACAAGTGACATTTCCTTTTTGAGTAAGGAGCTGGACAGCATCGTCAGCTGGTGCAGTTTGGAGCTGGTGTTACAGGGTGATGTAGCCATTACAAGCGTCAAGAGATTTTTTTTGAACTCTACTACTGCGTTGGAGTAGTACTGAATTTGCTAGAGGTAAGGAAAACAGCTGTTAACGGAGAAGTTCCTCATTCATAATTCAGAAATGGCTTGATGCCTGTTTTAAAAGGAGCGAAAATGAAAATGTTCTAGTAACAAGTTATCTGAGAGTGTCCTTGTTTGGTTTTTTTAGATGTCATTGCCAAGACTAATGCTCCCAGAAGGAAAACTTCAGTGCTGCAAAGATGCATCATAGCTGGGCTGAGATTCTGTATTGCAAGGAGTGACTTAAAAATGCTCCTTTTGTATTTTATGAACTGCATATAGATTTCAAGTTTCTGTTAATTTCAGTCCGTCCTCTTGGAAAAAATGTTGGTTTGGAAAGTGAGGGAAGCTGGTGTTACAAGTTTCTTGGTGACAATGGGTTAACTGTTCTTTTCCTCCTCTTGTCCATGCTCTCCTAGTTAGAAGAGGTGTTTTGATGCATTTCTAGCAATGGAGTACTGATTTTTCTGATACTATAAAAAGGTTATTGAAGTGCTTGAGAGAGGGCAGAAACCAGAAAAGTCTCTGCTCTGTGATGGCTTTTAACAAAAAGATTTAGATGCCCAATGTGTAGAACAATGAGGAAAATCAAAATAGATTTGTTTCATAGTCATCAGTTTCATCTAGGGGACGTTTCACAATGCAGCTGAAGCATTGCTGAGCTGTTAATTGAAGTGTTCCCTTCAAAAGCTGGAGAACAACTTCCTTGGGGTGTTTTTAGTCTTAAAATAGCTTCAGAAAAGGCAGGAGATGACTGTTCAGCTGTGGTCTTTTTAGGCTCAAATTCATCTTTAAGGGTAAGACACACAGATATGGATTCATCTGCTTCTTCCAGGCTTCCCAAATCTTCTCATTCATCTTGACTGTTGACCAAAGTTGTCCTCTCCTACCGCAAACGTGGCAGAGCCTGAGCTGGGATTTTGAGGCAGGAGCAAGGCACTTCAGTTTCTCCAGCCTCTTTGTATATATTTTTTTTTTTAATTTTTATTTTTTACCTGCTTTGTTTCTGCTAGCTGGTCTGGCTGATCAGCCCCAACTGCCAGGAGGTGGGAATAACCTCTAACCTCATTGTGATCGGGCCTGAGTTTATACAAATAACCACCTTGTGAAGCAAACCTTAACCTTCTTCCCAAAACCATAGGCCTCCAGATGCCCGATAAAATGCTAAATGTGAAAAATGCTTTCTTTCCTTTGTGAACTTTTATGTCCTTTGTCATGTATATTCATCACATGGAGCTTATTTCAGGAAAATACAAATTATTTGCCCCATACTACTGAGGGAATTAACTCCAATTTAACCAAAAGAAGAACCTAAATGCTGAAATACTGCAGCATTTTTGCACAGGTTGCAGTAGGAAGTAATTGTAATACTCATTCTGGTGCTACCATACGGAGCTCATCAGCTGTTCTTGAACCTGCCATCATCCAGCAGTTAGAAACGGTACAGCCAAGTTTAACAAAACCCTGTTTATGGCAGCTGCAAAGACTAACTCTGTAAGCCTGAAGGCATTTTTATTTAAGCTATAAAGGTTTTTTCATAGTTAAAAGGCATTTTTTGCAAAGTACATCTGAATTTAAAGTTAGCTGTGGCTCTATCAACTTAAATTCTGTGCTGCAGCTGCCGGCGGGGAGGGCAGTTGTCTGATCTCACCCAGAAAACAGTATTGTGTCAAGGATGCACAATATGGATTCTGGATTGTGCTTCAGGCTTTGGCACAGCATCCTTCCCCAAGCTACAGCAAGCTGGTTTTGCTTAGTATTTCTGTTGCCTTGACTTCTGTAATTGAACAAAAGTAGCTACAGCATCTTAACATTTTTGCCGGTGATGGTGAGCAGTATTACTAGACTGCTGGTTAGACTGTTTTCACAGTTACTCTAGCCTTGTCAGATACGAGAAAATAGAAATTGGATGTGGCTGGTTTCTGTGCCAGCCCTTCCTCCCAACTGCTTTTGTGTTACGCACAATCTCAGTGTTCGGCTGCAAAGAAAACTCACAACGTGTCAGCGGAGAGCTGGCAGGGAGGGCAGAGCGTCTAGCATGATGCTGAGGGTGAGCTGCCCCTTTCATGTCAGCATTTTGCCCTTGTCGCCTGCTTGACGGTGAGGGTCGCAGGAATCTCATTTAGTGCCAAAAGACATCACTTCAAGACTAGTAGTTTTTCAAGTGTAGGAGCAGAAATCTTTTAGCCATTGGTTATATATTTGAAATGTTTCTGCAAGTGCAAACAAGGATTCATACGGGTTTGTACAAAGAAAGGGTCTTTGACTCGAGTTTAGAGACACTTCTACAGTATGACCATATACGCAAGCTTCAGAGCCTTCCTCTGCCTTCCTCTGAAGAGCCCTGGTCTGGTGAAGAGCAGCTGAGGGGACTTGAGTTGGTTAGTCTGGAGAAGAGGCAGCTCAGGGGGATCTTACTGCTCTCTAGAACTACCCAAAAGGAGGTTGTAGATGGGTGGAGGTAGGTCTTTTCTCCCAGATAAAAATTGTCAGGACAAGAGGAAATAGCCTCAAGTTCCAAGGCCCTTGCTCTTGCCCTCTGCAGCTATGGGGGAAGGGGGAGGAGGCAGGTGATACGGAGTACAACACTCTTTGCCATTTAAACAAGTAGAAAAAAATACCTGAGGACACAGTAGTACAAACACCCAAGGATTTACTCCTGTATCAGGAATGCAATTTAAAAATAAAAGCCTGTGAAATACTACACCACACCACACCACACCACCCCCCCGAATGCTCAAACTGGAGTTTTACTAATGTGACTGTATATTAATGAGCAAATAATCATTTGCTGTGAAATCACCCAGCAAAGGCAGCAGCTGGAGTAAATTGCAGGGCGGTTCCACTCCAGATACAATGCCCAATATTGTGCTATGTCATGGGAAACATGTAAAATAGCTGAAGCCAATGAAGAGGAAAGATATGGTCTGTGGGAACAGAGGTATTGATTGTAATGGGGGCTGCGTGTGTGTGTGTTTACACCCTATGAGCTTCAGCAAAAATACAATGGGCCAACTAGGAGATGTTCCTCATATGATCCTTGTTCCTAAACACACCGGATTCTGTTTAAAATGAAAAAACCTGAACAAAGATCTTTCCAGGATCTCGGGATATGATGGAACTGATGAAATGGCAGCCTGCGTGGAACACGGAGAGACAAAAGTATCACTGATGAAGCTGGAGTGATACAGGGCTAGGGAAAAAAGTCATCAATGGCAAAGACGATCTCAAGGAACAGTAACTGGGAAGCATTGATGGAAATGTTTGGGAGTTGAGGAAAGGGTTGTACCTGCCTGGGGGTGAGCCAGAGGAAATAAAGGGCGGTTCTGTCCTCCCAGCTGATGTGCAGCTGCTGGGACAGCAAGTATGGCTCCTCTCTGCCAAGGGGCAGGTGGTGTTGGTCAGCACAGTTCTTCATTTTCAGAACAAGCTCTGGAGTAAGGGCTAGCTATTTCAATGCCTTTTTAATTCTTCTATTTAAGATGGCTAACTTCTTCCTAGCAGTTCCTTTTGACTGCTTGCATCTATGTTAGTAATCTTACTTTCTTTTCCCGATTATAAGTCAAGATAGAATATTGCACTTCAGTTCAAATGCCTTTATGCTTTCAGGAGGACCTTTCTTAGTGCCTGTTACCCTGCAGAGCCGATGATGTGGTGTTGAACTACACTCTGGTTTCTGCATTGCCCCCAGAATTGTGAAGTGGGGTATTTCCAGTTGTGGGATTGTTATTCCTAATGAAGGTTAATTGCTGTTAATAATGTGGGGTTCCCAGAAAAGAAACAGCTGACTTCAAGAAGCAGGATTAAAGTTTAGGGCCGGCTATTGGAAGAGTCACCTCTCAGTTTGTAAAATAAACAAGTCATAGAAAGATTGATGTGAGAAGCATGACACTTCACAGTCCTCTTATAAATCTCACCTGCAGAACAGCAGCACTGTAACAGCAGTAAAAGTGTATGGAAAAAGAGGCTTTTCTAAGGCATGGCAGCATTCTTAGAAGAAAAGATTAACATCGTTGTAGCTTCATGGCCCCTTTGTCTTACGATGTGCATTTGATAGGTTCCAGAAATACGTGGCTTGACACTTGAACGTAAATGATTGCTTAAAGCTCTGTCTGTACCAGCTAATTTTGTAACACGGTAAGGTCTGCATTTGAGAAGAGGGTTTAAAAAGGACTGAAGGAGTTGCAGACACATTGGTATAGCTTTGATCCGCAGAAGATGCTGAAATTATTAAAATGTGTGATTGTAAGTAATTTCATTTTAAATGAAAAAAAACCACTATTGTGGCTTTGAAGAGAATAAACCAAACAATTTCCTTGAATGAGGTTATCTGATTAGTTGGTAAGGAGGAAGAGCTCAAGATTGTATCTTAATGATGCTCCCGGAGTGTCCCACAAGACCACAAAAGGGAGTTGAAAGTGTAGTCCAGAGCTCGCTACTGTTACAGTAATGGCTTAAATTGGTTTGGAGGAAGGAAGGAAGAAGATACTGCAAGGAGATTTATTTTCCTGCCCAAATGGCGAGGGAACAAGGTGTGCTGTCAAGTGGAATCCAGATGAACATCTGTCCTTGACTAGCTGCTTGGAGTAATTTTAAATAAATGAATGAGGGTTCAGAATAAGTCTGATAAATTGAAGAGGTGGCCTAAAATCTAAATATGATGTTCAGTGCAGATGAACTGCAGAATAGCTCAGTGCAAGAGAGGCACTCAGACAGGGTTGTGTTACGTTCGCCTCGAGGTGGGTGGGGGGTTGAGCTGCATGGGATGCTGTGGGAAAAATGGGGAGTAAGCCAGGTGTCACAACCAATGATGATGATGTATTTATTGCAAGACAAAACAAAGACCCCTGTGAAATAATTGAGAGGTATTGTAAAGCATAATATATGGGTGGTATGAGTACTATTCACTCCATCCTACCTGGAATGGGGGAGGAGGGGAATAAATTAGTTAAATTAAGTCAAGAGATACGAGAGGTGGGAAAGCGAGAGCAACCTTCATGGAAAATCAGAAAGAACTGGATATGTTGATTTTAGAAAAGTCAACTGAGAAGGCACGCTGGTCTTTCAATATGCGAAATTTCTTTATAAACATATGAAGATCCGTGTTTTCCATGGTTGCTTTCAGTAAGATAATAATCTTCATTAGGTGCAATGAAGACCTAGGTTACTAAGAAATATCTTAATTTAAAATAACATTAATTTTTTCTTGATGAGTTTTTAATGTATAAATCTTAACGCTTACTTAAGCCCACAATTACAATGGCTTCCACTTTTTTTCAAGAGCAGAAAAGATGCAGGTGAGTGGACTTCATGTTTCTGGACAGCAAGACATAATCTGCATGTTTAGTCTGCTTTGCCTGTGGCCCAAAATTAACATTGAGCATGCACAAATACTAGGTTGTATTACAAAAGGAGCAGTTAAGATGTCAAATGATGATGGCAGAGCACCAACATATACCAATAATTGGTAGGGGGAAAGGGGAAGAGGTCTGTATCTGCTGCTTCAGTTCTGTTAACTGTGCATGCAGTTGGTGCAAATTAGTCATGCTTCCACTCAAGTGCATTCATACTTCTAAGTAATTCTATTGAAGGATTCTTCCATTTCTTTTGTTTTATTCCAGTGACTGAATGGCTCTTGATCTCAGCCCTTGGTGTTATGTTCAGGTAGAATTTTCTGATTCACAAAAATAATCATCCTTCAAATCAACCAGAAAAAAACGCATACATTTTACCTTCTAACAAAAATCTGACAGTGACACCATTGTATTTCTAAGAGCTGACCCAAAAACTTGCTGCTAAAACTTTAAGAAATAAAAAAAGAGAGAAGGAAATCTTGGTTCTGCAGTTTGAGTTGTGCTATTTCCTGACATGAGGCAACATGCTCATGTAACGTAAACACACAGTTAATCTAAGTTCACCAAAAATTGCCTTTTGGAGAGCTGCTGATCCTGCCAGTGTGTTCAGAATGGAGATGTATAAGTGGCACCATCCCATGGCCAGTGGAGTTTGAGGCTGGTAGGGCAAAAAAGCTTTGGTAAGGTAGTAAAGCTAAGAGTTGTTGCTGTTAGGAGCCTGGAAATACTGTTTAGCTGAACATTGATGCTAATACACAGCGGTGTGTGTTGTGGAGCTATTGCATTCTCAGCACCTTGATGCAGAACAGATGCCATCTGTGATCTCCCTAACAGTCTGCTCTGTCTGCAGAGACAGAGAATTACCTCAGGAGTGGTGCTGAGGTATCCTCTTTTCCCAAGTGTGATGGGAAGAAATCACTACCTCTTGGGAATAAGTCAGGAGTGTTACTTCCCAAGGGTAGTGCTGAGAGCCCTAAAGGAAACCTACAGCTTCAGGAATGATTAGAACCATCTCAGTATTCACACCCAGGTTAGACCTTCAACTCTAAGCTGCTCAGCCTAGATAATAGTTGATGGAGAGAAACCAGCATCTTTAGAGGCTCTCTCAGGCTGTGACTTGACAATACGGGGCCACTGGGGTCACAGTTGCTCAAGGAGCTGCTCTTTTTGGCTCTTTTTCTCCCAAGGAATTTGTTCCAGTTCCCTGACTGCTGCACAGCTGGTGGTTTGGGTGCTATTGTAAGTAGGTTTCTGTCCTTCACCTTGACATCAATGAGACCACACAGGAAGAGAGAGACTCATTAAACAAGGAGTGGAGTCCTGTGGATGTGCCTCCTTCCCCTAGGGCATCATGAGTGGAGAAATTCCCTTTCAAGAAACCCAAAAGCCCAGGGGAGACTTCCCTGTCTCTCCTGGGTGGAGAGTGCTTTTCTCCTGTGTTCCCCTCCATCTCTTCAGAAGTTGGTGGGCTTCTTTAGTTCATAGGATGTCCAGGAACCATGTGAATGCCATGTTTTTTGTTTAAGAGTCTGCCTTGTTCCTACTGCCCCTTCTAAGTAAAGCCATTATAGATGTGTTTTCTTGCCTTTCTGTGCATACCACAACTGTCTTCAGAAGTGGTGATACCTTAACTGTTGTTCCGCAATTTGAAGGTCCACCTCCATGTCACTCAACCTTTCTTATATACAACCCACCATATATGATCTCCCTCCCACTTTCTCCATGGCACCTTTGTAACCATAGGTTTCATTTAAAAAATAAAGCCAAGATCCTCGGGCACCCGTGGGAGGTCAGGGTGTGGTGTTGTGCCTGCCTTCCTGCTTTGGTGAGCTGCTGCTTGGATAAGTCATAAGCCACCACTGTCAAGCCCCAGCACAGTGTGTTGAGCCTTATCAGGTGTCTCAGGCTGCCTAACTGGCAGCAGGCAGGAGTGTTTCTGCAGCTGGTCTTCTATCTCTGAGTAACTGTCTCTAGCTAATGTAAGCCAAGAAAGGCAGATGGGTTCTTCCACTGCTTCCCCACAGCCTCTTCACGGACAAGACATGTGTTGTCTGGCCAGTTTTCCAGCAAATAGCACTGCTCTTTCCTTGTCTGAAAAGTATATGGATGTTCAGAAACTGAGCACCAAACAGAGACCAGACCAAGAAAACATTCCAACTGAGGTGGAGCCTGACCTTCCCTGAAAATGGCCGCTGGTGCCTGCTGATTGCTGCTTTTCAATGCTTCTGCCCAGCCAGGCCTCTTGTATCAAGAAGCAACGGTTTATGGTAAACTTCAAGAAGAAAACCCAAGCCCTTTTCTAGTCCTTTCCTTATGGAGCACTCCATAAGGAGCATCTCTGCTTCAGCACCAGCAGGTCTCTGTGGGTTCAGGCAGTGCAGACTGCAGGCAGAATGCTCCAAGTGTGGCTGTTGCTTGAGGCTTCTGTCGTGCCCCTCAGTATCTGCCAGGGTGGGTTACAGGCAGTGAGTGATCAGTATCTGCCCCATCCAGCCTTTTTGCTTCCATCGAGCAATACTTTCACAGTTTGCAACGCTGTGGGTTTGTTTCTGCGCTAACCCAAGGAAACTCAGTCCTCTGGGAGAGAAGGTGGTGATGCAGGATTTGGGGGATTTTATTCCAATGACCAGCTTCTGATTTAAGTAATTCTGTGAAGTTGATGGGTAGGTACCAAGACGTACCAAGGAACAGTCTTCATCTTGACTCGTCGATGTATTTTATAACAACTTTACTGCAGTGGCATCTGCTGGCAAGGTTTACAACTGCAGCGTTTTCAGTGATGGTAGATGGGATAGCTGGGTATTTGTGCAGGCACTAAGAACGTCTTACTGACCTATTTAAAATGCAGTATCAAGGACATTTAAAGCTCTGAGTAAGCAGGCTTGACCTTACAGCTGACCCCGGTTTGAGCCAGTGGTTGGATGAGGCACTCTTTGGGAATTTCTCTGTAATTCACTTTACAAGTTTAATTCTTTGCTTCAAATATCATGGAATAAACTCATTGATTTATATTTCTTTATTTATTTTAAGGATTTGTTTTCCCTGAGTCAATGTCAGTCCTAGAACGTCTCAGCCTTTCTGAAGTCACCTGTCTTTGAGGTCTGGCACAGATGAAAAATGGCTGAACCACATGAACGTGTTTCCCTAGTCAGGTCCAGTAATTTCAGTATTTTTCACTGGGACACTGTCAAAGCAAGCAGCATGTCCTCAGCAAGGAACAATACAAGCAAAAGGAGATATCTGAAGAACACCAAGCACATCTTCAGCTGTGTGTGTGTTCCCCTGGTGCTCACCCATATGTGTGAAGCCTCTCAGAGGTTGAAGTCATTGATGCGGATGCATAGAAGAGAGAACGGGCCTAATGCGAAATCACTCTTGAATCAACGTTGGTATGAAAACCTGTCAAATCACCATGCGAGTCTGGAGAATTGTATTTCACCACTTGGCTTATTTTAAATGCTGAAAGAAGATACTTTTTAGAGCAATGTTCAGTGATTTAAGCTAAAGAAGCAAAACTCTGCTTTATGCTCCCCAAAGGCTCCCACCAGAAAAGATACAGGGTTATCTGAATTTCACACATCATGCGAAAGGACAGAACATCTGCTTTTTAAACATAGAAGGGATTCACTCTTCTGGAGGTAACGTAAAAAGATACATTCAGTTAAACATCCCTTCATATACCATGTCAGTGATAAATGAGAAGCAGTTGTGTCCGTAGCTGGTTTATCATAAAATTCAAAGCAGCACTGTCTGATACTGATGTCTTTCGAAGAACCAAATGTGCATGCTGCATATTTTATCTAAAATGGCATTAAAGGTAAAGCAATTGAAAAAAAAAAATCCACTGGGAAAATTTTAACTTGACATAGTAGACCTGCACAGACATTCTTTGGGTTCACTGTTTCAGATTAGTATAGCAAATATATACATATATTTTATAATTATAGTAGTGAAAGACTAAATTAGCTAGATGGGCCTTCTGCTGTACTGTATGATAATTTGGCAAGTAAACATACTGTTGGTGAATAAATCAAAACCACCATAAAAATACCGTTTACCTTTTATCTGTGGAGTTGCAAGAGCCATTTGTACATGTAATTTATTCTCTACAGCAGGAAACGATAAAGACATTATACAGCAAAGAGCTGACAAAGCTTTGTGAAACCTATTGCGCATGGTGTTGGTGATATATAAATGAAACTGTTTCCTGTGTAATGTTTCAAAGCTGCAGCAGCATAAACCCCACACAACTCAGACTATTTTAACAGACCGGAATTTGATCCTAAGTAGCATCTGAGGTTTTTATTGAGGTAACTTAGTAGGACTGATGCTCTGATATAGTATATTGCACTTTGGGGACATTACACTAGGATCTGTTTTGGAACGGAGTAACAAAGAGCATAAAGGATCTTAACACTGACCTAAATGATCCAATATTTTATTTCAAACTAACTCTTGCCGTACCGTTTGGGCGTTTGATTCCTGACAGCTTACTGAAACTTCATTTGTTTTTGACAAAAATCCTTGCTGCATGGCAAGCACTTCAGCACTAAATGTGGAGAAATCAACGGACTGTAGCAGCACACAGGAAACGATCTGAAGCACAGAAACCACACTGCTGGGACAGCAAGCTATGTACTCTGCCAAAGGCTTTCATCTGCTAGAGTGTCAAAAAAACACAACCCACCCAAAACCCAAATAAAAGCTCTGGCCATTTCCTCCCCACTTTTCAGATGCCACCAGCTTGTCTTGGGAGCGAGCAAGAGCTGAATGAAATTGGAAATGCCACTGCAAACCTTTGCACCATGTCCCAAGCATGGGCATCTGCTTGGCACAGCCTCACAAACCTCAGCTAAATCATTTCCTTCTGAAAGGGGCTTGACTCTGCATTGTGTCTGGCTCCACCTGGAAAATTAAACTGGTACTTTACATGAACTCTCACTGAACCTGAATCACAGTTTCCATATTCAACATCTCTTCTGCTTTCAGTAGTGAAGTCCTTCTTGTTAATCTGGGTCCTGTGGAAGAGGGTCTGACTTCACACAGACCAGCAGCCCAGATGCAGATATGGTGTGGGAGTCCTGGATCTATAGCTGGTGCCCATATGCAGGTTAGTGGTGCGTTTGTTATGTCCAGTGTCCCACCCAGCTTCCAGACATGCTGATAGGGAATGATCTGAATTTTATCCAACTGACTGAATTTGAATTTTAAATTTAATTTAATTTTATTTTTTAAATTGCATGATACTTTGGAGGGGAAAAAAGCCCTGTTGCTGGGAAGGTCCTGCCCTCATTGTTGGAATTGTAAGAATTTAAATACATGGCATCAAAGTGCATGCTGCTTATTTTGGGGGAAGGGAGGAAAGCAAGCAGTAAATGACCATAAATCTACAGAGGACTGTAGGTATTTCTGCACACAGAAAGTCTATAGGGATACCATTATTTTCTGTTCCTTTTTTCTAACGCAAGTACTGCAAACAGCTGATGCTTGTTTTCTGCATGTTTGTCTAGGAGTATCCATTGTAAATGGAATTTGATGAAAGCTGATGGGCTTCAGGATTTAGCATAAAATGCTGCATCTCACCCTGAAATCAGAGCATGCACAACTTGCTACCAAGTGCAGTTGATGAGGCCACAGGTGTAACGTTAAAGCAATGCTACTGTTTTTTTATATATAACTTCCAGTATGTTAAAACCTTCCATTTTCTGAAGACTGTCAATACTTTTAAAATCTCTTATAAAGTATACATTTCAGCAATCAAGATTTAAATTATCATTCTGCCCCTTGGGTCTAAGATTCAATCACAGCACTAGCAACACAAAAATGGTCTACAGAAAAACTCACTTTTGAACATGTTCAGAACTTTATATGATTTCATATTTTAAAATATTTCTAGTGAAACTGAGGTCTGAAGTGATATAGCTCCATTCCATACATCAGACACTGTGCTCTGTGTGTGTGGGGGGGTATCTGTTGGTAGCCTGAATTGGACCTAACCCTGACTGTATAGATTATAGCTGAGGTTGAACTGGAATTAAAAGATATGCTATTTTGATTCCCTCCTGTCTGAGTTGATCTTTCTATTCCTTGAAGCATATTTCAGTAACCCGCTTGTTATCTTCCTCAGAGTTACCATATGCCATTATTGTTCTTATCTATACGTTCAGTTGATTATGGGACTGCCTTCTGAGCCTGTCATCACTGTCACTACTTCATAATGCATGTAATTACTTCTCTGTGGGCTGCCAGACCTGCTAATGATGCTGCATTGGCTGTTGCTGCTGTGAGAAGCAAGGACTGCGCACTCACTTCTGTGGAGAGCAATTGAAGCTGGAGCACGGCTGGTAAGAGCAATGTAGGTCAGAGCAACCTCAGGATTGCTTTGTTAGGGGCATTAATGGTGGCTGGGGTTTTTGCATTGAGTTCACAACAACTCACTCTGTTAGGGCCCTTGGAGTCTCCTGGGCTTTCAGAAAATTCATATTCTTGTGCATTTGTACGGTAGCTTTTGACTTGTGTGTCACCTGCAGCTTCTGATGAGATCTGCTCCCTTGGAGTCCCCAGGGTTGGTGGTTTTATGAATTCTCTCCAGATTAAAACTCATCTGCTTGTTCAAAGTGCAATGCTCAGAACTGGATGCTCTTTCCTGATGAAAGAGTGTATCCAGTTAGTACCTCTGATTTACCAGGCAAAGCAGCTTTCCCAGCTTTCTGCCTTATGTGGAAGCTGACAGTGAATCTAGTAAGCACAAGATCAATCTTTCCCGTGCTGCTCAGTGTCTTCATATGTGAATTAACCTATGTGCAAATAGTAAATTTCACAATGCTGAAATCACAGACAAAAATCAAAATCTCTTATTACTGCAGCTTGAAATCAGTCTTGTTAAATGGTAGAGAAATTTTTTTGCATTTCAGTTTATTAAACCTGCGTTGCAAAAGTGTAATACGGTTAATAACACACCAGTGCTGTGGCACAGCAAGTGCAGTCTTTGCTCTTGGAGGCAGCATCAGGTATAGGTCACAAAATGGGGATGGAAGAGACCACAAAAGAAGCATCAGATCAAGAGATTAAGTTATTTCCCACGAACAAGGGTGGGGAGGGAGAGACAGCAGGTATGGGAACTGCCTCAGTCTCAAGGTTTTATTTGGCACAGCCTGTTTAAAACCAGCATCAAGTAAATCAAGCCTGGGTTTACATGGGTAAGTGGGGCATAAGCCCAAGAATGCCATCTAAAGTAGGCCAGGACAAGGTCACAGCTGCATGCTGGGGAAGACAGCACAACTCCTGGCCACCAAACACCTGTGTACAAAGGCACGCGCACACACATACAGACTCTCATGCTCTCTCTGTACTCACCTCGCTGTCTCTCACCCTGCTGTCATTAGGGGGGGGCACCCGCAGGCTCCTGGCTTTGAAACTGAGCTCAGGGGTGCACTGGGAGCCAGTGTGGGGAGGGTATCCTGGGCTACACCTTGGTGGCCACCACATCAAGCTGCTTTGTAATGTAGTGTTGCCTTCTCAGCCAATGAACCTTGGGTGATCTGCCAGTGACTGCAAGAAAAACACAAAGGAGAATGAAGAAATGTGAGCCTTTTGTTCAGAACCCTGCATCTTTGAAGCAGTGGCTTGTACTTCCATTGAAAACTGGAAAAAAAAGTTGAATACCGTGAGACATAAGCAAAGCCTAGCAAGTTGATGGAGAGTACTGTATTTTTTTCCCCCTCCCTCCTAGGAAAAGTCAGGGACAGAGGCTTTACAGGCCATTTTTATCACAGATAATTGGCATGCTAATTGCAATGTTTTTAATACACATCTAGTGTAAGAGTTCAGAGCCTACACTGATTGCTTTGCTTTCCTGAGGTCTAATTGCAGCATCTCAAACCAGAAACCTCATGTTCATAGTGCATGCTCTAACGTGCATTTACCAGAGGTAATTACCTTGTGCTCTGAGTGCATTTTCCTCTCGGGTTTTGTATGTGAGGTTGCTGTGGAGGAGTGCTGCTCACGATTTTTGCGGAGAAAAGCATGATTTACCTTGAACTCTCTTAGTGCTGTGTGGTATTTTGACATAGAGGACTGTTAATGGTGCAAAAACCTTCCTTCCCACAGCTCTGAGGTTTACAGATTGGCTTCATGCATACGCATGTGAAATGCTGTTTCAGCTGGTTTTTTGTTATGAGGGGAGTGAACCCAAGAACAAAAGGAGCTTACTTGCACACCCCTCAGCCAACCTGCTGCTTCATGTGACCTGAAGGCTACTGCGGAGCATTGAGGTTGGAGACAAACCCCCTTGGAGCCCATCTCTTGTCCCCAGGTACATGTTTTAAAAAAGCAAGCTCTGTGGCTGTTTTAACACTGAGAAGTATCCTTTAGATAATAATATATATGCAGCACTGGCACAGGGCAACCTTTTTTAACTCATGCCAGCACTGTAGTTATCATCTTGTTAGATGTGCAAAACAAATCCTAATTTTCAGGTAGAATGTGGAAAAATAGGTTTACCAAGTATCATCCCCGTGTGTGTGCTTGTCTCAAGGGGCACTTGAGATGGAATTCAGATGGCTTCCTCAAAGCAGAGAAGAAAGAAATACATGTATTGAGAGTAAAGTAAATGCAGGGTTCAGAAAGCACATTGTGCAGTCATCTCACTCTGGTTCAGATAAAATGTAAATTTTGCAGTCACTGAATTGTGTGGGTATATCCAGTGATAGACATTTTCCTGCAAGGATTAGTAATGAAAGCTCTTTGGAGGGAGAGTTGGAATGGCCACTGAACCTGTAACAGACTGAATTTGCTGCTACAATTTCAAAAGGAAAAATTTACAGGAAACCTTGTGTAAGCACTAGATAAAAATAATTTATCAAGCTCGTGAATCAAAGCCTTTTTTTTTTTTTTTTAAGTCAGAACAATTCCTGGGGTTGTAAAGATACTGGAACAAGTAAACTGTAGCATAAATGTTTTTCTTTCTTCTGCCTCCTTGAAAGATATTTTCAAAGGGGCCTCAGAAAGCACAGGAGAGGAAGAGTTGGCTGCAGCAGGGGGAAGATGCCTGCTCAGCTGGATCCCAAAATCCTCCCCCATGCCCAGTGAGTCCTTGGCTCAGAGCCATCAGTTTGGGCTTGCAAATCACTCCCCTTGGTCTAGCAAAAGCCCTGTAACAACATGATTGTGCAGAGTCCTCCAGTTCGATTGGGCTGAAAACTGTGGAGGTGATTTAGTTGTCATTGTCCACTACACAATGTTGTTTTGGGAAGGAGCACAGCACCACACTCACACAGACAGGACGGCCACACATACAAGTGCTCTGCACCATCCATCACCTGTCACAGGGCTTAAGTACAGAAGGGTGTAAAGGGACAGCTGAGAGGAATAGCTTTGAATAAAGGAAATGGAAGAAAGCAGGATAACTTCTCTATGTCTTTTTTACACTGTGAACACTGTGTGGGCTGTTCATCCCTAAGATAAGCTCCCAGCCTGTAGTAGCTAATATCCACAGGGAGCCAGTCATCACGGCGGGACTTCAGTGTAAGCACTTAAAGTAGATAGGTGAGGGGGCTGTTGGTATCTACCTCAGTAATAATCACATATAAACTATAGCATTTGAGATATGTACTCCACAAGAATGTGAAATTATAGTAACACCAGTGAGGCATGGAGTAGCTTAAAGCCTTGGTGTCCTATCAGATACAGTTAATGCCCCTGTGTTTCTTGCCAACACAACAGGAAGGATACCACCTTCCATCAGTTTAGATGAAGGTCTTATTCTCGTTACTGAAAAAAGATTCTTCCATAATGACCTCTGTATTTGTTATTTTTACCCCTATTTTGTTATATGTCATAGATACCAGACAGCAAATACATCATAGATTAGATGGTATAGACTAGACTGTAAGGGTACTACAGCTGTGAATAAACTAGCCGTATTTTGTGCAAAAGATGTATAATTCACTGTAGAGTTTCTCCTCTCTGCCTTGTCCCATTTCCCACCCCACCCCCCGCCCCCCATACGATCCTGCAGTAAACCTGAGACCATAAGGTGAAGATCAGAGGCAGCTCACCATGATCTTACTGTCAGTGGTTTCTTTGAGAACATCTCTAAAAGGTATTTTAACTGAGAAGTAACAGGCTGCATTGAGAAAAACAGATCTCTTGTTAACTTGTGGAGCTTCCAGGCCCTAAACAGATGGTCCCAAATCCAAGCCCCTCAATACTTCAGTGTGGAAACAAGTCTGTACGTTTGCGGTGTGGCTGCAATAATGCTGCTCTGGGGGTGGCATAGTGCTGCTTCTTCCCTCCTGATGGTCCCCTCCTGTGCCACGCAGCCAAGCACTTGCACCCCAAGTGTGAAACTTAGAGGGTTCATTTTCCTCCCCACATGAAGCTACACCAATCCAGAGCACAACATCAAAGCTCAGCTCCACTCCTCTGCCACTAATGTAGATGTTAGGCAAGTTTGGCTACTTTGTAACAGGATAAAGAGGTGTGGGAAGAAATTTGCAAAGAAGCAACAAAATCAGGAAAACTGCTTAAAAACTAAAAGCTTGAAGTGCTTTTCTTTTTCCCTTCTTTCTTTTTCCCTTTCTTTTTGTGTGTTATTTTAGACCTGCACTGTGGCACATTCTCAGATGGGTTAATTTGCAGCAGCTTAGGAGAAATTCCTGCAACAAGCAGGACGGCTGAAGATCCTATCTCAGAATCACCCTTGCCACAGCAGCTGCTGAGGATGCCTGCAGTACAATACTTTTCCTGCCTGAGGAGAAAAACAGTAAGGCCCACACACATTGCTTCTGGAAATGCTTGCTTATAGGTAAAATTTTTACACGTTGAATGTGCTGAAGCTATAACTAAGATTTTAATGGCAGTGTGTAGATTTCAAGTAAAAAGTACTTTCCAGAATTGCAGAGAAAGCTCATTGCTGGCTTTACCAAGTAAAAGTTTTATTATAAAATTTCTGATGTGTTTCTATTATGCATATATTATAAATGGGATTTTAGATTACAAATGCCATAATTATAAATTATTCAATTGTCCATAATGACATGGTTATTAATTCTATATTGATTATATATTGTGGGTTAGTGCAATATATAGTCCAGATAATTATCTATGTTTACACTTAAAATTTCTTATGTATTTATAAACAGTTTCCTATATGTTTATAAGCCTGTAATCTCTGATTTGCTTAGCATCATTTGTTAACTATCAAGTTGAAGAAGAATTCTCTCTACTGTATGACTCAGTTCATCCCTGGCCCTTTGGGAGGTGTGAAACCCTCTATTTGCAGGCACGTGAAAAGCAGTACTGCAAAGCCAAAACACATGTGCCAGCTCTACCGTGCCAATAAAATATAAGGTAAAAGAAATAGGATAAGTAGGCATAAGTCTGTAGAGACTAGCAGGGCTCTCATTTTGCAAAGGAAAGTCAGTGGAAATCACTGGTGCTGATTTATTGAGAACTAGGGAGTGAGGAGGGAAGCAAACCCAAGCCAGGCTTACTTTTGCAGTTAAGAGCTGATGTTAACTCTTTGTCCGTGCTCCAGCAAGGAAAGGAAGGTCTAGACGCGTACAGTTAATGAACAAAGCAACTGAATAAATGCAAAGATGCCAAACAAGTTAGCAGTTCACATTTTTTTTTTGTCTTCTGAGAGGCTGTATAACAATAACTAGAGGATAGACTGGAGTGTGCGGAGGGTCTTGGTGCTTTGAAAAGCGGAAATTCCCCTCTCCCAGCGAAGGAAATGTGCTGCGCTTTAGCAGGCTCAAGAAGCAGTTGGCAGCTGTGTGCAGGAAGAGAAAATCATCTCATCTTGAACATGAAAGCAAAACTCAGTTTCAAGTGAACGCTACAGCAGCAGCGCCATTGGCAAGGTTTACAGTTTGGGCAACCTATACAGTTTCTTCATCAAAATGTAAACATGTAGGTAAGAAAGCATTTAGAGAAAGGCCTTTCCCTGAGGTTTCCTTTTGAAGCAATATAAGAAGCCTCCCCAGATTCTGTGCGTTTATCCATTAGACTTTTTTAGATTGAGGGCTGAAGGGGGCAGGTGGAACTGCGAGCGAGGCTGGTTCAGTAGCTGTCTACAAACAGGTTTTAGTGGCCTGAACATTGTAAGGCATTTCTGGATACCTTGAGTAGGAAAGTTTTTACCATCCCACCTTACTCGAAGCCTGTGTGAGCCACTGGGACTATTGAAAAATACGTTTTCATGATAACTGATGCTGGTTTTATGCTTTTCTGTTTGCACAGACAAAAAATAATCTCTTCTTTAAACTTGAAAATGTTTTAAAACCCCAGCTTTGAAGCAAGGCTTGAGGATGCAGTGCTGATCTGATTTCTGTTTAGCCTTGCCTACAGCCTGTCTGCTTCAGCCTGCAAAAGCAGCCCCAGCTTTTTCAGCCATCAGTAGCTGCTCCATGACTCCACCTGGGGTTTATGTTTTTTTTTTTTCTCCCTCTTTCAGGTGAAAGCTCACGCAGTGTCTCAGTGCTTAAGCAGCAGGCAAACACGGGGCAGTTACTGCACCTCCAAGGAACCTGCACTCAGCTAGTCCAGGAAATTGCTTTACAGCCAGCTGCCTGGCACCACCACAGCTACACCAAAAGGCCAGCGCAATACCAGCAAAGGTCGCAACAGGGGAAATGTGCTCCGAGTAATGTTTTTATATATAGCAGAGAGGAAAGGAACAGAGAAGTAAGAAAGCGAATTGGGTATTTTTTAGGTTGCGGTGTGGTTTTCAGTCTTGGTTCCCCAATTGCCTTCGCACTGTAAGGTCCTCCTGCCAAGTGCCATGTGCTTTCATCAGGAGTGTGTGTGTGTGTAAGATGAGTAATGCTAACATTTCACAGGAATAACCTCTGAGCCACACGACAACAGGAATAACCTCTGAGCCACACGTCAACAGCTTCATCTTAGAGAAACAAAGTGAGAAAAAGGGAAAACAAGTCCAGCACAGCTCAGTTTTACACACTGCTGATATCTGTGGGTCTTCTAGTACGTGGGTTTGGGCACCACTGTGGCTCTGGATGTCATAGCAGGAGGGATCCATCCAGACCAGGTCAGTAATGGAGTAATTTTGAAGGGAAAGCATGCTTTAAAAGTAAATAGAGTCGTGTCACCTGTTGGCATAAATACAAAGCACACAGGAGCATGAAGCGTCTTTGGTTTTGTGGACAGAGAGGGTGCTTTCAGGTCACATTTTTACTGAGGTGCATTTTTGGCCAGTGAAATAACCGCTTGCTCCAGCAGTGAGACTCTCATATCTGGCAAGTGGGAAGCAATTTCATGCAGTTCAGTATCAGGTACCTGAATATTTTTTGTTATTATCATTATTCAACACTGTACTCAGCAACAAGGAATCTTAAACCAGAATCCTGCCATCTACTGCCCACAAAAATGCCAGATGTGTTGTGTGCACAGCGGTCTAATTCCGGCCTTAAAAATCTTGTCAGAGCCCTCTGGGACTGGTCAGCTCTGCACAGGCTGGGAAAAATATTTGTGAGCCGCCTGAATTGCCCTACTGGGACTATGAAACATTAACATACTGATGTCTTGCAGCAGCGCTAGCTTTCTTTGAGAACAAAGTGTAGTTTCCTTTTGTGTGCTGAACAAATAAACATTGCGTGGGAATTAGTCATAACAGAAAAACTACTTTCTTTTTTTTAAATATCTCACTTGTTTCGGAACACTGACCCATTTATTGCTTGGGAATGCCTGTGATTGCTATCTGAAACTTGAAAATTAGCAAGGTACCCATGGAAGGAACAGATGACTATTCCAATAACACCAGCAATGATTCTGCATTTAAAATGTAGCATAGATGAAGTGTCTGAAAACTGGCGGTCTGCCTAAGGCCGGAATTAATTATGAATTCAGTTTTCATTATAGTTTAGGTTAGAAATCATCCTAATTATCCTTTCGGCTTTAATTAAATGACATGTCTGCCATTAGCCTCTGCTTCCCGTAACCCCTGGATTGGGCTCAGCTCATCCTGCCTGGCAAATGGGAGAACTGGAGACAAATGGGGGAGAGAGACAGAGAGAAGACTCGGAAATATGCAACTGTCTTTGCCACTTATCTGTCTGCAGGTACTGGCTCACTGAAACTTTCCATTTTAAGTCTTTCACCTCTTGCATTCCAGCTGTTAGCTGCTGACTGCTTAACCAAGAACTTGGAGATGAATTTGTTGTTGTGTTAAAAATGGTCCACATATAAAGTGATGGCCAGAGTATAGACAGATTTTAAAATGTAGGGAAGGAAAGTAAGAGAGATTCATGGAAATGAATCATGCAAATTATGCCCTGAAGGGTTCTGATTCATTTGCTGAAATTACTTCTAATGAAACTAACTTTATGTGGGTATTTTTTGTAACAGGAATTTGAAAAGTTGAGCAATGAACAATACCTAGGGACGATCACACATACATGTTGAAGCTCTGCTCTAATACTTACTACTAATACTTCTGAAAATGCATAACGATGAATATATGCTAGTTTGAGTTAAAGTTAGAGATCTTTTCTCAAGAAAGAATGCCACATCTGAATGAATCTTCCATTTTTTGTTTGTTTCTTGCCAGGATCTGTTTAAACTCTCCACCTTCATAAAACACAGTGGAAAAATTTAGTATGTGTATATATTTTAACTTGTTAGTAGCAATATACCTGTTGAAGTTCGAAGAGTTAATTAACATTTAAATGACTGTATTTTAAAAAAAATTAAACAGGACTAGTTGAACAGGTTTAATCAAAGAAGTCAATTTAATTGACAGTAGATATGCAGCAATGCCAGCTCCTAAAGCCAAATTCTGTGAGCTCATCTTTTGTGAGATGCATCAAGTTGTTATATTCATTTATACTTTTTCTGGTTTGGGCCTGCATGTTTTAGTAATTTTTTTTTTTTCCTGAAATAAGAAGACAAAAGGTGTGAAGCTAGCAGGAGCAGCACATATAAGAGACTGAATATGAGCGCCATGTTGAATAAAATAATTTTTTTGATGTCTACTCTGGTAAGAAACTTATCATCTATTCTATAGATCCCAGCATTAGAAATGTGTTACAAATATTTGTCAAAATTTACCTGAATTATATTCCTTAAATATTCCCCCCAGAAATACAGTGCTTTCCCTTTTAAAAATTCAATTAAAACCATTACAGTGGACTTCTAATACAGTTTTGCAAACTGGCCACGGGTACGATATTCTACCTTGATGCAGGGACTTGCATGCAGCTGGCCTGGCCCAGCCTGCAGCCCCGCTGCTGATCCCTGCTGGGCTGAGCAGCAGCGAGAGGCTCTGCTGCTTGTTCACTCTGGACCAGCAGTGTATGGCCCTCTTCTGCTTGTATTGCAAAGCCTCTTAGACACTAGTTTCAGCTACTGCAGGGAGTTGCGCATACTGCCAGTCACAGGCATAAAAATCATGAATTGGTTACAAAAATAAGGCTGGAGAGCTAACATTTTTGTTCACTCTTTATACATATATTATATACATATATATATGTATACAGACATTTGACATGTGTTATTTGTTTGGGTTGTCACTTCAAAGCCTTTGGGTTCTGTCTGTTTTGCATTTGCCACAGGTTTTGTTTGGTTTTTTTTCCCCAGATACCAGAGTGCCTTCATGATTCAGGGATGTAACATTAACGTGCTATACCTGGGTACTAAGGCCAAGTTTCTCCCTTCATCCAGGGCAGGTTGTCACACAGGAACCAGGAGAAGGTATGTACAGTATCTCCAGTCCTGCAGAGATCACAGCTGGCTACAGTGCCAGCTGAAGTCACTGTTGCTCTGTAACTTCTTTCTGAAGACTAGAGGGCACTGGCTCATATGCCAGAAGCCTTCTGTGAAACTGCTTGTGAGTCAGGGGGCACCTAGGAAGTGAGTGGCTTTTCTTTGTATTTTAAAGTAATAAAGTCTCTATCTTCCTCTAGAATTTAAACCACTTTCTGTTTAAATGTTTACAATTCTTTAATGCACATACCTCTGATATGTCTTACAAATACTTGGAAATACTGCAGCCTGTGTTTTCCTTAAGCCTCCAGAAAATCAACTGTTTCAAGGGCTTACTGCCGGAGTAATTTAACAGTTGTGCTGCCAAAAATGGGAAGGTAAGCGGCCCAGGAGAAGATACAGTAGCCAAAACTCTTATCTCAAGACCCATTGCTTGGAGAATTGCATCAACTTCCCTTAGTCAATAATGAGTCTTATTTACAAATTCACATACAATACAGAAAGGAAGCTGATTGCACTATTCTGGAGATCAAAGTTTCAGTGTGTTTCTTTCTCCTTCTCCTGTTTAGAGTACTGAAGTCAGTTTGCATGTATCTGTATCCCTCTCTTTATTGCTGAGCCCAGCAGGGTTGATAGGCTCGGACATTTTTTTTAAAGCTGTTTCTAAAGATAAACTTTTGAAAAAATTCCCAGAATGCAAGTGCTCAACTTAATTTACCCAGAACTGTACTGTTTGTTAGCAGGTTATTCCTTTATAGGATGTTTTAAGTTCCAATTTGATGTATCATAAAGTAATATATAATGAGAAACTACTTCTTTGGTCATCAAGGGTGGAATTCCTGCTTACTGAGATCCATACAAACAAAACCTCTATTGATTTAGTTCAATGAAATTCAGAGGTTAATCCCAAATCTCCTGCTTCTTTTTTTAAGAATCATTCTTTGAGAGAAAAAAATATGAATAAAAGTACATATACTAATCAAAACTATCCCCAAAGTGGCTGATCGCTCTCTCATTCTTTAATCTTCACAACAGGTTTAAAAAGTCGATCGTCTTTAGTTTTTCAATGGCAGTTTGAGAAGCAGAGAGGAGGCTTTTTTTGTCCATGTGCAGAATTCAGCCCGCCTTTTCTCCCAAGTTAAGCTTTGTGATCTAAAATAGACGTTGCATGCATTCACCACCATCTACTTGGCTACAGTAGACAACTGCTTGGCTGCACATCGTGAAGACAGCTGCCAGCTAGAAGATTTCTTCTTCTCATGCAAACAGTAGAGGTATTCTCACTAGATGGGCTAGGATGCTTTGATCATATATAATACAAAAGAAAAGGAGAAAGAGAAAACATACAGTGTGCATATATATACACACACCCCAGTAGCCTATATAGTATATCCATATATAATATATACATACAGTACACGTGTGTGTATATATATGTACATTTTTTTGTTGACAGACTAAAAAAACTCACTACCCAACACCTTACTATAAGTCTTATGGGTGTTTTCTTTCACAGAAGCAAAGGGCTAATCAGGAGAGGAAATAGAAGCAGATTACCCCACCCATCTCTGAAGCCTCTGCTAAAGCCATTTTATCATAATGTTTACCAGCCTCATGGGGTTGGCAGCTTTATAGGAGGACTCGTTTTCGCTACCTTTTTATAGCACCTATAAAAAATAATGATAAAGTAACTCCAAAGTAACAATAATACTTGTCTTAAGCCCAGAGATGGCTAGCTCTGGTATGGATACATGGGAGTTCCCCAGACAGCTAGGCTGTTAGATCAAGCTGTGGAACTGAAAAAGATCAACTTTGACCAGAAATAATGTATTTCAGAGCTAAACAAATTGAGGGGAGTTCACGGCCTACTCTTCTTGCTGCAGTGTGTTAAGGTTGCATTTCCTGAATATTAGCTTGTGAATTTAAAGTGGGTTTAATTCTGTGAGAGATAAGTACTGGTATCAGAATTTTTTTTAATATCTGTATTTTTTAAAAAATCAAAATCTGCATCTTACCGCATTAAAAGAGGTAAGTAGATGGACAGAAACACTGTAAAAATGAATGTAAGAACTTTATTTGGCTGATCAATGAGAATTTTATTAATTTTTTGGTCTTTGTACTCTATTGGAATGAGAATACTTCTGAGATGGGATTTATTTTACTTGTCAGCCACAAACTTACTTGTGTAAAATGATAAATAGGAAGGGAAAAAATGTAAGATAGACATTGACTATGCCAACATTATTATATAACAATGAAAAAAAAAGGTCAAAGGATTTACAGTAAAATTGAATGTTTCAGAAAGTGTTTATAGATCATGAATTAAAAGAAGACAGGTTGGATATAACCTGAATTTAGTTCCATAGACTTATCTGAGGGCTCTACTGTGAGACATGAGATTTCATATGGCATTGAGCAAGTATATGGTTATAAGTCTCCAGATGTATTAGCTTAAATATCAGTACACACAATAATACCAGTAATTCATAATATCACAGGCAGCAATAATCTGGTTAATAACAATTCAGGGGACTAGAATGGTCACCAATTTTTGTCTTGGGATATACAGTTCAGAACTGCTGACCCTTTGAGTCCCCTGAATTGTTATTAATTATTAACTAGAGTTAATATCCCAGTATTTTTTAACATACCTTTTATTAAATTAAAGATAATTTAGTATCTTGGGACGCTAAACTCTGTGGCTCCAGTCTCTGAGAGGTTCAGAGTTTGGAGAGAGGTCCTTTGTAAAGCAAACCTGTTCTCCCAATGCCAGTCAGTACAATTGAACTTCCCAGGACTACTTAAGTATATTAACACCATGCAAGTAAGCATAGCCTGTAGAGGCCTTTCCAGCTATTAATTACAGCCATTTGAGACTTCAGTCCTGCAGAAAATCTCAAATTCCACTTTCACAACACTCAGATGTTACACTCAGATTATTCATATTAAATTTCTACATAGCCGACTATTATTTTCTCTAACACTCCAGCACTTTTTATTGCCAAGTGTGTGTCCTGAGGAGACTTGAGAATCATAACCTACATCTGAAGTAATTTTTTCTGGCCCTTGCTGGAAGAGAGTAAAGTAATCCCATTCTTGGTTATCGGTGTTGTTTTCCACCATCCCCCTGAGCCTTGTCACAGTTAACACCCACTGCGCAGTGCTTTTCTAATGGCTTCTTCCCAAACCCCTGCCCCTCTTTCTGTCTCCATGTGAAGAGTATTTCAGAGAAGGAAAGGCGATAGGGAGCCTTGGTGGAACCAGTTCCAGCACCAGAGCCCTCTGACACTTCTGATATCAAAAGGAGAAGTGAGGGATGAATTTTGACAGATCAACATCTTACAGGGACACAGCAGTTGTAGTGTTGTCAGTTAGATATGATATCATAGTGCTTAATATTTATTGTGAAAATGAAAGCCTGGAGAATTCTCAGTACTATGTTGTGGGACTGAGATGCTTTATGCATACATTGGCAAATTTCTCTGCTTCTGAGTCCTATATACAGACACTGAAAACCTAACTGGAAGCAGTGCACTGGTAGTATCATATTGACAGCGATGGTCTGACTAGATTTCACATTTGTCCCATTTAATAGTTGACCTGTGTTAGTCCCATAAATACTTCCAAAATAATCTCTCAAGTGTGTACCAATTATCAACAGGTTCACTGGCAGAATTGAAATAAACAGTTCTTAATGGCCCAATAACTTTCTAATCCAGGTTCAATAAACAACCCACTACTCTGAAGGCATGTCTACTCTCTAAATGAGATTACAGCTGAAAAACTTCATATTTAAGCATATTAATTGTAGGCATCTGTTGCCAAGAGAATGAAGCAGGCTTATTTCAAGTATTGGTTGCCATAATTAAGACATCTACTGAAAACAGTTCTTTATAATTGTGAACTGTGCAACAGTAATACAGCAAAAATCCTAGCTGGAATCAAAAACATCCATTATCTGAAGTAGAAAAGAAGCTTCAGTTGCATTGTTTTGCATAGTAAGTTATCAAATGTCTTTCAGATAAAAGCTGATTGCCTTAACAGAATAAAAATAGAAATTAATTCTAACTGCATTTATTTAAATCTGTTCTTAAATATGACTGGTTTGATGGAGTAACTTTTAATCTCATTTAGTTGCCTCTAACTGTATCATGTAGTGAAAAATATAATGAATGCATAAGGAGATACAACCTGACCTATCTGGTATAAAAAAAGGGGGGATACAAAGTAAAATTTTTAAAAAATTACTTGGTAAAATTAAAAAGTTCAAGGCCAAACTAGGCAGCATAAATAGTAAAATATATTTTTTTACATATGAAGACTCATTTCTTGCACTGATTTACATAGGTCAAAAGCTTGCCATGATGCTCTTACTTCAAACATAGTAACTAGAAACTTAAAAAACAACTCACAAATTTGTGAGCAAATAATGGTATATCTCACACAAGTTAAGCCCACGGTTACCATAGGCCTTATTTATGTCTGTACATTTTTGGTTGTGGGTTTTGGGTGGTGCTTTTGTTTTGTGGTGATGATGTTACAGGGTTTTTTGTTTTTAATCTGAGATTTTTGCTGTGTCTCTGTGGTTTTGCCAGTCTTTTGCATTCGAAAACAATAGTCTTGTCTTTTGGGAATTTTCCTTAAGTTGGGGAACCTTTATTTGGTCAGAATATGACCTAACAGCCTGTATCTAAATTCAAAGTTTGGGAGGTCCATAAAGATTGTACAAACACGTCCATATTTCACGTTTAAAGGACTTAATCGTTTTTAAGATCCAAACACTTGAAGCAACGTATTTTAAATTAAAACTCACTGTGCGTGACGACTCGTTAA
>JAVJGJ010000032.1:27313067-27343334 GCA_035590215.1 Microhierax caerulescens | reverse complement strand
CTGCCCGTCGCGATCCATATGGCTCCCATATTGCCCGTCGCGATCCATATGGCTCCCATACTGCCCGTCGCGATCCATATGGCTCCCATATTGCCCGTCGCGATCCATATGGCTCCCATACTGCCCGTCGCGATCCAAACGGGGCTGGTACTGGAGTTCCCGCTCCAGGCACCCGTGATACTGCCCGTCCTGCTCCATACGACCCCTATACGGCCCGTCCTGCTCCGTACGGCTCGTATATTGCCCGTCGCGCTCCGTACGAGCCTGGTAAGGTCTATCGCGATCTTTCCGGCTTTGGTAGGACCTATCGTGATCGGGACGGTTGGGATAGGGCCCGTCGCGGTCCGTTAACACCTCGTATTGCCCGTCGCGATCCATATGAGCCGCGTAGGGTCTCTCGCGGTCCGTATGTCCGGCGTATTGCCCGTCGCGATCCAAGTGCTCCGGGTATTGCCCGTCGCGATCCAAGTGCTCCTGGTATTGCCCGTCGCGATCCAGGTGGGGTTGGTATTGCCCGTCACGATCGACGTGCCCCTGGTAGGGGAGGTCCCGGTCCGTATAGGGCACATATTGCCCGTCACGGTCCGTATGGCCCTAAGGGGGGGGGGCTGAGGGGCTGGGCCTCCTCCGGCACGTGGGTCCCTTCCTGTCAACGCCGCGGCCTTCGCCCGCCGCCTGTGAGGGCCCTGCCTGGGGAGCTCCGGGTTCCTGGCGCTTTTCCTCCGCTTCCAGCGGTTCTGGTGAGAAGGCTTTTTTAAAGGGAAAAATCTCGTTTCCCTGCCCGAGGATTGACGGGGGTTTATTTTACCTCGAGGCTTATTTGCGCGTGTGTTTAGCGGTGAAGCTAACGTGGCTGTTCGGTCGAGCAAAGCTTCATCAGTCATAGGTGCCTTTCCACCATTATGGAGGTAAAGACCTAGAAATGTGGAACCAGTAATGATGATCCTGAAAAGGCCCTGCACAGCTCAGTCTCTAGTGAATTTGGTAGTAATTTTCCATTTGGGAAGCTGTATCTTGTTAGTCTTGGCTGTCAGTATTTTCTTTATTTTCCTGCATTCAGCTGTCTCCCTTCTCTGATATGCACAACATTATCTGCTGGTGGTGAGATGTCAGAATTAGTAAGTAGAATCACTGGATATGTATGAGCTTTGCTTTTCCAGGAGGGAAAACTTTCTTTAGTCTTTTTTAAATTTATTTCTTAAAACCGTGCACCGAACTTACGATGATGTGGTATGGTCTTCTAGTGGCTCAAGCTAGCAGCCTTTTTCTTCTTATTTTCTTGACAGGAGTGAAATATCTTTCCACTTAGCCACTGAAAGGGTCATTAAGAAAGACCAGAGGTAGATGCATGAGGCAGTAGGTTTCTCTGCTTTGTTTCCCTTGAATTGTTTTGTTCTTGGTTGAGTCAGCAATTACTTTTTTTCTTGACCAACTTTTAAGCTCCAGGGAGTTTTGAATTAATTGCCTTGGCTTGGTATAGGATACAAAATCCTTTTGAGCCATTCCCTTATAATCTGGATTCCTAAAGGAAGATCATTATGGTGCAGAAAAAACAAATTTCATCTTGGGAGTAAGTGAATATACTTGCAATCATGTATCTGTACAGTACAGTGTTCATTATATGAAATAATTTTGTTTTGAGGTTGCTTGAATACGTATTTTGAAGCCCTGTAAATTAAAAAGTTCGTGTAGGACTACTGTGAATGTGACACTGATGCTGACTGATACCCTGAAAATTATCTGGGGTGTGTGTAGAGCTTGAAAGAGCAGTAAATTAAAAATGTAGTTTATAAACTTTTTTTTTTTTTTAAGATTTCCTATCTTTATTTTTCTTGATGCCAGTGATGGGTTTTGTTACCTGAACAGATGAAGGCTGCCTTTTAAAGGTGCAGCTGTTTGAAGTGGGATATGTGGAATGAGGATTGCAAACCTCCCTCACAGGAGGCACAGGGGTGCAGAGCAAGGTGGTAATTTTTGATAGGGTAAGAGGTAATATTTATTTTTTTAGTATTTAATGTTTGATATCATCATTAAGCTTTAATATTTAAGGAAAAAAAATAGAAAAATAAGTAGGTCTTCTTATTAGTAGATTCTTTGTTACTTTTGACTCACAGGAGAATACTTCCACTTGCTTAGCTTTATTGTTCTGGAATTTCATGTTGTTGATATCTACCTCAGGCTGAATTACGTAATGTTGATTTAGCTTCAGGTCCTTCAACCATATTTTCCAACCTCTTAAAATAACTTCAGCTTTTTTTTAGAACCAGGTTGAAGGAGGGAGGGGTTTCCTGCCTTTAAAAAGAGTTAAATCATTGGATTACCTTTTCTTTGGGCTGTCTTTGTGTTTGTGTACAAAAATGCTGGGTTTTGACAGATTTTTGGCAGAGAATTGCATTTTATTATCCTGATGAAATTGTATCTAGAATTTGAAGTGGTTGTTATAAATAATAAAAATCAGTTTACACATTAGCTAAATTGTTTCCCTTCTTCAAAAAGGACTAAAACTCCAAATATTCCTTTTTTCACAGCTTTGTCTTAGGATCTAGCAGTTTTGTCCTGCTCAGGCTCTGAATTCACAGATGATACCTGAGGTGTTGCAGGTCAAGAAACAGTTGGCTGGAGTGTAGAAAGTACAATAGCAAAGAGGAAATGAAGTCACAGGTCAGGTTATGACATCTGGGGCTTGGTGGTGGACCGGTGTTTAGACTATTTATGGAAGAGGAAGAAGAAGCTGGAACTTTGTGAGAGACTGGGGAAAGAGCAGTAGTAGATGTGGATCTCCTAAAGAGCTGTCTTTTGGGCGAGAAAACTGGGCAATGAGACAGATGGGGATTGAGATCAGATCTTAAGCCCAGAGATGGCAAAGAGGAACTGGAACTAGTTTGGTGAACAAGGGCAGAAAAGGCAGAACCCTCCCCAAGGAATTGAAGGTGAGTAAGGAGAGAATGGAGAAGAATATGAAATGGAAATATGGAAATTGTGTTTCATGGCATAAGAAACAAGTCTTAGGAATTTGAGGGTGTTAAACTGACTGGGATAAAATAATGCCAAAGGAGTGGGAATTCAGAAAGGGTAAGAAAGTAGCAAGAGACTGGGACCATAAACAGGAGGTAAAGATGAGCTGGAAGAGCATGTGCCTGCAGGCTTAGACCAAAACTCCGGTAATTTTTCTAACTGGCAAGTATCAGAGAAACCAGATGATAAAACTTACTCTTTTTCCTCCTTCAAAGCAAAGGATATGGCTAGGTGTTTCTGTTCTGAAGCAATTAAGTATATTAGCAGTAAAATCCACATGAGGGAATTTTGCAGGTTTTGGTTTCTTTGACTTGGAGAGCTACACAGTTGTAAAATCCAACAGCAGCAGCAGCTTCAGGAAATGCCAGAGTTGATTAAAAAGCCTCACGTAGTCCCATCCCCCAATGCATTAAGAAGGTCTGTGAATGCATATTAGCAGTAGTTTTTGCCAAAGAATCTAACATTTTACTGCAGGTTAGTTCATGTGTAATGAATGAGTATCTAAAACATTTGTCTTCACCTCATTTTTTGTGGCTTCACATCTTTCCTATAGCAAACAAGTTATTATACTTTGAAACAAAACCATTCACTGGTTGGTTTGCCCCCCCCCCTTCTAAGTTTTTATGTTAATCATACAAATAGTGATAGTACATATGATGTTAATATGTATTTTACCTTAGACTTTTAAGATAACCTCACTTTATATGTTGAGACCTGAGTTACAGAAGTTCAGGTTGAAAGTATATTCTGCTATGGATACCTATTTGCAGAAGGCAATGACATACTACAAGGCACTTTTCAGAGGGCTGTATAGGGCTTCATGTTTAAAAACATAACTTTCTTTAAGTTGCAGTTGTGGTTTTCCCAGCACCCAGGTATGGTGGACCAAGGGTGGTAGTCGCTTAAACTGTGTTTTGCCTATATGAAGTAAAAACCTAATGGTGCAGACAGGGGGATAGAATTTTGTTTTTCAGGATATTATGTGATTGCTCTGATGCTGTACTTTGTTTTCCTATAGGCCCCTGTAAAAGGCACTGAGTGCCTTGTGCTAAATAAGTGGAAAAGAGAAAATATTCAACCCAGGCAGCAGCCTAAATTCTGGTGTTTCCTAATTTTTGAGTGTTTGGCATAATAAGTTGAAGAAAGTATGTAATGTGGCTGTGTGTATTAAATAGATTGGGGATGTTTTATTTTGATATCTAGAAATCATCACATCTGTAATTTTTATGGAACCACAGGAAGAGCGGGCTAGAGGACACTTGGATACCATCTGATTTACTTTTTTCCCCTGTAGATAAGATCAACTGTATTATATAATTTGGGTCAAATATTTGCCTGGTTTTGATGGTCTCTTCTTATGGAGATTGTGTCTTCATAGTTGAATACTGGTGTAGATGTACTATTAATACATTTGAACACTTCTTTTATAATGTTTAATTTCACTCTTTGCTCTATTTCAAGATTATTTCTTCTGTCTACTGTTAATTTGGAGAACAGATAACTGCTTCTTTTTTTTTTTTCTTATCAGGCAGCTTTTTACCTATTCAAGGTGAAGAGCTGTTTACTTCAAAGTTTCTCTGTTACAGCCTAAATGATACTGAAAAGAGAGTAGGGGAAAATTAAGCCAAGTTTATGACATTTTAGCTATTACATGTATTGATTTATTTATTTTCTAGGGATTCCTTTTGGAAAATGCCAAACCAGAAGTTTGCTGATGGTGAGGTGGTGATGGGCCGTTGGCCAGGAAGTGTCCTGTACTATGAAGTGCAAGTGACTAGTTATGATGATGCTTCTCATCTTTATACTGTTAAGTACAAAGATGGGACTGAACTTCAGTTGAAGGAAAGTGATATAAGGGTGAGTACACATTAGTATTTCTAATGGAAGATTATATTGATTTTGTGAGGTAGATTAACATACAATCTGTAATTGGATAGTGGCTTTGCAAGTTTTCATTAACTGTGTCTTCAAGGAATTGGTGCTATGTCATAGGTTTTTTCCTATGTGATGTCTCAGGTGGAAGTTCAGAATGCTGACCTTATCTTTAAAGAAGTGTGATTGTTTTGTTTACGTTGGAAAAAAAATGTACATTTTGGGGAAAATCAAGTCTGATCATTCGGGAACTCTGTGGCATGGTTGTTCATTCAAAAATTGTTTTTGGTTTGCTTATAAAGCTAGTAATCAGAGGGTTGATACTAATTTGACTTTTTTCTCCATCTAAATAAGAAAATTTGAAAATGAGTGCAAGCATGTAGCTAAGGATCACTGTAAATATAAATAACACATGCCATTTAGGCACATACCTAAACCATCTGTGATTAGCTTGTACTGTTCAGGTCCCCAAAGGTTTCATAAGGTGTTTTGCTCTGTGACAATCAGGGACTTGTGAAAAAGTCATGTCATACATATACGAGCATATCCTTTCCTCTGTACTTATCTTCATTATTTAATTTTTTGTTACTAATAAAGGCCTTTAAAACTGCATACAACTTTCATTTCAGTTTAAAATGTGATGATTTTGTATAATTAATGGCTGAGACAAAAAGCTATTTGAATGTTTGCAGTAGTGGACTGTTAAGGCCTGTTCCAAAACCTGTGCACATTCAAAGCCAACTTGTGTGTCTTCACGTGAACTGTAGTTTCACTTTTTGTGGCAGTGTACGTGCCCTGTAACTGGCCTTTTCTTTTCGGACAAGATGGTTCTGCTTGAGTTAGACAACAGTTTTCATTGCTTTAAAGACTTTCTAACTGGTTTACTTTGTGCTTGCAGGTTAGCAAACTCAAGCTCAGAAAATACCGTTCTTTGTCGTAAAGCATTTATGCTATATAAAAGTTGTGTTGTGGAAATTTTATGTGGAAAAATAGCAGTGTAAACTTCACAGAGAAGTAAAATGGAATACTTTTGGGGAAAACTGTTCATGAAATTGGTTACCACAACTAATTTAATGATTTGGCTGATTTGAGCGTTTTTTAGTGTTGATTTGAGCTGTGTTGCCTTGAACAGATCATTGCATCTTGATGTGCCAAAAGGTGTTAATAAAGCTAATTGAAAAGATAGGTGTCTCTTAAGGCTTAAGGGAAGGCTCTCAATTCATTTACTTATGTAAAGGATTAAGAGGGTAGTACGCTTAAGAGCTTGGTGCTGACATTGATAGTTTATGCCTATATCCTGATTCGTGTAGCTTTGAGAAGGATGCTCAGCAGCTGGACTTGAGACAGGATTGTTTGGGTATTAACAGCTAAATGACTATGCTGTAGTTGCCTCTTCTTACAGCCTTTGTACAGCAACAGTAAAGGAAATAAGAGAGAATTCTGTAGAACTATGTGCCAGAGTCCTCATCACAAAACCCTCAAGTTTCTAAAATTGTTCTTCGGAACATCTAAGATAAGATTTTACTTTCTTTCCCTCTTGCTTTTAGTCACAATCGTCGTTCAAGCACAGGAAAAGCCAGTCCTCTTCAAGTTCTCCCTCCAGAAGAAGTACGAGCAGATCTCGATCTAGATCTCCTGGTCGATCAGGAAGAGGCAGACGTCGCTCTTCTTCCCAAAGAAGAGAACATAAGGATGACAAAAAGAAGACTGTTCAGGAAACCAACTTAGCTCTACTGGTATTTGTTTGTTTGTTTGTTCTATCTGTAGTGGCCTGTTGGATTTTTTAAAAACAAATTTTTGCTATTCACAAAAGATTTGTTTTATGCATACTGGGTTTATTATTGTAAAAGCCAGCTGTAGCTTATGTTCCCAGAACAACTTAATTAGCTGCAAAAGTATATCTCAGAACTGCCTTTTTTTCTTGGAAACTAGGCTTTCTAGCTTGCAGAATTGTGAGGAGATTGTTTAAATGTAAACTTACGTTGTTAAGTTCAATTTGGATTTGGTGGTACTGTGAAGTCCTCAGAATTCAACCAAATTCTTTAATGTTTTAATACTTAAGTCATTATTAGCCATATGCTTCCACTCGTGAAATGGGGCAAAGGAAGTCGGCCTGCTTTTAAGATGTGTTGATCAATACGTAGCAGGTAGGTATTAGAATTTGAAATAAAATTAATTCTGTTTTCATATACAGTTCATTAAAATAGTAATAGGAAAATGTGAAGTTTCTATGGGAGAATTGCTGCAAAATTCAAGTGCTGAGAATATATATATATATGGCCTTGCTGACTGATAATATCGCAAAACTGTTTTCTTTATAAAAACTATCCTGTAGGCATTTTTAAGGTTTTTTTTTTAGGTGAAATTTATCATGTTCATTCTTGGCCTTTTTGTGAATGTTATATTATTAAAAATGGTTCTGGGTGTTCTTTAAGCAAAGAATAGCAGAGGTGATGTTTCTCTTAAGAGACAACATTTCTTCTGCCTCTTGTGCCCTTGAGATAGCTTCAAGTGATACTTGTCTGAGACACCATCCCTTAAATAGGAAATGCCTTCTGCTGATCTTCTGAAAATGGATAGGTTTAATTAGGTTTCAACTAAACTGAACCAGACAGATTAAAACTAAATAGGTTTAGTTTAGTAAATTGTTACTACTAAAAGCATTCTTTGGCACCAGAATTGCTGTGGTTTTTGTTTTGTAGTGAACTACTTTGAGCTGTGTGACCCAGTGCATAGCCTGTGGACCACATGCTCATTTTAAGTGGTTTGTAGCCAGCAGCTACACTTCACTTTGGACGTAAAGGTTAAAATATCTTTGCTGTTTCTCTCCTGGCTTCTAATTGAGGAGTAGGATTGATCTGTTGGTTGTTGTATGACTGGAATGACTTGGTCTTTTTCTACAAAGCTGAGATTGAAATAAATTTGAGTCATGTCTTCCCAGACTTTGTAAGCTAGGCTGATTAAAAGAATTTTAGTATGACCATTTATTTCTTAGGTATTTGATGGAAAACCAAACTTCCAGTCCTGCAGAGCAGTCTCATAGATAGGACACAGAAATTTCCTCTCCTTTCCTAATAGAATTACTAAATGTATTTGTACTTGGTGGTTCCTAATGATGAGTTAAAAATAACTTGGAAGCTGTGTTCTCTCTTAATGTCACTGTTTGTAGAGGAATGAAGCTGGGTTAATTAATATTGATAACATACAGCTGTGGGTTGGCTTCAGGGGCGGCAGGTTGGCCGATGTAGATAAGGTGCAGCTGTGGCTGGTTTTGTTAAGTGCAGCCAAGGAAGAGAGAGGAGGAAGAAACGGAGAGAGAAAGAGGGCGCGCCCTGGATGAGGAGAGGCTAGGAGAAGGCAGCAGAGGGACTAGTATGAAGATGATTGTTGGTATGAGATGGTAAAAGACCTTGTTGCAGCCACCTAGTCTGGAGAGTGTTAAATGAGTTTTCTTCCCTTGTTTCTGAGCTGAAACTTTCCATACTTTGGATATTGAACCCACTTGTTTTTCTGTGGAGAAAACTGGAGCAGTTGCAGTTGACAAAAAGCTAGTGTTCTTAATTATTCATTATATACTTAACGCTTAATACAGCTGTTACTTTCAGAAGGCTAAAACCTGTGTTTTTTCCTTTAACCAGAAATTGAGTGAGAATAACACCAAAAGGTACAATGGTGAACCTGACAGTACAGAAAGAAATGATACATCCTGCATAAACTTGGAGGTATTGTATTTACTCTTAGTTTTATGTTTACCTTAGATTTCTCAGAAATCCCTAGAAAAGGGCAAAAAAATAAACGAGGAGAAATAGAATGCAATGTAAAACTTAGGTCGAGTAAGTTTACTGTTCAGCTAAGTTCAGGGGGGAGGGAGAAGAAGCTGTGAGAAGGGGAGATTGCTAGAGCTGTGTAGTATTAATTTTTCTTATTTGTTTATTCCATCAAACCCTCACTGGTTACGTGTGTTCATTCCTGTGCTTTTACAGTGTGAATGTTTGGCCATAGAAGGTGATTATTTTTTATTTTATTTTAAAGGTTTTTTTAATTGAGTCAGATTAGATCTTTACCCCTAATTGTTAGCTTGATGCACAGAGTTGTGGCAGAAAGGAAGGGAGGAGGGTGGGAATGGGTTACCTGTACTGGAATCGCTGCTGATATGTTCTCATGGCCTAAGTGGTCACAATGAAACTGGTTTTAGCAGTCTGTTCATATCCGTGCATAAACTTAAGCACTGTATAAAAGTAGAACACATTGTATATTGGTGGTTTATAATGAACAATGTCCTTACTCTAGTAAAATACTGGAGTAAAATAAGGTAAAATCACTGGGATTTTTTTTTTTTAGTAAATGTTTTGTATTCGTTAACAGCAAAAGTTGAAACCAGACCTGGAAATAGAGCGTGTGCTTGAACAGTACAGCTTGCATCCAAGAAAAGAAGAAAAGAAAAGAGAAGAGTTATATTCGGAGAAAAAGATTTTTGAGATAATAAGAACAACTGAGAAAGCAGCATCTAAAACAAAGGAACTAGAGTTTGGTGGAAGAATTGGTATGTGTGCAAATTGTCTTAATAGTTGAAAATTTGTACTTTTGTGTTTTTAACTTATTGACCATACTGTCACGTCAAGCACTCTTTTTTTCCAATTTTTGGACCCTGGTTGCAGAATACAGAATTGTATGACTGCAGTCTGTGCTGGTATTGGTGGCAGGCAAAGAACTGCTAATTAGACTTGGTTCTCTTGTGAAATATAGTGAAGCCTTCCCTTGCATAGTAAGATTTCAGTATTCCCAAATTAAATTTAAAGAAGTAACTAGCAAAGTTCTTATGTATTCAAAATCTAGGAGCTTTGAATCTTCAACTTTTGATACTTCAACAGTGAAGTATCTTTTATACAGTTTTTTTGAACAGTTTTAAAGGGATGCAGTGGATGTGATCCTTCAGTTTGGTTATATGAGCTCGTATGGGAGTGAGAAGTATGTCCTGTGTCCCAATATGTGACCGGGGGATTGCTGCTGTCTTGCTTCAGGAATAGATAATGATAATTTCTTCTTTGTTAATTAAGTTAATAGTGAGTTTCATTAGTGGGATTAAAACTTTTTTGTTTGTTTTTTCTGTTTATCTTCTGATATGGCATGATGTCTGTTTACAGGGACCTTCATGCTGATATTTTTCCTGCCTGCTGCTGTATTCTACTTGCTGTTGATGTGCAAACAAGATGACCCCAGTCTTATGAACTTCCCTCCTCCTCTCCCAGCACTTGAAAGTCTTTGGGAGGCTAGGGTGTTTGGTGTTTTTCTTCTGTGGTTTTTCCTTCAAGTTCTGTTTTCCCTACTGCCAATTGGAAAGGTAAGCTGCTAGTAGCAATTGGGTCTTCATATTAATTTGTGTGACAGCATGGAAGGCAGGTTATGTTCTTAATGCACTGAATTTGAAAGCAAATGCATTAGCTTTTGGTTTTAAGTATAACAATGTTACTGCAGATTTTTGTATGTTATTCTACTTAGGTTGTGGAAGGCCTGACTCTTTTAAACGGAAGGAAACTGCAGTACCGGATAAATGGTAAGCATGTTGCAGTTGCTTGTTCTTAAATTTGGTACCACTATCTGGTTTGCTGTGCTCAGTACTATAAGGTACAAATGATGGAAGATACACTTTATGGTCAAACTAAGTATCTGTTGTAATTTCATAATTACATAAATTACTTCATAAAATAGGATGAGGCTTTACTTGGAAGAAGGAGGTTAGTAATGATCAGGAACTAACTGCCCCAAGAGTGAGACATTACAATGTGCAGGGCACCTGGTCTGCGTCCAGTTGTGACTGGTGAGTTCTGTCACTTGCATAATTGCTAAATGGACAGTTGCCTGTCAGAAGTGTTAGTTATGCTCCTGTAATGGGGACTGTTTTTCTGGAGATGTTCAGGAGTGATCTGAAGAGATCCAATGTGTCTAGATCATCTTGGACATCTCTGACTTACAAACTAATAAGAAGCATGGTTGTAATTGGTGTAAGGTGTTCTTATTCTTGCCTGGCAAGGAGCGGTTCCGAGTCCTTACACAGATCTGATTTCCTATGAATAAGGCAAGTTTCTCATCTAGGTTTAGACTATGGTTTAACATCAGGGGTCCTCAAACTACAGCCTGCAGGCTGGATACGGCCCCCCAGGGTCCTCAATCCGGCCCCGCGGTATTTACAGGACACACACGCACACACCCCTGCCAGGGGTTGGGGGGGAAACCAAGCAGCCGCAGATGACTGCCGGCCACTTAATCCGCGCACCAGCCCCCTGGTTAAAAAGTTTGAGGACCCCTGTTTAACATACTTCATCAGTTCTCTTTTTCAGGCTTAAATAGAAAAGTGTGTTTTGATGGCTTGAGATGTTCCAGGCTACCTATTTGATTAATTAGTCAGTTCAAGGACACTTCTGGTGGTATTGGAATCCAAACGTTATATTAAGAAGTTAAGTGGGGTTTTGTCATATGCTGGTAAGATGCACCGTTTTAAAGTCAGAAGCAGAGTAAATTATGTCCTAGGGAAGTGAATCATCTTGAGGCTGCCTTGAAACTTTTTGGACTTTTGTCTTCAGTAGGGGCATAGTCCTGACATTATTTTTCTGTAGTCTGATAAAGGGAAGAAATAAGCTATGTAATCTTGATGGTTTAAAAAGGGAATTAAAAAAAAGCCATCTTCTTGTACCTTCAAAGACTAATTCTCAAAGCAACTTTTAAAGCCTTATTGAGGAAAGGAAAAAGGCCAGTGACAGGACAAGAGGCAGTGGGCACACACTGAAATTCAGGAGTTTGAACACCAAGAAATGTTTTTTAAATTTATTGTGAGGGTGACTGAGCACTGTCCCAGGTTGTCCAGAGCAGCAGTGAAGTCTCCATCCTTGGAGATACTCAAAAGCTGTGTGAACATGGTCCTGGACAACCAGCTCTGGTGGCCCTGCTTGGCCAGGGGGGTCCATGAGCTCCAGAGGTCCCTTCTAACCTCAACTGTTGTGACTCTGTGAAAGGGTCCGTAGAAGGTACTTAGGAGAGAGCCGTGTAGAACTGCCTGCTTGCATTTGGACATTGTTCCATTCTATGTGATCTTATATTCTCAAAGTAGAAAAGTTTTGTGTTCCAGTTTTGACTTGATAGTTATTTTAATCCTTGAATTACGGCAGTCTGTATCGAGGTGTGTATGCAGATAACTTGAAGAAGAAAATATGGTTATTTGAGCTGTCCTGCAGATTGGATTTTGTGACCTGCTGTCATTATTCTGTAGTCGTGTTGGTGTCTTTTTTTTCCACTAACATCTGAAATTGGATCCTAGGTTGTAAAAAATGTAGGAGTGCTTGGTGTTCCTGCCTGTTGCCCTTTTGATGAGGAGCACAGGAAATTTCAGGGCATAGATAGCACGTCTTGGGTGTATTGCAGTGCTCTAGAAGTTTGAACCTCAAGAGCATGGGGGTGTGTAAGGTATTACTGGAATATAGACAGATAGATCTTGGAAGAAGTAAAAATGCAGAAAGGCTGGACTGAGTCGGTTCTGCTAGGATTTTTCTTTTTTTCTAATATGTTTTTCTTCTACATTCTTCAGGGTTTTATGCTTTTATTCTGACCGCTGCAGCTATTGGAACTCTATTATACTTTCAGTTTGAGCTTCATTATTTGTATGATCACTTCATGCAGTTTGCAGTGGCAGCTGCAGCTTTTTCTCTGGTGTTGAGCATTTATCTGTATATTCGGTCCCTGAAAGCACCCGAGGAAGAACTAGCTCCCAGTGGAAATTCTGGTGAGTTATAAACGTTTTGAATAATTTCTTTCCAATTGTTTTCTACAGTAATTTTAGGAATTAAAGGATAGGTTAAGGGCTGGTTATTCTAATAGAGTGACTTTTCTTTCTGCTAATGCAAAATTCATGTTGCAAGTGAAACGGCAATTTTTGTATTCACACTTAGATACTGTAAAACGCTTAAAATTTTATTTGGATTATCTTGAATAGCTTATGCAAAAGTATCTTGGCTGGTCTAGTCCCCTAGCGATGAGAGGACAAGTTCCTTTCCGTTTTCAGCATTTGTCTCGGAGGCTTGGCTGGTTTGCCTCCTAGTGCCCCTGCTGGTGGGTCTTTTCCTGAAACGGCTGGGAACGGAAAGAACTGGAAACTCTAGATTTTGCAGTGGGAAGTCAGGCACAGAACGTGAAGTTACAATGTATTTCTAAATTTTTATTTTGCTTTGCGCGTTTAAATCTGCTTGGCTGAATTGAGTTTTCAGAAGAAATTTTGATACAGTCATGAGACTGCCCAAGCCAGTATCAGTTATATGCATACGTTGGACAAAGGATAGACTGAGAAGTCGATTATCATTTATTATTAAACAAACTGCTTTTAAAGATGATCATAGGGTGACTGAGAAAGGAGTTTATGGACTGGATGCTGAAAGTATTAAAACAAAGTGTTCAAATATCCTCAGTTCCTTTGTCAGTGCAGCGTGTATGTGTGTGAAGGGAAATAATAAATGATCATAAATTGTTTTTCTCTTTGAAAAATGCAGTTCTAGTCTTTGTAAGTGGCATAGTAGCATTCTGTAACTGTTCTGCAAAGTACTTGTTATTTGCTAGCTCAATGCAGGATATTTTGAAGTCAGACTGATGTTTTATTCTTCTTGTTCTTGTCTCTTAATGGACAGAGAATTGTCACAGCTAAAGGAATTCTTGCTCCCAGAGAAGAACAATGAAGTAGGAGGAAAAGTAGAATTAATTAATACCATGATCATGTTCATGGAAATTGTCAAGTTCAGGATAAGGCTGAAAATAAAGAAGGAACAAGTGTCAAGGAGAAATAAGCCTACAGTAACTTATAAAGTGTTTAGGCCTCCTGATAAATAAAATATTTGGGCTTCTTAAAATACAAGCTGTCTGGGGCTTTTTTTGTATTTTGCATATGCTCTCACATTTTTCTTGCCACTCTAAAGGTTTTTATTTATAATGAGAGAACTTTGGTAGAAAGTAGGAACTTCTTTATGGGGGTAAGTGTAGTGGCAGATAAAAGGAAGAATATTGCTAACAGACTGTCTTATCTGCAGGGTATTTTATTTATGATTTTTTTACTGGGCATGAATTAAACCCTCGTATTGGCAGTTTTGACCTCAAATACTTCTGTGAGTTGCGTCCAGGATTAATTGGCTGGGTAAGTCACTAATTGTAGTTATTTTAATGCTTAAATATTACACAAATGGATTTTTTTAAAAAACACATAGAGAGAGAGTTGGTATTGAGGTTACACTATATATTTATAAACAGGAAAAAAGCACTTAGTTTCATGTTGCCAGATTTTTAATGGCCTTTTTTATTCGCTTTAGGAAAATTTCTACATTCTGGCTTCTTTGCTCTGTGAGAAATGGAAAACCTTGAAGTACTCATGTGTTGAGGTTACACAGCTTCAGAAGTGTAGTTGGTTGTAATCTGTGGCTTTTGAAATAGGTTATTATTTCTTTAAACTTTGGTCAAAAATGTCTATATTAAATGTCCTATAGCATAATAGAAAATACCATTTTCTTTTACAAGGAAAATTTCTAGTAAAATCTTTTCTAAACTAGGTTGTTATAAATTTGGCAATGCTCTTGGCTGAGATGAAGATACACAATCAAAGTACGCCATCTCTGTCCATGATACTTGTGAACAGCTTTCAGCTTCTGTATGTGGTGGATGCTCTTTGGAACGAGGTAAATGACAACTATATTGAATTGTTAACATTTCTAATTACAATGTTAAATGAGTGAAGCTTTCTAAAGTCCTTCCTCTTTGTTTCTAGGAAGCTGTTTTGACTACAATGGATATTACCCATGATGGATTTGGATTCATGCTAGCGTTCGGAGATTTGGTGTGGGTTCCGTTTGTCTACAGTCTGCAGGCCTTCTATTTAGTTGGTCATCCTACTGCAATTTCTTGGCCTGTTGCTGCTGCAATTACTGTTCTGAACAGTAAGTTACAGTAGATGTTATTGTCACTGGTAGTAACAATGTAAGCCTGATTTTGGCTCTTGAGTTGTGAGGTGAAGCTTTAGCTAAGAGATAGTGTGATTATATTTTCTGTATTACTGCAGCTGGTGGATGCATGTGTCAGGCTAGTGTTTGACGCAAAGACTATAATCAATTCTCATTTTATTAAATGAAGGGTGAATGAGACTCTGGGCACCTAATTGTTCAGTCGAGAGGCACCTTTAGATGGATGCTGTGTGGAGTTGTAAAAGTGACTTGAAACATTTTGAATGTAGCAGACACCTTTTAAGTCAGACTGGGGGCAACTGTAAGTGACTGAGAAGTCAACAGCTTGTTGGCTATGCTTTATTTAACCCAGGGAAAAACAGGTTTTGTTGTTTAACAATTTGCATCTCCTTCCCAGATACCCATATTTACAAACTCATGTCAACAGAAAACATCTCTTTTTTTTTTTTTTTTTTTTTCTCTAGCTGAATGCTTAGTCAAGTGCTTAGAGAAACGATCTTGCATTTTAGGTGCGCTAAATTTGCACCAATATGGCCTTGTAGTTTGTCCCTTTTATCTTAGTAAACCTAAAAGACATGACAAAGAATTTAAACACTTGGAAAGACTATGAAGGTGTATAACTTAATATGTACGATCCCGAGAAATGCAGCATCTTTTTTTTTTTTAATTTTCAGCTAATATTTTTTTCTTCTTTTTATTAAACAACTTTATTTGAATTATGTTGTGATTATATTTTTCAATACAGCCTCAGAAAAAACCAAATTCAAGCTGCCTTGTGAAAATGATAGGTGAAATGAATTTCAAACCCAGATAATAATTCATTGTCTGGTTCTTTTAATACTGTGAACTTGTCAAGAGCTGGTCAGTGTATGGAGTAGGCACTACAGCAAATAACTAGGTTGCTAAGAGAGCTATAACCTTACAAACCGCAGCGCATCATTGTACGTGAATTTAAAACTCAATTTTACATTAATAAACTGTAAGTCAGATATTTTCACATCTACTTTGACATTTATAAGGTTTCTTCAAAGTCTTTAAAAGTTAGTCAGTAATGTGTAAGAGGATATGGAGTGCAGATTTCCAATAGCATTTCTATCTTGTTAGAGCTCTGAGAAAGGGAGAATATCCGTTACGTCTCTAAGGAAAAGACTGTGATGTAGTAGGAGAGAGCCTGTGAGTGCTTTCGTTGTAGGAAAGAAAACGGGAGAATACTGAAAATGCAAAATAATATTTATTTTCAGGTATTGGGTATTACATATTCCGTAGTGCAAATTCTCAGAAAAATAATTTCCGAAGGAATCCATCGGATCCCAAATTGGCCTGTAAGTTGCATTTTTTTCATTTGTTCAAGTGCTATACAATGTCTCTTTGTAATATTTAAATACACGTTTCAACTGTTGTATTGACTACAATACTCTATTCACAGATCTGAAATTTATACCCACTGCAACTGGAAAAGGGCTTCTTGTCACAGGCTGGTGGGGTTTTGTTCGTCACCCTAATTATCTCGGTGACATCATCATGGCTCTAGCATGGTCCCTGCCCTGTGGTAAGTTCCTGAAACTAAAGTGGATTTTATCATAGAAGCATTTCTGCTTTGACATCTGACTGGGTTTGAAATGCAAAGCAATAATTTGAGATACTAGAATCTGTAACTAATTGGAAAATTTCTGTGTTGTAAGCTTAATTTGATACCTGTTTTCTCTTACATCTTGTCCTTTATATCTTTCTTAAGATTTGACATGTTGTGCTATGGATTTGGTGGTTCTTTCTGACGCTGTAATTCAATAACAATGGGGCTTGCTTGCTAATAAATCATTCCTTACCTTTTTTAGGTTAGTGGCTGTGCTGTAGCATTTTCAAAGGGAGCTCCCAAAAAGTGGGAGATTGCTTGGAGACGAGGGCTACTGCATATAGAGACGCAATTTAAGCAAAATACATTTAACACCCCCCCCCCCCAACTCATCAGACACAAATGAGTGGAATTCTCTTTCAAAGTTTTTGTTAATTAATACTTCTTAGTTTTCATGAAGTTTACACTTGGAGGAAATCACGGAGCCTTTTTGTCCAGTGGGGTTTTGTAGTCCTGATTCTTTGCAAGAGCTTAGGAAGAGCAGTGAGAGTTTCAGAAAAGACATCTCCTCACCCTCTTATTCAAGTCTGAAAATGGCTTCGGGTTCCCCCCTGGCTTGAAGGAGTCTCTCCTGTAAGAGCACAGAGGGGAGTGTGACAGATGTCCTGAGGCACGTGCTCTGCACCCCATGGCACTGCCTGGCTTTTGCAGGCTGCGGGACACAGGGGGCTTGGGTCAAACGGGACTTTGTCGTCAAATGCTTGGAGCATCAGTTGAGAGGAGCTGGAGTTTAGGTGTTCCTCCAGGGGTTAATTTTAAGTTTAGGTGTTCCTCCAGGGGTTAATTTTAGTTTGTATGTTAATTGAAAGTAGACAATACTAGATTAGCATATACACTTGTAGATGGTATTCCAGGAAAGTCATTGAAAACGAGGGACTCTGAATCCTCTGTCAGTGTCGTAGTGGCAGAAGGGGCACTGTTGCTGTACGTGGCGGTGGGGGGCAAAGATGGGGTGGGGGATCACAGAATCATAGAGTAGTTGGGGTTGGAAGGGACTTCTGAAGGTCATTTAGTCCAGCTCCCCTGCCACGGGCAGGGACATCCTCAACCAGATCAGGTCGCTCGGAGCCCCGTCCAGCCTGACCCTGAACACTTCCAGGGAAAAGAGGCATCTACCACCTCTCTGGGCAACCCGTGCCAGTGTCTCACCACCTGCACAATAAAACATTTCACCCTTATATCTAGTCTGAACCTGCCCTCTTCGTTTAAAACCATCGTCCTTTGTCCTCTCACTACAGGCCCTGTTAAAAAGTCTGTCCCTGTCTTTTTTTATACAGCCCCCTTTGGGTCCTGGAAGGCCACTATAAGGTCTCCCTGGAGACCTCTTCTCTTCAGGCCAAACAACCCCCAGCTCTCAGGCTGTCCTCACAGGAGAGGCGCTCCAGCCCTCTATGGCCCTGGACTGGCTCCAGCAGGTCCACGTCCTCCTTGTATTGGGGCCCTCAGAGCTCAATGCAGCACTGCAGGGGGGTCTCACCAGAGCAGAGCAGAGCAGAAGGGGTGAGTCGCCTCCCTGCTCTTGCTGCAGCCCAGGACGTGGCTGGCTTTCTGTGCTGCGAACACATGTTGCTGGGTCCCATTCCGTTTTTCATCCACAAGCCAAGCGCTGTGCTCTGAGCAAGGCTGGAGTTGCCATCTACAGCCAAAATAGAGAAAACCTCGTGGGACTTGTGTGGGGCGGCTGAGAGCTGCAGAGGTTTAATTATTTCTCTGGGTTTGATAGCTGAAGAACTTAAAATATGTGCCAGCTTTGCATTGAGAATGAAGCTGGTAGATATGAGATTCTGAATTTTAAGGATTATTTTTTGGGTTTTGTGGGTGTTTTCCTATCTGCATGTAAACTTCACAAAATTGTCACACTATCCTGTTGAGTATCTGATGGTTTACATTGAAAGTAGAAGATGCTGCACTCTGTAACGAGTATATGTTACCAGCTTAGTACAGGCTAATAGCTACCATTTCTGAATTTTTTGTTGTATCTAAAGTGACTCTCACTTTATTCAACAGGTTTTACTCACATCTTACCGTATTTCTATGTGATCTATTTCATCTGCTTGCTTGTTCATAGAGAAGCTCGTGATGAACATCATTGTAAGCAAAAATACGGCTTGGCATGGGAAAGGTATTGTCAGCGTGTACCATACCGCATATTTCCTTACATTTACTAGAGCATTCCGGATGCCTGATGTGCAGATTACTTCTAAAGTTAGTTTCTTTGCAAATAAAAATATACCTCTTATATTTGCACTTGGTCTATTTGTTATTTAGGCTTTTTTTTTTTTTAAAAAAAGAAGTGACCAAACAGTGGAGTGCATAAACAGGCATTTACAAGTAATCTTAAGTACATGAATTATGTGAACTGACTGTCTGTGACTTCAATTTTTAAAAAATCGTGAATTTTAAGATGTCTTGGAGCCCTAACTTTTGAACTTAATTTTTATCTAGAATCCTGAGTTTACATGTTTTTTTTAATTGCATTTAATTAAGCACTGTGATGTAAAGTTTATTTTCGTAATACAATAAATACAGAAATTCCATCCAGGTCATTTTTTGGTGTTACTTGTACCATCTAACTTCAGCTGTCTGCCTTAGTTGCCTGAATTGGAGGAGCAGCAGGGTTTTTGGAGGCAGAGGGTCTGACCCCCGTGAGGGGCCTGTGCCACCGGCAGCGCTGCCCCAGGCCCAGAGCCTGCACAGCTCAGCCGGTGGCCGCCTCTTGGCTTGTCCTTCACAGGATTTTTTGGTCAGGGAGGCTCATGTGGCCTCTCCTGCCGTGTTGCCTGCAGGAGGGCCGCAGGGATGGGATCAGGAGGAGAATCAAAGGGACATGCCTGTCCCCTCCACTCCCATCCCTGTGTTCTGGCGGCAGCTTCAGCAGGGACCGATGGGGACTCCGAGCTGCGCCTGGCAGCACCCCTGACCCTGGAGAGAAGCCGTGTTTCTGGCTCAGGCTCCTGAAGGTAGATGATACAAACACTTGTTTGAGCTGTGAAAGTGAGCAGTGAACCCTAATCCTGCGCCAAGCATTGAGCGCGGGGTAGCGAAAGGCAGAGTACGCGTATTTGACAGGACAGAACAAAATGACCACAGTTGGCTTATTCTGATCTTTTGTAAATGATGTCTTAATGTACCATAGCGTTTACTGAATGTGTATAATAAAACCGCCACATTTTTGCTGTACAGTGTTTGGATTTCAAAATGCGATAGCTTTTTTTTTTTTTAGAAACTAAATCCATTTCCAGTAATTTTTTAAAAAAGTTCACTGATTAAAAATTTTTGTAAATTAATGTATTAATTCTTGGAACAATTGAAGTGTTCATTTAAATATTTGTATTGACAGATATGCTATGAAAATGTAGGAAATGCTCCTCAATCCAAAGTTGTTGTTTTTTTAATTTGGCATTGCTACCTCATGTAGGTTTTGCCTTTTGTACTTTTGCAGATAGAGAAAATAGCTATTTTTTTGCTACTGCTATTTAAAACAACATTTTTTACATGAGCCTGTGGCTAAACGCGACCACTTTCTAATATATTTTTGTATATATTTGACTTAACTAATGTATGTGTTCTAGTCACTAGTTGTGTTCTTCATCTGACTGGTTGTAAATTAGAAGTTCTTGCAGTATTTACTTCGTAAGTAGAATAATTTTACTGAAATAATCTTGCATTAATTAACTAGCTTTTATTCTGTTGTCACAACTGAGAGCTTTTCACATAGTTCATACATTATAGCACAAATTGTCCAGAAAAACTTACTAATCTTAAATATAGTGCTGGTACCTCCACACTTGCTAGTAGGAAGGTTCCAAATCGGAATGTTGCTATTATTCATCGATTACTTATAATTCTTTTAAAATGTTGATGTAATTGAAATCTAGCATGTGGTTTGTTTTTTGTTTTTTAATGAAAGAACCCTCTATTTTCTACACGGGCATTTTTTTAAAGATAGTTGTACATTGGAACTGTATATAATGTAGCTTGGTTGTGACAGTCTTCTCCAAAAATAGCTGTGTTGGTGTTGGAAATGTTTTAAAACAACTACTTTGATTCTTGGGAGAAAACAGCAGTGCCTGTAACCACACTGAAGAGCATTGACTCCCATGAAGGAGCAGATTAAACTGGGATTTTTCAATGGTTGCTTGGTGGATTAATGGGAAATAGAGCAGTGGCTGAGCTGCACCGGTGTGCAGCTGGCATTTACAAATGTACTGGGAGGACAGAACTCCTCAGCCTGACAACTAAGGAGGTGCTGCTGCCATCCCAGTGGCATCTGCTGCCTTGCAAGGTTGTTACAGTGTAATTTGGAGCCCTTGTCTTTCAGAAACAGGTGTGGACTGATGATAAATTCAGTTTATTTACGTGCTGATCTTATGTGAATTTGATTTTGAAGTAATTGTTTTTAATACAAACAAGTGTATAAACTAAAATAAAGCTTTTGCTTAAAAATTAGTAATGCTTTTTTTTTTTTTTCTTTCCAAATCATGGTGGTGTCTGGAAAAAAGATGACACTGATTTATTTTAGGAATTGTAAAGGTGTAAGTTTGTTGCAGTTCCTTTTGTATCTCTGGTTGGGGGTTGAGCCTTACGAGCTCATGTGGGTCCCTCTCTTAGCCTGCCTGGGAATTTGAAGGAAAGGAGGCCTCTCCCTTTGCAAGACATCTGTCTCTGCCTTCTGCTTCTGTTTATGCAAAAGTTCACAGCTCCGCTGGTGGCCTGAGAGCAGGTTTGTTCTTTGAATCAGCTCCGTCCGTGTCAGCTACTTTGTTTTTCTGCCTGGACTGAAGAAAATCAAAGTGCTAAGAAGCAGCTGGCATGGCAGGGGCAGGAAAAGCAGGCTCCAGAGCTGCAGAGGAGCAGAATACCCATCGTTACACAGAGCTGGCACAGCAGGGCCCCTGCTCCCCTGGTAGACTGGCTGCTGTCACAAGGGGGATCGCTGCGCCTGGAGGTGACGGTACCCTGGGTCTTCAGGGAGTCTGGTGAAGCGGGCAAGGTGAGTGTGTTACCTCTTTTTTTGTTCTTTGTTCCATTAACCAAAAAGTAAATGTAACAGTAAAAAGACAGAGCTAACGCTTGGTTTGCCTGTACTACGGTGTATTTTTGCCCACAGCTTCTATGAGATGTCAAAACCAAGCAATGCTGCCATGTAATGGCGGGGTACAGCCTAAGGGGTGCTGCTCAGGAAATACATTTTGTGCTCGTTTGACCTAATGTGATGAAGACTAGTGGGAATAGGTAGATGGCTGCAGGAACAGCAAGGATAGTTTTGCCTACTGGAAGTTACCACAGGTAATAACAATGATTGCTTAAATTCTGTTTACAGTAGCTCATTACAACCTTACCAGCAGCACGGTTCTTCCAGCTTGTGCAGTGAAAGCTGCTTCGGGGAGTGGGTGTAAAACCTCTGCAGCGTGTGGATGGAGAATGTCTTGCACTGTCCATATAACCGAAAACTCTTAACACTCAGTTCTGCTGGGGAAGTTATACTGTGAGAGTGCTGTTACGTTTTTAGTTTTTTAGAAAAGCTAAGCACTGGGTTTTTTTTTGTTTTGGAGGGTGTTTTGGGGTTAAGTTTTAAAACATTAGTCCTACCTTTTCTGAATGTAAAAATGTAAGTAATAACAGTTATGGAGTACCATGAGAAAAGTATTTCATGCCCCATCCAGAGGAGTGAGGAAAGCTTTTGAAGAAAAGACTGAAGTTGCCAAATTGGCACTGTGTGTGCACAGTTGTCATATCACGTCAACGTACCGTTCATCTTCCTCCTCATAGGACTGTCCATTGCCGCTGCAGCCAAACGTTTCAAGTGATTTTCCTTTTGTACCCTGAGCTAATTTGTTCTGCCATCTGAGGGGGGATAGGAAATGCCGCGATGCATTTGCAGTCACAGGCAGGTGGACGACAGTGACAGCAAAACCTTTTTATGTCTTCCACAGTGCTGCAGATCAGATTACGCACGCCTGGTGGAGCAGGGTATTTACTAGTTGCTTGTTACTTCACAGCATCGGCTCCGCATGTTCACATTGATGAGTAGCACGACTTAGAGTTGGACGATGACATTTTTTGAGCGCACCATTCTGCTTCTCTGCTTGCTCGCTGCGTAAAGGATTGCAGAGGGCAGCGGTTCGGAGGGGCCATGGATTCTTCAGGTCCCTCCTCAGCCGAAGAAAGGGAAGGTGAACATGCAGCGGTAGTGCCATCAAGAACAGCTATCAGAGCAGTAGCCCATCTTGGGGACCTGTGTGAACTGTGAGTAGAGATGACTTGGAATTTAAAATGGAGAATTCTGAGCCAGTAATATCACCCTTGTGAAATAACTCTTGTGGAAGATGCAGATGCCAAGAGAATTTCAGTCACTCCACGCAACAGCCATGAGAAATGTCTCTGCAATGTTCAGGAGAAATATTTAACAGAGAGCCCAAGGGTGAGAAACACGACTGATCACATATTCATCAGTAGAAACATACTCTTGACATTTAAACTGAGATACATATACACACACACGCTGCTTGTACCTAATGCTCACGTGCCCAGCCTGGCTTGAGGTCCCTGAACTTGAGCTGTGCGCTTCCCAGGCTTCCCAGGACTCACTTTTACAGTGCTTGTATTCCCTGTTGGAACTGCAGTGCTAGGTTTAGTCAGCCCGACTAAAGGATCTTCTTGCTCCTGTATTTCAAACTGCAAAGGCTTTTAAATGTTAATCACCTGACCAGAAAGAGAATCCATCTAAAGCTTACAATCAGACAAAGTAAATTCCTGTGAAAAGGACTGTAACACCTCATAGATGCTTAGGAATATAAATGGAAATTAATGAGCAGAGAAAGGGGGAAAAAAAGGAAAAAACTTGAATTAAATGCCACATTAAAATTCAAACCATTTGCTATTGGCAACACAGCTTTAAAAAAACACCCCACACTGTAACTGTTAATAGAAAAGCCTTACTACTGGTGGCAGAAATAATGCTTGTGTGAAGTTGTTCAAATAGAATAAGGAGGTACAGAAACAAAGCAGAACTACTTCACGCTCGTTTCTACTTGTGATTTCACAGTCTTGTCAAGACTCCTCTGAAAGCAAACTGGTACTGCAGACAAAAGATAGAGTTGGAATCGTATGGCAATTTCTGTACATGTTTGTATCTGCTTTTCACAGCCTTCAGGGAATGGAACTTTGCCAGACTAAAAATCTTCGATTCCCACCAAAATAAATGGGAGTCGAAAGTCTTAGCAGTGAGGAAGACTGCGTCTGTGAAAGTGCAAATCTGAAAGCGATGAAGGAGGACATCGTACCTGAGCATACTCTGCAACAGTCCTTGTTTCTCCAGGTGTGGTTTCTTCATCTTACTTAAGTGGTCAAATCTTGTTCGCAACCAGTGCGTCTCTCGGCAGCTTCTCCAACGTCTCCTGCTTCAGAGAAAAAATCTTTTTGGCAGGAACAGTTACTCAGTGACTGACATCTCCAGAATGAGCCAACAAGGAATGGCGGTGGGATTCACTGTGACTGGATCTCTTGCAGGGCACACATGCACACAAGAAACACAGAGGTTTGTATATGCTTGTGGTTCTTTAACCATGAAGTGACAGGGAAAAGAAGTATTTTCATTTTTAAGAGCAAGCTACAGAGTTATATATAGGAATTAGATTTTGAGGTGAAATAATACAAGATGACACTAAAGATATGGAAAGGTACTGAATAAAAGCAACAACATATTTTGACCTATCATTGATTTTTGTTCTTGAAGACCAAGGATAAGTAACTCATCCTGCATTTCTGCAACCAAAAGTGTTGCTTCTATGTTTGGTTACACCATTATGGAAACAATCCCTAAAAAGAAAATTGATTGCAACGTGCATTTCACAGCTGGATTCTTTTAAGTTTGCTGTTGGAAAGGAATAGTCCGTATTCACCTCACTGCTTTGACCAGCTTTAAGGCTGGATAACATCTGTTGGCAGGCTGAAAGCTGAGGCTCTGTGACAGTGGAAAATTGGCAGAAGCTCCCGTCCGTCAGCTCGCAGGACGTCGGTCGCCGGCACACGTGCAGCATGGCCCGCAGAGGTAACAGAGGACATTCATCTGCAGTAAGGCAGAGCTATAAATAATTGTGTGTGTCCCTGCCCTTGTTAAATTATAGGGAGACAGAATTCACACAGGCTTAGCTACTTCTATCTAACAAACGCACTTAGGCTGTTTTTAATATCATTCCCAAATAACCCTGCATAAGGAGCTGAAGCAATGGTTAAATAAAAAATGGGGCTTTGGGTGCTTTAAGAAACAAGTAGATACTGAACTTGTGACCACGGAGGTATTTATATTCTGTAGTTACCTGCAGTAAACAGATGCTTCTCCCTGCCCACTACGTGTGCAGGCAGGTTTCACGGGCAGAGATTAGGCTCCTACACAGACCAGGCTTGCCTCCTGCTGTGCCACAGGGGCTCCACGCAAAGCACCTAACAGGTAAATGACACTGGTTTGTCACCTGTTACGCAGAGTTTTCACGTCTGAAGGCTGTAGTCCTCTCGAGAAGGTACTGAGGAACTTCTGGGAGTGAATTAGTCCCATCTTGCTGTGCTGGTCAAGCGGTTCTTCATTACTCTCAACAAGGTTCTGTGGGTTTCAACACATGCACTTACATTTTGGAACAGAGTACAATTTCAGAAAGAAAAAAATGAAACCCTTGTAGTTAAGGCTTTAATTAGATATACTTTAGATTTAAATTTAAGTGATACTGTTACATGCACTGAAACATACTATATTAATGTTTTCATTAGTCACTTTTATTATAAAGGAATACCGTACGATTACTGACAAGAAGGTTAAGCAATACGGATGGCTGAGTTCTGCCTCCAGTTACAAAGTGATAAAAGTGAAGCCAAATTACACTAGTGTACTTAAAGGAAAAAAAATCTGAACTACTGAATTTAGTAATTACAGCTTTGGGTAAGACACACATTGATGTTGCAGAACAAAAAAAGTCTTTTCATCATTAGTTTTGGAAAACATAAAATTCCACTTTATGCCCAGTGTATGTTGGTTAAGTTGTCCTTTGACAAAGAGCAGCTTTGTGCAATAAGTATATTTTGAAGTAAAAAATATTTTTCAATTAGAAGCAAGAATATCTTTATCCTGACTTTTTTTAAATGACCGACTTTTTTGTATTAAATTAATATTTTGTATTATAATCTTGTATCCTGTGGGTTGATAGATTTTCCTGGTTATACTGAGATCACATTCACTACAGCCACATTGATTTCCATGGAATCATTTCTGATTTGTACTCATGTAATCAGGCCAGGAAGAATAAGATTTTCATTTTTTAAATGAAAATTTAAACCATTTCTTAATTCAGTTGTATATTTTAATGTGCTTCTAGATCTGAGTTCTATACTAACCATAAATGAGAAAAATATAACTGTAAAGAAGGAAAGAAAGAAAATACATGTTTTATTTAATACCATCTCATTTTGATTAAAAGTTAGTCATAGCTGAGGCAGGATTTTGCAACATGCAGGACCCTTTCCAGGCCAGTTCTCATAGCAGTTGCATACAGAAGCATTGGGTTTGAAACAGCTTTTTAGTTGCCTTTGAAAGTATGTTAAATTTACCACTTTTTATTAGTGTTTATTAGCATTTTACAAAATTGGGTGATCATTTTTAAGTCCTGCACTCTCACTGTGCAAACCCATCGTTGGAAACACTTAACTAAAGGAGAAACTAGGCATGCTGAGGAATGACATGCTTAGCTAAACACTAAGGGAAGGTTTCCTCCTACAGCATTATTTAAACCTACAGCCCCTACGTGGACATCACCCTTAATCAAGTGTTTTTGCATATTTGTAAGGCTATTAGGAATTCACCTCAGATATACTGGAAGTTTGTCAACAGACCACCACTCTATTCTTCTCATAAAGGAAAAACCCCAACACCTCTATAATACGAAATGCATCTATAATGTATAAATACCAAGTGGCCCATGCTGAGGTACCTTTTTGGGTACAACAGTATTAAACTTCCACTTTAAAAAACAGAGAAAACTGACTCTAGACACTAGTTTTCTTTTGAAAAATGACTAAATGCGTAAATAGAAGTTTCAACACTAAATAAGTAATGCTTAACATACAATCTTCAGAAACAGGAAATAATAGTTTACCTGCTATTAATCAGCTTTTTCTGCAACAGCTGTAAGATTCACAGCAGCACCATCCAGCTTTTCCTTCTCAACCACAGCAAGCACTTCTCCAAAACTCAGACTGCAGCTTAAACCTAGAAAACATTCTTAGTAAAGGACATCAGTTGATCATCATCCCGCCCTTGAGAGCATCAGGGTAGAGAAACCTCTGAAACAATTTGGCATATTTAAAGAGAACCGTGTTTTGATGAGGGAAGGTCTTTTCCTGCTACCGTGCGAAAAGGAGAGAAGCCAAGGCTATAATCTTCAGGTTTAGTTTTCCTAAAACATTTTTAGTGCTTAGAAAAAGCAAGAGCTTGTCAGGAGGTACCCTGCTTGAAATGTAAGACTTTCAGAATGAAAATACTCCTAATCAATTTATAACATTACTTTGCACTAAAATAATTTCCTTTAGAATACAAATTTCAGCTTATTAGGACGAAGAAGCTAAAGACTTTTACATTAGCTCAATTATTTTAAGATGCACTTACTGCGCACTGCAGAGAGGAAGACAGCTTGAAGTAACCTTTATCAGAGCACATGAGGATTATAAATGAAAAACTGTTCATAGGGATCACACGTTTGTCCTTTTGGGATAATTCAGAGGAGATTGTTTTTCTTGCCAGCACCTGTAGTGACCTTGCTGTTGAAAAACTCTTGCTGCCTCTCTAACATGTTTGGCTGCTTCCATGGACACAGTGGGAGTCTGGGATACAGTAAGAAAACTTCACTCATTTTTTGAGAAAGCAACCACATGATAGTTGTCGTAACTAACTCAGAAAAAAAGAGATGAAATTGGTGAATTTATGTAGAAAAGCTGGAAGGGAAGGCAATTCTTGTTTGCTAAGAAGTTTATCAAAAGAAATCTACGTTTTAATTTTTTCTCCCTTTAAACCTCTTGGTTTCTTTCTAAAATAGTGACTTGTAAAGAACAAGTCATGGCACAAATGCTGCACATTTGTTCCAGGTACTGAAGAGCCTGAGTCTCCCTTGCTTTTGCCTGTCACAGCCTCACCTATGCCACCAGTGCTGTGTAGACTCTACACAAATTACAGGAAATGTTCAGCTGTGCAGAAATAGGGGCACATGGACTAACAATAGTGCAGGTTTAGAAAATTTTTAAACAACGCTTACAATTCAACTCCTTTTAATAAGCTTCATGGTGTTAAAGTGGGTTAATCAGTAGGATTTGTGTGTTATTTTTTAATTATCCAGATTCTGAGTAGTGTCATAGCCAGTACTGGGCTTGACAGGTCTTCTGTGATCACAAGTCTCAAAAGCCCAACCACAGATTTTAGAACAATTTGATCATAAATCATGCAACAGCTGCATCTGCTTGAAATGGCCATAGCAGGATCTACAGCTAGAATGGCAACGTATTTTAACCACATTTCTGGCTTCTGGATCTGAGGCTCGCAGACAAGTAGCCTGCAAAGAAAAGCCATCAGTCCTCAGTCAGCTTCAGGGAGTCAACTATAGCCCAGTTCAAATGCCTTTTGCTAGATCAAGAAATTACCTGAGCCTTAGTTGAACCTCGTGCTGAACCCACGGCTCCTCACAGTCCAAACCAATGAACCACCACAAGAGCTTCAGAGGTTCACTGCAACCACCCTGACACTAAGGAAAACGATCTGAGGTGCCTTCCCCAAGTTCCTAAAGCACAGTCCACGCTGCAGGGCTGGTCATTTCTCTTTTAAGTAAATGGGACACAAATTACAAAAATCATGCAATGAATGTTTTTTTCAGGGTACCAATAATTCTTCTTAACATTTTTGATCCTTTAGACTGAACAGCTGTAACTGTTCCGTAGATCCAAAAGTGCTAATCTAGAGATCAAAAGTGCCAAAGCTGCAACTTCTTTCTGTTCCTTTTAATCAAGTGAAGAAACAGAAAGTCTTCAGCAGTGCCAGAACAGGTAAAAGTTTTGTACAAATGTCATTATCATTAATTATTTCTAATTGATTCTGATCACTAATTATTATTAAGCACAAAATTATTATTAAACCTGTAATCTTTAGATCTGTTTGTCCTGATCTCTATTCAAAAGAAAAATTCCACCAAAGATCCATTTAGCCCCATAACCAGCGAGGGAGAGCAGATGTTACAGCCGGAATGGTATGTCCCCAGGGGTATCTGTTTGTCTCCAAAAACTCACGGTCCGAAGGCTTCTGAAATGGAAGACATTTTCTTTGTATTTAATAGCACTCAGTAATTTTTTCTTTAATGAGTTTTCCCAGTCACTGTGTGAATCCATATGAACTCCCAGTCATTGTACATTAGTGAAGTTTGAAGACACCCTGGAGAGAGAGCAATACTCTTGAAGTGAGCTTCATGCCAAGACTTCTGAATCATCAAAAATGAGATATTATCCTGTTAAAGCATAAAAAAGATCATACAGCGCCTTTATTTTATATAGTGAGAACAGCTGTGCTCCCGTTTAAATGACAGCGTTTGGGCAGCATTGCTCGCTCATTGCAGGTGCCCAGCAGAGGGCTCTGATATATCAACATTTATTCAAAGGCAGCTTTGAGCAAATCTAGAAATCGCAGCTGGAGCAGCTCTGAAACTCATGTGGCAGGGCTAGCACAAGGTGCACAGCTCCTTCTGGACAAGTTTTTACTTCAATCTTTTTTGGCTGCTTCCTTACGTTTTGTGTAATGTGACAAGCGACACCAACCTGTGGCTTTTTTAAATCCAGGGCATGTCTGTGGAGGTCTGGGGTTCCTCTGGGTTCAGACCTGGGTTCATCTCCACAGACTTACTTTGGAAGTCCATCAGTGCTCCTGTCTGTGGGTTGAAAAGCAGGGAGTGTGTGTGTGCACTCTTCTTAAGCACAGGATTTTGCTCAAGCAGTATTCAACGTCTGTGGTCCCAGTTCCACTGATTCTGTGGCTTCCTTGAGGGCATTCCTGAAACCTGCAAGGTTTCTGGGGTGATTTTGCTTGTCTCAGGTTAAGGAGGTAGAAAGAACAACATAAACCTCTCCTCAGGTTTAGCTCTTTAGCGTGTAAGAGCAAACTATAATTCTTTGTGTGTGCATATATAATTATTAACGTTATCTAAATAAATATTAAAAAGTCTTAAAAAATCTTTTACAAAAACTTAAAATCAATTTCACAGATGAATATTCGTGTTAAAAGCCTAGAAAAATTAGCTTTAAATAATTATAAAGCTCCCTTGACAAAAGTTTCAACTGATGTCTTTTCATTTTTGCACATGAAGAAAATGTGAATCATACTATTTTTTTATAATTACCATGTAATTAGTGATGTTATAGTTCCATTATATTCCACTTTCGCCAGTATAGTCCTTAACTTCATCAAAATAAAGGTTAGATACAACTGACCCCACTAATACACAATCACATAAAACATGTGCTACTATAAGGACTGAGCATTACGCCCATCATGAGAGAACAAGTGTATTAAATATTTCTGTTCGCTTACACACACTGGACTTGACCAGGGAGCAAAAGCTCCAGCTCAGAAATGGCCCCCAGTCCTACCATGCTTGCCTACGGACAGGACAACAGGAGTGCTTCTTGAATAGGACTCGGAGACAGAACGCTTACAACAATAGGAAAGGTTACTCCCACTCA
>JAVJGJ010000032.1:27293879-27308126 GCA_035590215.1 Microhierax caerulescens | reverse complement strand
AGTTTCACTCAGAGAAATAACTTCCAGTTTTAAAAATTGAAGTTGTTTTCAGACTTTAAAGTCTTTCTCAGTGCTGAGGGGCAGTTTGTATCAGAAAATTTTTTAACAACTGAGAAATCCCGATCTGTTTTGGGGAGATACTTGAATGTCTTACTGTGTTTTATATCCTCCAAAGTTGATTTCTTAATATCTAAAAGCCCTCACTATTGTACAAAGTGTATGTACAACTTCAGAGTGCAATACGAAAAAGAAAAAGGCTATTTTGCTCAGTGTTAGAGAGTATTCATTCTTTTTTACCTATTCCTCTAGTGTGCTGCTAGATATCCTCCAAAATATCTGACCTACTAGTGGAAAAAATATATTACAAGGAGGAGGGAGAGCTCACATGCAAAATTTCTTCCATTGCTTGGAGAGGCACAGTCTGCATCCACAGAAACATCCTAAGCCTTCCATGGATAAAGAAACAAGAAAAAAAGAGAAACTTAGAACAACTGAGCCAATATTTCAAAATAAAAATCAAATCTTAGAAAACAAAATGCAATTACAGCTACTACATCTCTACTTTTAAATCTTCTTGCTCTATCTGGAATCAATGGAAGTTTACTTCTGAGAGATCAGACAACAGCTTTAAAGTATTGCCTAAAAAACCATAAACTTTAGATTAGATGAAGGAAAGGAAGAAAAGTGCTTGGACAAAACTGTTCAGTAATAACTAAATAATCTCACTTTAAATAATCTCACTTTTTCAGAGTAATTAAAAACTTCAAACCTAATTCTGAATGCAGAAAACCATTAATATTAACACAAATATTTATGTTTTGCTTAAAAGCTAATAGTAAAAAAAGGATCTATGAGGAGCAAAGATAAAGAAAGCCAACTAATTATGTGACATAACTAACTTCACTTACCAAAAATGTCTGTTTAGCCAGCTTCAGGCTGACTTCTGTGCCACACGCAAATTTAAAAGTTAAAATAAAGCTGACATCATTGATCTTACTTTCTTAATTATTTTATTATATCCTTAGTATTCCACTACCCCTATTTTCCTAACCAGCAAAAAAACCTAGAAGTCCAAGTCTGTGTTCTGAACTCTGTTCTGATTCTTGCATATGGTTTCCCAGACAACTAGCAGGTAGTATTTTACCACTACTTTTTAAGGTAAGCATTTTCAGTGTATTCCTTATTAAAATTACTGTGAAGTAGAAGTCAATTTTTAAATAATCACTGGCACTACCATTTGCATTGTCACCCCCACTGTCACCCCCATTAATTTATCTTAAAAGACTGTAAAATAATTATTTCTTAAGATTTCCAGTTGTTATATCATTCTGTGATAAAAAACATACAGCGAAATCAGCTGCCTGCCAGAAAGAGAGAAATTATAGCAATTCCAACCTTCACTATAAACAGTCGTGTTTTTCTCTTTGTAGATAAGAATTGCTTCATGTCAATTTGTCATCCATGTTTATCACTTTTATTTAATCTGTGCCAAAAATAAAAATGAAGCTGTTGTTTCAGCTGATATTTTCCCTCTAATGCTGGACAAAAGCAGACCAGGCAGAATCTTTCAATGGCCTTCGGTATTTACAGTCATAACACTTTGTTGACTTCTCTGACCTACAGCTAGGTCAATGAAACAGTTTTTATGCTTTTGCTCTCTTTCAGTTCTCAGAGATATGCAGAAGGACATGAGTTAACCTCTCAGGTAACCCCAGATTTCTCTCACACACAGGTGTCTAGGATGCCACTCTCAAATGCCAGCTCTAAAGGTCCGTATTGATAGATACAAAAAACTGCTTACAGTGAGGAGCAAGCACAATACAGATGATGCCTGCTTTATACTGTAAAATAACAATGACCACAGTGCCGTTGTGGTAAACATTTGACAAGCGTGCCTGGTGAAGAATTAAATTTCCAAGCTGCTTAGATGTGTGGCACAACAGCACTTCATACTAAACCTCTATAGAAACTATTCGGTCGGTCTGCTAGCGATCCCACAAATTTTTATATTTTGAAATGAAGAGAGGGCATAGTCTACCTAGTAATATAATCTCGTATGACCATTTTTGGACTTAAACCCCAGATACTTAAAGAAGCCAAGTAATTGAAAACCCCATGATTTACTTACAAATGTAAACGCAAGCGTGACTGCAATAGTTGTAATAAGTCTTTGAAAATCTGGTTTAAAACCCAAGCGTTTTCATAGCTTCTGCTGGCACCAGCATTTTCTTCTGGACACATTAGACTACGTGAGTTGTTAAGCACAACCTGTAGCAAAAGTTATTAGAACTTAGTAATCTGCTGCTTTATGGAGGATCATCAGGTCACAAAAAATACCAAAGTAGAAACCGTGGTTGATATAGCTTAATGGTCTACTTTTTCTCAGACACACTATTAATTTGAATATAACTGTGTCTAATCCTTGTAATGACCGACATGGTTTGTGGAAGATGATCTGGCACTGTATTTGAAAAGAGAGAAAACTACTCATTAGATTTTCTTCTTAAAGGTACAAAATCATACTCAAATAGAAGGCTTTTAAAACCAATCGTGCATATTAATTGAAGGTTTTGGTCCTGAAAAAATTAAATAGCATAATAGAAACATAATAATATCAATGAATGACATGTAATATGTTTCATATATAAAAAATATGAAGGGGTGGTTCTCCTTCAAATATAACACGTGCAAGATTATTGAAACTGAATATTATTCCTGTTATTTTTACAAAAGTTTCATACAGGGTGTTTATGCTGAGCAGAGTCATCTTCATCATTATTCTCTCATCCCAAAACACCACCAGCTGCCAAAGTAAATGCATATATATGAAGTTTCCCTGATACTGACTGCAACTCATCAGGACACATTTCCAGAATTTTTTTTTTTTCCTCTCTGAAATGAATGAAATGGAAAAAAAAGTCAACAGTTTAAGCAGATTATTATCATCTTCAACTATTTCACTGTGATAAACTAACATACATTACAACTTTTCAATACATTTTGCATAGTTCTATAAATGCATACACTAGTTGGCTAGCATTTTCGTTAGTGCTTGCTTACTGGAAGCCAAAAGGAGCGTGAAATATTAAACCACTATTAAGAGTAAGAGGGTAAGTAATTTTGCAGTACTGCTACTGGAATTCAAAATGCATGAAATATGAAAATTATGGTTCTAGATTTATACTGCTCTATGAATAACTGTTCCACATTTTAAGGTTGGGAAAAAAGTGTAATTACCCTGCTAGCACTCCACTATAGGTGCACAGGCTGCATGGTCTTAACCTGTGTGAGGTCCAGGTTTTTTTCTGGTTGGCTCTCATTTGGTTTTGGTCCCTCCAGTGTCTGCACAGCTTATGTGTGTTCTGCTTTTCCATGTATTTTCCTAAGATCGTAAAGGATCATGCCTATCACCTGTTGTGGTTTCGGCTTGTTTTTTCGTTCCCCAACTGGAGCATCCCAGGTTGTATCAGCTGTCATGGAAAACCAGATGGGGTGGAACAGACTGCAGAATGTGCAAAGGTATCACCGTCTCAAATATCTTTCTGGTCAGTAACTTTTTATCTTTCAAGTATTTGTCCTGTATGTACGATACACGTAACCCACGGGTTACGATATTAATTAGCCCTCAGGTCAAACAGGATCATTTTCCCGGATACAGAATCTGATCTTGAAACTTCTATAAAGTTGTAATATGTGGGAAAATACAAGCAGAGGTTCAGGAGCAACAGAATTGTTGAGCCTGTGTGTGTGGCTTAGGGTCTTACAGAATGTTCTTCAGCCACATCTGGGCTTCACCTTTGCTATCTGCCAGCACATTTTACAGTCTTTAAAAATCAAGAATATCTAGAAGGTAAATCTTGAATGAAAAGTAGATCGACTCAACTGAAATTACCAGATACCATAGTTAAAACTACCCAAAAAAAGTACGGTTTTTACACAACTGTTAATTAGATTACAGAGCTCATTTACTTTGCCCACAGGATGCTGTGAAAACAGAAAGTACAACTGTCTTCTCAAAGGGATCAACAAGTTCCTGGAAGATAGCTACATCTTTAGCTCTTTGCTGTGATGTTATGGATGTAACCTCCAGCTCAAGAAGTATCCCTGTGTCGCTGAGGTCAGAACAGTGGGCAGTAAGGATTCTTGAGATAAGGGCAGTTAACTTTATAATTAGAAGGATATATTTTCTTAGATAATTTCACTGCAGAGTAGAGAGCAGATATTATGATGAAACCCCTCCCAGTTTAATAGCAAATGTTACACATACCTCCACCTATAGATATGAACAGAAGGCTAGTTAATTCCAAGCAGCACAAGTCTTGTCTGTGTCCACATAAAATCGTTGTATACTGTCAGCAAAACTAGAAAGGAACAGAAATACATCAAAGTCTGCTTTCTTCCTGAATAAAGTAAAAAATTTAGGTCTTTACATTCTTAAATTGAAAGCAGCTCTGAACAGTTAGCTGACTTCATTTAATATTTTGGTTTGCAGGCTCAGCAGGTTGCAGCAGCCTATGTATCTTTGAGAAAACTCTACAAAATATGGGGGAGGTAAAGCTCAGTTATGCAGCTATTTGGTATCTTTGGAAATTTGGAACAAAACAGTAGAAAACCAGAGGTTTCTCTTGAAAGATAGGAAAGGGACTCCATAAGCCAGTATTCCAAATGTCAGCCTGGTGTTAATCTGAAGGGTGCTTGGACAATAGATGCCATAAAAACATGCTGTTAAAAGTCAATGCAGTAACTAAACTTCACCTATTTTAGTGGCACTAATATAAGCTTAATGACTTATTTTTATCCTTCACTGATAAGAGTTCACTGCAACAGCAGGATCTTCCCTAAAGAATCACATCATGGAGACCCATCTTAAAAATGCAAGGCAGCTCCTGATCACCAGTTAGAAGGAATTTACTTGTTTACTATTTCCTTAATTTGTCCAACACCACCATCTGAGATTCTTCACAATACCCTTCTAATGGCTGCATTTGTGTTTATACAAGTTTCATCCTTTTCAAGACTTCTTTGAAACAAACTTTTAAGCTTCTGCGTAACTATTCTTGGAACTTTTAATAGACTCTTAATAATGAAGGGTTCCCATCCTTATTATTTTGATTCTGTTAATGAAAAAGACTGTGTATTTTTCATCATATCTTCAAATACATTTATAGCCTGTATAAATATATAAATATAGTCAGGCTTAATCTTGCTTCCTTTGAAGTAAATGCTTATTGTTGTCAAAGATTCAAACACCAGTAAGTAACTAGACACCAGTTACTCAAGGTCACTGCATTAATATTTACTCCTTAGTTTAAACTAGTAATTGGAAGAAGAAATCGGCAGGGGCCTAGCTCTAATCATGCTACCCCTTTGCTACAACGTTAACTGTCCCTTAGGGCATATTAGATTGCTTTTTATAGAGAGTAAACAATAAAATTGCTGCATTATCTCACAGTAAAGAAAAAGCAGGACGAGAATGCAACACAGATATACGTCCTTGATTGTCCATGTTGCCTAGTGCTACTTCTGGGATGACTTACATTTCATCTTTGCGACTCTGGTGATAGTTATGCTCAACCTAGCAATGTGAACACAGAGTCTGCAAGTGTAAAAAAGAAGCAGCAAAAGAGATTATTAAATTTAAAAAAACAGATGCATGTATTTGTCAGAGCAAAATGACATGTTGCAGAGAAAGTACAAAAGTACAAAACCCTGAAAAGCCCATTAAGTCACTAATTTTACCCAAGACTAGAATCTTGGTGTCTCTTATCATTTCAGTGTCTTGTCTGGCTTTTACCTTTAAAATAATAAATTTTAGTTTAAAACAAGAAAAGCTTACATTCTTACTGCAAAAATGATTGCATATCTAACACTAACAGTGAAAGTACTAGCTTGAGAAAGAAATCCCACTTCAAACATCATTCTGACTCTCAATGGTAAATTTTATATTTGTATATACACATACACTGTGTAAATATTTGAATACACACACACAACGTATCCCAAATATATGTCATACACACTAAGAGCTCACAAGCAGCAGAATCTGTCTATAAGACATCAGTCTTTTAGGTATTGCAAGTAGGATACAGATAATTCCCTGTTACAAAAAATTTCTATTCTACCAATCACTTATTTGATAGCTAAAAGAAGGTACAGAAAAACATGCTCTTATAAAGCTACTTTTAGAGAAAAGCATGCCTTTAGAACGCTGCTTCTACAGAAAAACACTTTTTTCTAATGCTGTTTTAAACTGAATGTCAAGTCCTAAGAGAGATGAGAAACATCATAAAATAAAGATGTCGTATTTGTCTCTGTGAAAAGAAAAAACCTGCATTTTAAAGGTTTAAGGATTTTAATTTAAAAATACACTTGTCAGAAAAAGCTTTTAAAAAAGCAAATGAAACCCTTCTGCTGGATTTCCTGCTTGACAAGAGAATTCAAGCTTTAAATTTAGTGTATGTGGTATTACAGTCACAATCAGACTTTTTCAGCTTTGCTTTACTCTTGTCTACAGAAGCTTCCTACTGGAGCCAAAGTCTATTAACATATTTGCTGAAATACATCTTTCCTTCTAACTTTATTATTTTTACTAGTAGTAAATTTTATAACACACTTCATTATAAATTTTCTTAATTTTGGACACAGTGTCTGAATAAAGCTGAAAAAAAAAGGACAAAAAGAGAGCTATTGAACTGCTAAATCAAGGCTATCCTAGGTCTGCAAATGAGTAATTTTAACACTGTCATCACTGACAGAAAGGATGTAACCATTCTCAAAAACTGCAGTAGGTGGAAGGGGCCTTAGAAGATTGTAGGATTTGTTCTTCAGGTAGAAGCACATTTACCTATAATTTTAAAAAGACCTTTTAATCTCAAAAGTATTCTCTATAAGTAGAGGTTTCCAACATGCCTGAAAAGGAGAGCTGTAGATTATAGTAGTAGCTCAAATGTAGTGTCCAAGAATATAGCCATCTGCTCCTTGTAATGGGTTATTAGTTTCATACTCAACCATCAGTTTCTGTTAAATTTCTTCCAACTCTAAGAAAATAAAACATTTCCACAATGTGCATCTGTCTGTGGAGTAAGTTTCTAGTAAGTATACATAAAGCCAAAGAAGCTGGTCTTGAGATATTTGTGAGATGCTTGGTGTTTCCAATTTTATCTCAGCAAAACTTCTTAAGCACGTACAGTTATAGATTCTGGCTACATCATTGTGGACAGAGGAGGAAAAGCAGCAGAAATGAGCTAAAGTCAAGTCAATTTATTTCATTAAATGACTGACATTTTTTCCATAATTATGTAAGAGCAGTTATGGTGACTACAAGCAGGGTCTGTTGCTTGCTTGCTTCTTGCAGTCACGATGGTGTCAGCCTGACCTAGGGTGTTCAGCTAAATGGCGGTACTCAGTGGTGGAGCGTTATGGGAGAGCTTGCAAATTAAACATACAGGCAAGGTATAAAATACAGGATATTTAAAACATAAACCCTCTTTTTATCAATACCCTGTGTTTACCATATGTACTCCTTATGGGTGCTCTGATTTTGGAGGATGGTGGAACACAGGCAGCATTTGGATCCAAACAAAAGGCTTTTTGTCCTGGTATTAATATAAGGGTACATCCAAGCCCTTTCCCCCACCTTGACATGTTTGATGCAGCTCAGAGTTATCTTAACTTCTAGATATTAAGTTACTCTGAGCATGGAGGTTAAGAGAAAAACTGACCTGCAAAACAGAAGGGAAGGAGGGATGAAGTGTAAGACTGTATCTTGAAGAACTCCAGCTATTGGCAATAACTTTCTCTAATCTGAGTGATACTCTACATATTATTATTTATTATATTACATATATTTAAGCTATATTTAGGTGATACCAAATGCCATAAAGGCACACTAGACTACAGGAAGATGTTGGAGCTCTTCATACAAACACAAACCTTGACACCTTTTTGCCCAATACAGCGTTAACTCTGTAAAACATACTTACTACTTGAGGGGAGCAGAAATCCAAATGGTTCCTCTGAATATACTCAGGAAAGGACGATTCTTGAGAATGATGATACAGATACAACTCTGTGGGGTGATTATTTGGAAATAGATCAGGATATAAGTAGTAGTACATAATACTCTTTTACAAACATAGCTTGGATCTTTGGCAATTAAAAGATTTGGGGCAGCACCTGAAAGATTTCACCCTGGATGTAAAATTACAGACTCCTCTTGATCTTTACATTGTGCAATGATTTCTCCACCCTGAAACTGTGAAGTCTGGAGGGAAAGGAAAAAAAAAAAAGCTGTAATAATTAACACCTTACTAGAAGAATTAAAAAAGGACATAAAGAACTACTTCACAATAAAATATTTCATGAAAGGAAACATCCACGCAAATCCTAATGTGGCTGAAGAAAACTGGAACAGAGAAGAAAGGAGGATATTACAATCTTACTGGAGTACTAGTGGGCAGAGGTTTCTGCTAACTAAACACAGTCCAAGCTCAAGGACAATATAAATTCTTCCAGCCCAAGCAGGGGTCTGATATGAGAGGAACCAAGATCTAAAGCATGGACTTAGATATGGTAGAACAATATCAAAAGAAGTTATTTCACTCTACCCAGCTCATTATATCTAGTGAATTGCTTTCTACTGTCAGTAAACATTTCCATTTATGCATGAGACTTGTTAGGATCCAAGATTATTAGCTATAATATTACAGACATAAATTATTAAGTTATAATGCTGATTCTTCCTCTCTATGTTAGCATATCTCATGGAAGGAGCCATCCCTGAAAATACAATTGTTTTTGAAAAATGTCCCAAGAAACATCCTCCCTTATTTTCTGCTAATGATCTGAAATGAGCTCGGGCTGTTTGTCAATGTGCTCCGTGCTGCTGCTGAAGCAGGCTATTGAGAGTCTAAAACTGAAAATATCACCCAACAAACCAACAGCTTTTCAGCAGAGAGCAATCCTTCTTAATTTAAGCTATAGCAGTATGACAGCAGTCATGACTCATCATTGACTTCTCATTGTTCTGAGCTGGAGAAGAGACATTAATAATATTAAGGATACCTGGATATTAAGGGTTCTCTCCTCCATTTCCTGGGTTCTCAAGCTGCCTGTGTGGCACCCAATTCAAAGACCAAGGGATCAATCAACACTGACCTGGATGAGCAAGGAGGGCTGGGAAGACATGGCAATGTATAAATTGAGAAGGTGTCTCTCCAGTACTGTAGAGCGGTAAGGTCTTTTGGAGAAACCACTGCATTTATGAGGCACAGAAGATAATGGCAATAATCACACCTTAAGGCAGGGAAAGAGAAAGGTGAGAATTAACTAAGGCAGAAGAAGCCAAAACAGCCTGGCGGTGGCTTTGATTTTGCTTTCTCCTTGCAGTTTCTCACGGTAAGAAGGTTGCGACGGCAGAGGTGCCAGAAACAAAAGGTATTGCAGACATCTGAGTGTGAGGACACAAACAGCAGGAAATAGTTCAGGGTAAGGGGCTTGCAATTACTTAAACAGGATCATTTGATTTGTTTTGTCACTGAAAAAACCTCAAGTCCCTCAGAAAGGACAAGAATGGTCTGCAGTTTTTCAAGAATCCCGTGAGAGCCAGCCAGACTTGCCAGGTATGCAGCTGTTACCTCCAAGACACAAGAGGCTGTAATCAGCATCAATCACAGCCTGAAAGGGAGTTTGAAAAGCAAGCTAGGAGAGCTGTCTCTGGAGGTCAATGGTATGACCTTAAAATGTCATGACATTAAATTCAGATCTGACAAAAAGCTTTTGATAACCTGTGAGTCTGAAGTTAAGAAATCAAAATAAACCCAGTGCATTTCATTGCCTGAGTCATTCTCAGGTGACGTTGACCTTTCCTTTGCTGCAATTACTAACCAAAGTGAGGGAAAAGCACAGAAAAGGAAAAATCAGTAATTTTCACAGAGATCCAATATCCGCCATCCAGCCTCTTGGCACAGAGTTACAGTAGGTAGCCTATGAAATTTGTTGCACAGTTTACAAGACAGCCAGCTTTGTGTGTCCAAGAAGACCTAAACTCATCCTCTTCTGGAGAAGGGATACTATTTCCAAAGCCAGAACATACCAGCACACAACCTTCTGCTGGATGGATGTGAGCACAAAAGGAAGGACCAAGGCATTGGAGGCTTGGTCTAAGAACTCTGTTATCCACCTTGCTGCTGAGTAGTGCAGATCTGGAGCAAGTCTTCTCTCCAACATATTCGCAGGAACTGCCAGAGCTCACCAGCTGCACACTGCAGAGACTTGAGAAAACTTTTCTCAAACAGTACAGAGGCACCTGTGATTAGAATGGACACATGTGCCATGACCTGAAGACGGAAAGGTTGTGCTCTGTCCCAGTTAACCATGTTACTGTTAACCATCCTGTGTACAATTCAGAATATGCAAATATTATTTAGAAGAACAGGCTGCAAAGTCAAACTTTTCTGAATGCCTTATTTTAGTATTTTTGACAGAAGTATTTTCCCTCATCTCATGGGCTACAGCTGTCAAAAGGCAAAGACGAATAACTGTTGGAGGTGGAAAAGGTTATCTAGTATAACTAGGACTGCTAATGTAGGCCTGTAAATAGAATCTATATTTAAATAGGAAAAAACCCCTAACAAAGCAAATTGTATTAGTCTTTGCAATCAAGTTATCAATTTTAGTTAGACAGTGCTTCCTCTTCCCATATGGCTCAAGTAAGCTCTAGCATATTTACATCAAGTCATCATACATGCACAACTGTATGGTCAAAATTCTGCAAAGAAGCAAGATGCAAATAAAGATTTAATTGTAATCCTTAACAGTAATTTGATTTTTAATTTTGATGAAAGCACTGTTATTTTCTCCATATGCAATTGTTTAAAAATCTGACTTTCAAAAAGATGTATCACACTTTAGAAAAAAACAGCACAAAAATTGGTAATTGTAAAATGTAACTCTAATGTCCATGCTTGAGGTCCCATTACTAGTAACATAAAAAAAGTTCATTGTCAAGAAAAGTTATGGCAGATGTACATATTTCTCATGGTCAGACACTTCAAAGTTTTCTTTCTGCTGCATAAGCTATTAGCTCAGAATTTTGTACCCTTTCTAGAGATCTCCTTGAACACAGAAGTAAGCTGAAACATACTGCCTAGTGCTGACGTTTTCAAATGATTATACAAGAGGAGTTTCTTATTCTCATTCCAGTCATTTACACCAGACAAGATGGCTATGGCAAGCAAAGGATCTATGTTCCTAACCTCAGCTGACACTCGGACATTCCCCTGTGATAGAAATAATACAGTCAAAACCCTTTTCCTTGAATATTTTTTTACAACTTTCGGCAAAGGTGACCTGATGAAGCAGAAGAGGATTACCTGGATCATGTCTACAGATCTTGGAATTTTAGGGTCCAAAAAGCACAGCAGACTTTGGGGGGGCTGATAATTAAATTATTAGGGGCCATAATTAAGCTCTCAAGTCTGACCGAGTAACACCGAGATCCAGCAAGAAAACAAGATGAACCCTTACAGCCAATCTTGGCACTCCCCCCCAGAAAGCAGAAACATTTCTAGATCAATTTTCTGCAAGAAGCGGCTGTCCAGATGTCTAGGTACCTGCAGTGCCTGCATCCATGCCTAGAAATGTACAATGCAACACGAGACAGATATCTGCAGCTTTCTGAAGATGAAATATTGATTCCATTCCAATAAATAATAAAAATGCAATAAATCTTATGTGACACAATAGGTTAACTTATTAGATTAACTTTTTATTTGGAAGACCAACTTCCAAAATTGTTTCATACGATAGCTGAAAACAGATTTAAATTGATCAAGCTTGTAAAATTTCTATAGCTAATCCAGTTAACAAGTCAATATTAAGTCATGCAGGACTCAAACATAATTCTTATGAAAAGAGCAGCTGATTTCTGTTAGTTTTATTTTCATCTTTGCTGACATTCCAGAAAAATGGTGTCATAAAGTTCTGAACAACTTCATTGACTGAAATGCCAGAAGATTTTGGGGTTTTGCATGCAGGCAAAAAAAAATAAATTGACAGAAGTTAACATTCTCTGTGGCAACAAATCTTAATTTCACCTTCAAATATGGAAATTTTTAAAGTGAAAACTTAGAAGAATCCCAGTTGATAAAATCATATAAACCAATTTGATATTTCTATTTGTACTGTTTTTTCTTATTAGCAGTTTTTCTTACTAAAGAACTCTTATTATTTCAATTTTTATTTTTACTTGTAGGACTTTCCTCTTACTTGGGCATGCTCTTCCTGAAATCAGAAAGTAGCTGTCCTCTCTTTCTGAAAAAGGGGGTTTATCATAGTAACATGGCAATGTCTGGTTAAGTTCCCATTGACAGATGATCTAGTTAACCTTAACTAGAAGTGAAAGTAACATCCATTGGTTAAAGACTATCCACAACGCATACCTTCAGAGCAGCTGTTATTATACTAGCCTTGCAAGTATGCAGAACTGCTGTGAAGACAGCTTTCTTGCATTTATTCATCTGAATTAGGCTCCTTCTCGATCAGTCCCTCTTGGCTGGCAAGGAAGTAGAACAGGGCCAGGATCTAGTTTTTGTTATTGACATAGTTCTTGCAAGCTGGGGAGTTGCCCTCATGCCCTAAAAGGATTAACACCAACACTGTGTTACCAGGCTACAAATAATTTAGATAAGAACACAAGAGAGCCTAGTGCTGATACCATAAAAAAAGAAAAATCGCTGATACTCACTAGTAAGTCCTCAGGCCAAGCAGAACGTGGTTGATTGTGATACTACAAGGGAACAGTGACAAATTACAGACCATCACAGGAAAGTACTGGAGCAGTTAGTACGAATAAGAACATCCAGTAATCAACAATGGAACTAGCAAGGCTTAGACCACGCACCACGTTTGAAAGAACTGCAGTCAGTAGTAGCAAGGGCACTCAGATACCAAATGATATCCTGGTGGCTTTTATCATCAGCTGCTGAATGGGTCCTTGTTGAGCTACCCTTCAGGTCAGTCAGGCTGTAGAACATTTATGGATGTTGAATCTAAAAGGCATCAAGGGAGATGGCTGGGAGACCAGTGTTGCTTTGGTTTTGACATTCCTGATATCATTTACTGTCTAAAGCTTTCAATTTTCATTTTTTTAAAAAAGGTGAGGGAACAGTTTTTAATACTTGTGAAAATCACTGAAAACTAGATATAGCATTTTTTTCTTGAGGCATAATCTTATGTTCTGTTCTAGCAAGTCCAGAGAGCTGCTAATTCTTCTAGAATATTTGTTTTCTTTTTATTTTACCTAAGATTCCTTTAAACTCTCTCTACCTTTGGAAAATAATTTATCTAAATCTTAAGACAGTTTTGTCTGGATTAACATAACCAATTGTTCAATGGCATAACTAACTGAAACCATGAGGAATCCAAAATCTGATAATTTAGGACAACTAAAGTGATTCCAGATAGTTTTATCTAACAGATATCTCCTCCATAATAACACCATTAAAATACGTCACACTAAGTACCAGGAGGGACTTGTAAGGTGATGAGAAGCAGTGCTGAGTTTTATGCCTTTGGCTGACAGCACTGGGATATTAGAAGGGATGGTGTCTCTTCAGCAGATGCTCCTAATAAAAAAATCTTGTGTTCAAGTTATGTGAGGGAATACCCAACAAAAAGGAGTGCTGTAACGGGCAGAATAAATGTATGTGTCCTAGGACCACAACCTCTTGTTTTTGACAACAGAGCCATTATATGGTCTCGAAATCAAAACACAGGCACTCCAAGGTTTCTTGTGTTCCTGGGATTTGTGAGAAGCAATGGGCACGCTTTTATGTAGAAGACAGCAAAGACAGCAAACCATCAATGTGCAGTTCAAATGTATTTGCATTTCACTGTCTGTTTGGAGTGTTCTTTTTAATAACTTTAAAATAAGGAACAGCATAGCCAAATGTATTTATTGTATGAATAAACTTCAAAGAGCTTTGTTCCAACATGATGTTTAAGAAATATAAAGAATTTGAACAAATCCAACAAAATAACTTTTCAATTGCTTTTCTTAACATAGAGAGATCTAAATAATTTTAGGAAAAAACAGCTGCATGAACAGGCTGTGTAGTCAACATAGCATTAAAAGTCCTTCTGTGATTTCCTTTTGAAAAAGCATCCTGCCTTAACCTACCTATATGAAGGTCCAACAACTTTATGTGAGCATCAACATACTGAGGAATAAAACCAAACCCAAAACCT
>JAVJGJ010000032.1:27228018-27289712 GCA_035590215.1 Microhierax caerulescens | reverse complement strand
AGAAGGCCCAGCCTGCCCGGAGCCCCGGGCCCTTCAGGGCTGCCTCCCAAGGCACTCCGTCAACCAGGCTCCTAAACAGGCCGAAGTCAGCCCTCCAGAAGTCCAAGGCAGCAGATCTGCTGACCCCCCTCCTTCTCCAAAAAATCAAAAACTCTATCATCTTGTGATTGCTGTGCCCAAGACGTCCTCTGACCACCACATCACCCACCAGTCCTACCCTGTTTGTAAGCATCAGGCCCAGCAAGGCATCTTCCCAGGCTGGCTCCCTCACTGGCTGTGTCAGGCAGTTCTCTTCCACACACTTCAGGTACCTCCTTAAGCTGTTTCCTCTCCGCTGTATTGTATTTCCAGCAGACATCCAGTAAGTTGAAGTCCCCCACAGGAACAAGGGCTAGCAGTCTTAAGACATCTCCCAGCTGCTTGCAGAATATTTCATCTGCCTCTTCATCCTGGTTGGGTGGTCTATACCCACCAGGATATCCGCCTTGTTGGCCTTTCTCCTGATCCTTACCTGTAAACATTCAACCTTGTTGCCATCATGCAGCTCTCAAACACATCATACAGAGCTACCCCACCACCCCTCCTTCCTTGCCTATCCCTTCTGAAGGGTTTGAACCATCCATCGCAGTACTCCAATCATGTGAGTTATCCCACTACACTTCCGTCACTGCAACTATGTCATAGTCTTCCTGCTGCAGGATGGCTGCCAGCTCCTCCTGTTACTCATATTACTTCCAGCAATATTCTATAGATGAAAGCCAAAAATAAACCAGAAACAAGCATCTCCCACTAAAAAATAATAAAATAAAATACTGAAACAAATGTGCAGGAGATAGATGTATAATATTTGTTAATATTTGCCTAAGCAAGAGGTTAAAAGTCAGCTATCACGTTTTTACTGATGTTTCCAAAACAGCCATCCAGAATAATGTGACAATTTCACCACTAAATATTTTCTTCTGTTTTACTCTATGTAATTTGCTTGAATGCATCTTATATAAGGTGAACAGTACTAGCTATTTCATACAGTCTACATAAATAGAAAGAGAACAAATAGAAGAATTAACTTGCCTCCTAAAATTTAGTGCATTGGAAGATATTGCTAGAGATATTCTCACTTTAACTGATTGTTAAATAAACAAGAAGAAACAAAAAATACGAAAAAAAGATGACTCATTCCTTTAATGATTTACACGTAAGAACAAAAACATTTTGAGCAGACTTTAGCTACTGTAATTCTTGAATGCCTATGCAGGAATTAATGCTGTATTAAGTTGGCATTTTATCTGCAAAGATATCAAAAATTATTATTATAATAGGTTACCTTTTTTTTTTATTTATTTACTTACCTGAAATTGGAAAAGAAATTCAAATTGAGTAACTTATAATACAACTGTCTTTCACGCAGCTATTGTGGAACTGGTGTTATTGCCGTTTCTCCTAATTTATGGCCTGCAGAAAACTAGGGAAAGAAGTAAGAAAAAATTTACAAGTCTCTTTCAAAAAGAATTTGACAAGCATTACCGAATTTTCGTTATCAAAGACAAAAAGCATGAATATTGATCTCAGTGGAGGCAAAATTGACAATGTTTTATTTTGTCTACCAATGCAATTTTAGTTTATTTGAATAAGCTTACAGTTACTACATGCTTTTATAATTTTACATATTAAGATGTTTCTGTCATTCAAAATATGTCATTATTGCACATACACACTATTCAGGAAAGTACTAGGGCAGATGTCTGAGTCTCTATTTAGGAAAGCCCCTTAGTACATTATAAGATCCATTAACTTAGGCTTACTGAATACCTTTATTGTATAAAAATGCTTTATGTCACAGAAAGGATGTGAGAAGGAGAAATCTGAATGTACTTATTTCCTTTTAGCAAGTAGAACTATGGGATATCAATTTCCTCCCATCACTACATAATGAAACACTGAATTAGAGGAAAAGAGAATCAGATTTGTGGAAAGATTTCCAGTACAATGGAGGCAGATACACCCACCCAGAGAGTGGTCACCATAACACCTTCTGGCAGCAAACTCAAAAAAACCTTTTATTGAACCTCTGCCATATCTTTCAGGTAGGCAAACAGCATCTTAGAACCAAATAAACAACAGGGTAAGCAAATAGATTTTCATTCTCCAAAGAGAATGTTCACAGCTGTGTGAAAGGATATAAAAATAAGAAATTGTAAATTAGCATAATTCCCTTTCAAATTATGGACTGGAGTGTGACTGGCAAGACTACAGTAAAGTGGCATGGCAGATGTACTTTTGTAGAAATCTTCATTCTTTCAGAAATCTTTAATCTTTCATGGGTGTATAAGAAATAGAAGATGGCTACTATGCAATGTTTAGTTGGTTTGCATGAATCATTCTGTGATTTAGCCAAAGCAAGTAGTAGATCTTTTTTTACAGACATTTTGGAACAAATCACCTTGAATTTATATCAAGGCTGTACTTCAAATTTCCATACTACAGCAAGTATTCTGACAGCAAAAGAGCAAGGTCATAGTCTTTTTTCCTCAGTCAGGTTCCCAACATTTATTCTTTTCTTCCAATCTGTTTTTATAAAAGCTTAGTACCTCCACTGGTAGAAAATACATTTTCCCCATTTTAACAACAGTATTGCATCAGTTTCTAAGCTATGTCTGTAATTTTCTGACATTCAAATCAAGTATCTCATACATACGACAAAAAATTTAACTTCAGCATCCAGCAACAATCCAATTATGTAAATTACACAATTATCACTTCTTCCGTGCAAGTTTAGTGTCATACTAGTTCTAAAATTTATTGATGCTGAAGAGAGAAAGAGCTTCAAAGTTAAGTTGTCTTCAAAGACATTTAAGAACTGATGAAACATCATGCAATGTGCTGCTCATATTCTTAAAAGGTATTATTTTTAGTGCTTCTTTTAGGAATATCAGTGCTCTTTGCTCCTGGTGATACGGATTAGCTCTCTAATCTGACTGCAAATTAACCTGGCAAGCAGATAAATACACATACAAAGTATTTTCATTCATTTTCAGCTCAATTATTAAGACAACCCAACGTATTGGCCATGAAATCACCGGTGCCAATGCAATGGAGAGGGTGGCTTGGAGCCTCTCAGCAGCCCTGCACAGCCTTAAACCAGTCACAAGGTCTCAGAATGAGGTAGAGAAAAAACTTTGGTCTTTCATTTTTTATAAAATAAAATGCTGTCAAGACTAAACAAAGACTAATCAATAAGCCACTAAGGGCTTATCTATTTACAGTGCAGAGTAGAAGAATAGAAAAAGCAAAGCTAAGTCACAAACATAACCAATTTCCATGCACAACTGTCAGCAGAGGGTATATGCCCTTGTCTGAGATCAGGACATGCAGGATGTGAGAGTATTCCCTGTTGTGCCATCACTATGCCCAGAAATGCAGATAGTGGATTACTAGATGCTAAGTTTTAAGTTACCCATCTTCTGATACACCTAGTCTTGAGCTAAACACCTAAGCAAAAGGATGAGCTATGTTCAGCTCAAAGCCAACAGAGGACTCGTCCTGAGAAGGGACCAGTAAGCTCTTAAGCAAAAAAGCTAACAATTGCAATGAGAATGTGACATGATAATAAATGAAAAGTGAATTGTTCTTCCTGTAGAAACGTCTGTAGAAATGTTCTGTGCACTGTATGCTGTTACCTTAGACACAAATGAAGCTGTAACAGTCCCATATTTTTTGTTTCACATAGCTGTATTCATAGAGACAGCCTGTAAATCATATGGGTTGTAGGGAGCTTTAAAGTTGTTCCTGTTTTGTTGAAGACAATATATTTATACTTCCCACTATCTTTTTGCAGTAAAGGTTTCTGTCAAAAGAGGAAATTATTTATATGTAGATGTGTAATTTGTTTTTCATGGTTACAAGTTATATATCTATTTTACTATGAGAAGATAAAGTATCCAAACATTCTTATAACAAGCTTAGTAATAACAGCAAATTGACTAGCAAGTTATTCTAGTATAGTCACATCTTTCTATTCTATTATTTCCACCTTAAATAATTATTTTTCAGTTCCACCAACAGCTACTTCAATATTACTATTTCCTGTTGAGAAAAGTCTCATATAAGCCTGTTAAATGTTTGAGTTTGGATAAAAAATTTGGAAGAGACTTTTCAGTAATTGAGTTTCTCAATCTATAAAAAGCGGTAAGCACTGTTAAGCTTAAAAACATTATAAAGCTCTTAAGTAGAAAACACCTAGAAGTTAAAGACTATATCTATAAAGTGGAATCTAGTTGGTTTGAAAATGTACCATCACAGGTGGAAGAAATTTTAGTTTTGTGGACAACTGTAATGCTTCTTAAAACATTTTGCAGCCATATCTGAAACCAAAAGTCCCAAGGGATAAAATATAAAACAGATTTTATTTTTATTGTGTCTCCAAAATATTTCACAACATTATGCACATTAAAAGAAACCTGATTTTTTTTTTGCTGCATTGTCTGGGGGTTTTTGTTCATGGAAAAGCATGTATGCAAAATTATAATTAAACCAGATACATGTCCGTTTTAGTAAGAGAACACAAGCAGTGTCCCATTTGGCTGCATCAAAAGCAGACTGCCCAGCACTACTGTCAACAAATACTGGCCTCATACTAGGAATGCCTGATCAGCACGGATGTGACCGTAACTCTACTTAGTGCTAGAATAGCTCAGCTATGGGGAGCACTGGCTAAGTGCTAAGGTTAAGTGATTGCTATGCACCCAGAGATGGCCTAAGTAATTCTAGGTACCACTATTCTCCTCCCAGAACAATCCCAGGTACCACATCCCCCCAGAACTCTGCTATAGCTCTGACCATGGCAATGCGTAATTTGCCTTCTACTTACTATTTTTAAGAATTAGAATTCAATCCTGCTAATAAGAATTCTAACAGTTTATTCTCTTTAAACATCTTGTTGATTCTAAGAACAGATCTATCCTTTTTCAGAGGCAAAAGCTTTCAGGAAATAAGTATTTTAGATATACAACCATGATTTCTAGAATGTGTAGTTACATTGGAGAAGGGAAAGTGAAAATCACCATTAAGTGTGAACTTCTGAAGTCTGACCACATCAACCTCTAGCTAACCATTCACATAACAGTAACTTTGTTTCCCAGCCAAGTTTGCTTCAAAGCCTCAAAATATGCATTATAACATCATCATCAATTGCTTCTGGTACATCAAGAAAAGAAAAGAAGTTATTTTTTCCCCCCCTTAAACATAAAACCTTCATATTCGTTGCACAAGCTAGCCAGATAATTCATTCTTTAGTTTTATTGCATAAGCCTTAGCAAGAGTGGAGGATTGGTCTAATATTATTAAGAGTTGGAAGGCAATTAAAAAATGTCTTATAAATTATTTCTAAAAAAAAAAAAAAAAAAAAAAAAAGCACCATCAGATATTCCAAAGGTATTTTCCTGCAACTGAAGAACAGTGGTTCAACTGACTTCAAAGTAATTTCATTTTCCAGTGATTTTACACTGATCTTTTGTGTAAATTTACACAGCAAAATTCTAAGTACTCAGGAAAAAGTAAGATTTACAGGCCAAAGACCTTCTCAAATGCTAAAATGACTGAAAGAATGAGAAAAGGCTTCTGAAGGCAGAGCAAAATCTCAGCTAAACAAAAAGAATGTTGAAAACAAAAGAGTAACAATAATACTTTCGAATATCTAAAAGAAATCCCTTTTTACATGTAAACACACTACCCCTTTAGAAATCAGACCAATCTAGTCCTGTATAGGATAAGAACACTCCAGCTGAACAAAAGGTTCTATAACTTTATGGAAAACCATTTGAGAAGTCCTGGAGAGCATTAATAATACTCTCCCCATGTGTTTTAATCTCTATTACAATGTGCATAGAAAACAAGTTTAAAAAAAAAAAAAAAGAAAAAATTTTAGAATCTGGTTGTGGTTTCACTCCATCACAATTTTCAGACTCAGCGACAGGTATTTTTAATGGAGAAATAATGAACAAAATCTGTTTTTCCCTACACCAATCCTAGAAGATAAGTAGGCAAACACATCTACTCTTCACTAATTGTCTGATTAAAAAAAACCTTACTGTAGCTAACTATAAAACACAAACAATATTAAAATAAAAATTTAAATGCTGTCCAAAATTCTACTCTGAGATCAGGTATTAAAAAAAAAAATTGGAAGGTGAATACAGAGGGTAAAGTTGTTAGCCTTTGAAATAAGGTTTAAAATGACAGCACTCTCTCATTTGCAGCTGTATCAGCTCTTCCCTGCACGTGTACTCTCATTCTAAAGGCAGGAAAGGGATGAGAAAAGACAAGTTGAGTATATTCTCCATTATACCAATATAAATCTGAAGAAAATACACTGGCTGTACATAACTAACAGCATGGGCTTCCCCCCTGATGCTACAACTTACGTACCTGTTCTATTATAAGAACGAACTTTGGTTCTCAAAGGCTTTTTAGATCTTTTAACTTTTGGTTGCTCACAAGTCTTTTTATGGCAACTTGTTTCCAAAACAGCTGTTTGCATTTCAGTTCTTTCTAATATTATCTGCAACCAACACATTGAAAAGGAAAATGTTAGTCATTTAAAGCAGATCTTTATGCACAGTTGTTTTCTAATTTAAGTTAACCTTCCTACAAGTCTACATTTCTGCAACGTCTACTTCATGCATTCTGATGGTTTTAATTTTTGCATGTAGACATACAGACACACAAGATGCTGTTTCTTTTTGTTGATAATACATTAAAACTTGAATTCAGATCTGCAATTGACATCAGTTTCTTCAGTATGGTTGGATAAGAAATTTAATACTTGCTTCCTGTGTATCCCATGAAGTAAAGAGGATAACATTCACTTTAACTTTTGTGGTTTGGTTGGCCCTGTTAATTACTAGAAAACCTTTTCATCCATTCTGACAGAGAGAAAGCCTGGACCCCAGGAAAGCAGCGCTACTCAGCAACAGCCAAAACACTGGTGCCTTATCCACACTGTTCTAACCACAAATACAAAGCACAGCACCATAGGGGGGTTACTGCGAAGAAATTCCATTCCAGCGAGACCCAGTGCAAACCTACACTTCAATGTTTTGTTTAATAAGGCACAGTTTCTCAATATTTATTTTTAATGTGCTGAAAACTTACAGGACACAATTGATTCAAAAATGTTTTCTGCAAAGTTTCATTCAAACTAAAAATGACTGATGTAAATGAACTCCAGCTTGCAGACTAGTGTGAATTTTGACCCATTCAAGTCAGTTTGAAACTTCCAATGAATTTCAAAGAGCAAGAATTATGATTACAAGGCTACCCAGTCTGCGAGTAGTTTCATTTCCCCATACATACAATTTTCATGAATTATGGTTTTGTATTTTAGAGACGTGATCTCACTTCACACTTCAAAAATACCCAAGTTGATTGGAGGACAACAGGAAGACAATCATACGTTTAGTTTTCATTAACATCTGCTGCAAAGAGCATATTCAAGACCCATTACACAGCCTTCTCACTTAAAGAAAATTTGAATAGGCAAATCTACACAGAAAAGAAGTATGGATAGCTGTAACTTTTTAAAACCAGAATAAACGCGTACTTTTATGCACTTTGCAGTTGGTATACTGATTTTCCCTTCTAAAGGCTTTAGAGAGAAGGGCAGAGTCTATGTTCATGCTACAGCTGTCCACTGCAATATTACATCTCACCAAATGTTAAAAGCCCAGTAGATCCACTATTTTTGGCAGAAAAACAGAAAATGAACTATCAGACCATGCTTGAAGCAGAAAATGGAATGCTTGACTTACGGTACTCTTTGTTAGAAATGTGCTGGAGGACACTGTATATTTACAACTGCTTTGGAAAGAATCGTTACATTGATGAGGAAAGAAAGTCATACCTTTTATTACCCCATCTTCTGTCCTTTTTAGGTACTTTACCATGTACAGAAGACAAAGGTGGTGTGCCAAAACCATGCGGAACCCCTTTGCAAGCAGAAGTTGTGGGAGGTGATTTTTTCAGATTCTCTTTCTTTGACATTAAGGGTGCCAATTTTGTTATGCTCCTTCTTGACTTCATCGTCTCATGCTCTGTCATGCTGGTAGGCTGACAAACAGATTCTTCTCTTCCCTTCTTATGTATTCTTTAAAGGCTAAAATTGAACAATATACTTTTTTAGGAAAAATCTTGAAGATTTATTCATACAGGCAAAATTGAACAATCAACTAAAATATGACTTGTATAGTGGTTTGCACTTATGATTAAGATGCAGCTGTCCTACGGCACAGAATTAGAGGCAGTGCCGGTCTGCTGTCATCTTACCTAGACAAGTACATCAGTAGAATCTTCCTCAGTAATGGCCCTTGTTCACTATGAATCACATTTTCTGTGTGATAACATGTAATCAAATATGAAAATGTATTCCAAAAGACAAGAGGTACAAACCAAGAAGGATTATGGTGGTTAGCAATTACCTTGTACTCCAGTCTATGAATAGAGACTTGGTCTTCCTTAAATCTGTGTTAGCAGCCCCTGATATACTTGTATCAGCACTTTTGTGCTTTTCTGAAGACAAATGTAGAAAGTAAAAAATTTTATCTGGACAAAATGTACAAATAGAACATAAGTTGTACTGTGAGCATGGAGGAGCTCAGCAGGAAAGAAAACAAACACAACAAATAAGGCTCAATCCCCTTTGCATGTGAATTCACCGCTTAATTCATGAGCTAACTCACAAGTTCTCTAATTCATAACTCACAACTTGTAACTCAAAACTTGTAACTCATGCACCTATAAGCAAAATATTTACCCACCGACAGTGAGAACGTTCATCTGTCCTCCTCCATCCGGGTGCAGACATCCACAGTATCACATCAGGATACAGGAACAGGAAAGCCTCAGCAGTCTGGCTGCTGTTGGATCTGCTTCCAAAACTTTTAGAGAATATATTTAGCCCTGTTGTTGAGAAAACACGTGAGTTTCAAGAGAAGAACAAAGAGGTTAAGAAACAGGACTATATACTTAAACAATATGATATTAAAAAAAATTAATAACAATGTGTTGTAGAGATACAGAAACTTGTGAACAAAAACCTAAACATACTGCATCAGAACTGACAAGACTGCAAATCAGACTGTTCCCTGATAAAAAATCATTGTTGTCCTTATGAAACTTTGGCAGTACTGTTCTGCATTTTTTTTCATAGGAACTAAATACTTTTATTATGCCCTTATTGATGCTTTCGTCAAATTTGACTATGTCAGTGTGAAATTCATTTATGCTTTCTTTCTTAGTTTGCAGTATCAATGGCATAGAAAATGCCCTCATAATTGGCCTTAATTGCCAACCTCAAGGTCAGCTCAGCTGGCAGACCCATTTCCTGCTGGGAATCAGAAAGCAGACTAAACATTATACAGTCAGCAACAATTACCATCTAATATGGCAACTCTTATTAAAAAAATAAACAAAACCAAAAAAAAGCCATACAGACTGGAGCCCTATGATTTTCAAATAAACATCACTTGCTGTTATCTGTTAAAATTTTCTGCCTTATGAGAGCTGAGTTTTTCCCTAAAGCAGAAAATCCCAATTCTTTTAAAGTAAACTGACAAGGCTGTTCATGACCTTGCCTTCTGCAGGATTTATTTTGTCTTCTGAGTTTCATTTAAGGTGTAACAACAAATGAAAATCTGTGTCAGCTCCACAGACTTAACAGAGACTGAATTTCCAGCGTTCTGCAGAGCTAGTCTAGAACCTAATAAGGAAAGTCAAAGAAGATCCTTCCAACAGTATTAATAAAGAAGAAAGATGAATTTTACCTTCTTTAAAAGCATGGCTTTCACAGTAATCTGCTAGACAAGCTACTGATGTTGGACTCCACTAAAATGTTTTATGATCTAATCTTTAAAGAAGCCAGAAGGGAGAAAAACATACCAGCAACAAATACGCAGTCAGGTGCCTGGTCCAGCTCTTGTTGGTTTATTATTATTTTTCTTAGAAAATGAATGCATTCCATGTAACGCTCTGAAATTCTTCACAAAACAGTATTTTGCCAATGTTGTTGGCCCACCATTTACAATGGGTTCCATTATCCCTTATTATTGAAAGATGTTAAAAGCAGCAAATCTGACTAATTAGCCTGAAAGTAGACAGCTTTCATTCCATAAAACCCCAAGAAGTTCTGAAAGAACAAACCTAGGAAAAATATGACTAAGAAAAAGGGAAAAATTAATAGTTAGCCAAAGATTTTATTTTGAAAAGTCAGAATTGTCATTGTCCTACAGATGGTTATGTAGATATTTGCCTCTATCTCTCAGCAACTCTAGTCAATAACTGTCAGGAAATGCCCTTTTCCATCTGTCATTACAGGTTATTCATAAACTTGATGGAATGCTGAGAGAGAGTCTGGGCAATCAGATGATTAAATGTCTGGTGCCTTAAATAGAAATATTAAATAATAATTAAAACTGTCAGCCATTAATGCATAAATACAAACATGCACACAGAATTTTTTCTCATTTCCATTACAAGATTGCTGAAAAAATATCGAGCTGACAAAGATATATAGCAGATTGATTATTCATGTCCATCAGTGTTCTCATTTCTCTGGGCTAGAAGATTCAAGCTGAAAGCAGTATCATGAATAATTTTTATATTTGTAGAGTAAACTGTGTATTTGCAACACAGTAAAAATGTTGCTGCTGTTGGAGTAGATCATCCATAGGAAAAGGGAAGGATCTAAGGGAACATGAAATTGTTTGGTACTAATAATGACAATGGTAATGCAGGGTTATAATAACTGTAATAAATTGCTTAAAGATCTTCTCTATTGTGCATCTAGTAAAAATAAAACTGATGAAGCTGCACACACAGTTCCAGTAAAGTGAATTTAACTCCATATCAAAAGAAATTTCAGAAGCTTCCAGATTTCTCAGGAAATTCCACATTAGTTTCTATTAGCTGGTCACCAAAAATAATCCAGCATTTCTGAAATGAAACTCCTCACTGAATCTTACATAAACTCACTTTGTAAGCAGGGCAGCTTGTTCTTAAAAAAGAAGAACAAAACCTAAGCACCGTGTTGTGTTTTCATTAACTGTAATCATATCAGAGCACCACCTGTATTCAGTCAGCAGAAGACCATTAGATCACACGTTCTGAGCACAACTCCCACTTTGTCTGAAGGAGGGAAGCAGAGATATATTAAGGACTGCATTGCAGCAGCGTAGCCACCACGCATCGTGCGTTTTGCCCACCTTTCTGCTGAAGCTGAGGAGCTGTGTCCTTTGTGTGTGCAAAACTGCAGCTGAGCTCACGTTAGATTGGGAGTGCTCAGTAAGAAATCTCTCTCTCAACACTAACTACAGTCCATCCCTTACACAGGATCAAAACATCAAGCAACAGAATGTTATTCAAATAACAGCTGAACATATAACAACATTTACAGATAAGTAGGAGGAAAAATACAGAAAACCTACTTTTTTTTTTTTTTTTTTTTACAGGAACCTTGAGATGGTCTAATTGTGGCCCAGTACTCAATGTCCATGATGTATAGGAAAGCTCACTTTACAGTAACCAGGATACCAGAAACTACTCATACCCGAAACTGTTCTTCTCTCAAGTTAGTAGGTGATAAAAACAGACACACACACGTTAACCCAGACAGAAACACTCATGTATACAGAAATGATGCCAATGGCCTCATCCTGTTACCCTCTCCGGTTGATGAGGATGAAAGTCTTTTAGTGGAAAATATATACATTATATACACACATGTACATCATGGCCACAGTAGCTGGCCCTTGGATCCTCTTGGCTCCGGTTGCCTCATACACAAACGGCAAACTGGCCTCAGTCAGCCCCAGACCCCACGGTCTCACTATTAGCTGGCTTGAACCAGCTGGTCGCTCCGTAGCCACCTTGTGATGCTGATCTCTCCAGCATCAGACCCAGACTTACAGTCACCTTGATACTTGGCTCCCCAGCCTCTTGTCCTGCTTGTCACTGGTCCTGCTCAACAGTCACTTAAGGTCACACCCTGACACATGCACCCAGATGATGGGCACAGACCCCTGTCCCTCCCATCATGGACACAAAGATACGTGCCTGTGCTGTGACCCATGGTCCCCACCTCAGTGGCTGGCGCTTACACCTACACACTCATACATGCAGAACAGAGTCCCTTCACTCAGGGCAACAGTCAGAAATTAAGTTTAGTAAGAAAATGGAGCAGACTGCACTGACGAGGTGCAAGGGGCTGTCAGATGAGTGTACCAACCAGCCCTGCGTACATGTAGCTGTCTCCTTTTAGCCCCTTATCCTTCTAATTTCTCATACTTGTCCCTCCTCAAACCACCTCAGTCCTTCCCTTTCCCCATCTTTGGTTTCTCTTCTAAACATCCCATCATAGGTCTCGTACAATCCCAAATGCTCTTCCCCCACATTCCTGTAACATGTCTCATACCCCCAGCAATAACACACTGATGGAGTTACTGGGGCTTCCCCCCATCTGCCATGGTGCTTCAATGCTTCTCTGTGCCACAGAGATGAGCCTTTAATCACATAACATAACTTAACCTGTTTAAGAAAAAACCCAACTTAAATTATCATTAATGTATTGAGAAAATTCTTATTAGAGGGTTAATGATTTGCAGGTGCCTCCTCTAGAAGGTTCAGTAGGTATATACAGGGGTCACTGCCTGAGATGCATTTCTTTCCATGCAGAAATCTGACGTAGGTGCTCACTAATATTACAGGTATATTGTTAGAAGATTTCACTATTTGAAATCATACAGAGGAAAGGGGGTGGGGTGGGGTGGGGTGGTTAACAGCAAGAAGTAATCCTTGAATTAGCATGACAGACCAGTTTTGCATAAAATTACACAGCGAGAGTGTGATCAGGGTCTCACTTTTCTCATCTCATAGGAATACTGAGTGTTTATTTAATTTCTTTTGCTGAAAAATTTTAGTTAAATCATGTCTGGGTCATCTCTTTTCCATTCTTAATAATTACTATGGGCATTTCTAATATAAATTGCATCCTGCATTGTTGAATGCAATTTCAGATTGTTAGTCTAATTAAGGAGTCTCAGACTCACAAAACATTAATTAATCATGAAGTATCTAGGCAGCACATGTGTATATGCTTGCTCAAAATAAACCAGCTAGATTATTTTTCCTTGGTAGTTGTGCTTCTTAGGCAATTCAGGATACCAAATACTAGCTTATCAGTGCAAAAGTCATTGCTTTCCTGTCAAATTTTCCAAACAGACAAAAAACATAGACCCAAGTACTCTGCAGCATCATCTTCCCAACAGTCAGCTGGAGAACAGCTTCATTAGGTGGAATTGCTTTGTTTCTCACCTACTGACTGTTTTCACTGCATGGCTTCATATACCTGATGCCAAACACAGTGGGAAGTGCTGTACCTGCCCTTTAGCTCTTACACAGCTTGCTCTGACATGCTGTTAGTTCTTCTCATACTTTGGAAACAAACCACGAGGTACTCGTCTCAGGATGCAAGGAAACCATTGCTGATGTGCTACAGAATTCCTTGCTCCTGTGCAGTGGTTGTTTGTCTGGAATTGCCATACCAATGGTCTTCCCCACACACACACTTTATTCAGACTGTATCTGGACAGCAAAAAGGAAATGCTCTGCTTAATTTAGAGATACTATGGGGCTAGATCCATGCAAAGTTAGCCCTCATATTGCCTCAGTAATTAAACTCCTTCCATTTCAATTTATTAAGGGCATCTGACTTGTGTAACTGCTATATAGCTATTTTTCAGCCGTTGCTATCTTGAATTATTAATAGCTGACAGTTTAGCAGAATAACAATGTTTATCTCTCTACAACTGTATGTGAATTCTTAGCTCTGCGTTACATGCACCTGCAATAAAAATTTCGCTGGTGTCTGAGACTATTACTTAAGCCTCCAATAACAAACCAGAAAGAGCAAAGTTTACATGAAAGGTCATGAACTGTAACGCTGAGGGAAAAAAAAAAAGATCGAAAAAACTGCTTCTAAACTAGATTAAGCAGAAAAGGATAGGTGTCTTACTGGCATTAGAAACAGAAGAGTAAGTTTTCTAGACTTGACCAGGACAAATTTTAAAAGAGCCACAATCCCAATTCAATAAGAATATAGAATATAGGCCTTCCATCCAAAATCTCATCCTTTTTTTCAATTCAGTTATTTAATAAATATATTGAAGTCCCTCTATCTGTTTAATTCACCTTTTTCAAGAAGGTCCTTTTTGCTCACAAAGAGGACAATATATTACTACAGCCATGCAACTAAACTTCATCAACGAAGGTTAAAGTAGTGCAGTATCATACTTTCCTTTAAAACCAAATGCAAGCCAGAACAAAGGATTTCTTTTAGGAAGGCTAGGTATGTTAATATCACAATTAATTAAAATAATGCAGATTTTTTGACCTAACATCTCATATATAAATTTGTTTTAGTCAACTATAATTGATATCTCAGTGCCAATTAAAGAATGAAAAATAAAAAAATAAAAAAATAAAAAAATGAACATGCAGAGGAGTAACAGAAGTATGTAAAGCTCTTCAGAGCTACTGCATTGTCATGTATCAACGAATACTAAGACTAAAGGTCATTTTTGCATAAAGGACCCTTTGTATTTAAGATCAGAATGTATCATATGAAATCCATAAAACATGCTAGGCCACTGTGAACCTGATATGTTTCTCACCGACCATCAAAAATTCTTACCAGCTCTCTTCTCATTAAACTGCCTTTGATAGAAAACGGCGCCAAATGCAGAGTAAGGAATTGCAGACCTGGACTTAGTATTAGGAAATAGTTTTTACAACACATGACCTATATGTGAAACTAATACTCAATTAGTTGATATGTCAGGATACATTTTTCTTGTAAAGGAGAAAAAGTTGAGTTTTATTAAGCCATATAAACAACATAAACTGTTAATTTGCATTTTGTATTAGGAATAAAGGAACCACAACTATAAGAATAAAATTCCAAGTCAATCCAGGGAAAGAAAAAATAATACGCAAAAAGTACATGAATTCTTCTGAAGAAAAAATGTTGGCTCAACACTAGCACTAAGAACGTAATTCAAGATTTTTAACAAAAGGGAAATCTGGGACGTTAAAGCTTCTACTCAAGAAACTAAGAAATGGTAGCATCAAATAACCACAGCTGCATAGAAGCACAAAACCCCCATAGAGGGGGTCACTTCCACTGCTCGGTCCCTTCAATTCTCTAAGTAAAATTCAGGCTACGTTGAAGTTAAGGGCAAAAAAAAAATTGAGATGGGGGAAGAAAAAAAGGTCTGTGCAGATTAGTGGCAAAACTGAGCCTCATTTGATTCTCTGAAATGTTCTTTTGTCCGAAGTTTCCACCTACAGATTTTTCCATGTTAGGGAAAGAACTTGTGAGATGCTTGTACACACATATTTTCTGTATAGCCTCTGAGCTGTTAAATTTGAAATCAGAAATAAAGCCCCCAAAGGCAGGAAAACCTGCGTGGTAATTTTTGTACTATTGCAGGTATTCAGATGCTATGCAACAGCAGCCATATGATTACCTCTGCAAATAGCTAATCAGACCTGTTACGCTTAATAAAAACAAGTCAAAGTTTAAGTCACCGTGAAATACTCAGCCCTTTGCTTCAGTGCATGAATGAGTTTGAAAGGCGCAGGCTGTTAAAATAAAAATAACAGATTAAAGTACTGGCTGCTTTTCAGGGAAGAAAGCACAATGGAGCAGTTCGGGCTTAGAAACTTTAATGGATTAAAAGGTGAAAAGAAACCAAAAGAAGAACAATTTTGGATCTTATCTTTAATGTCACGTAATGTGGAATTTATAAGCAAATTTCGTTAAATAACAGATACAGAATGATCAGACTTCAATTGTGACAGCAACAAGCTCCTGCAGTGCTTATAATTATCATTTGTTCTGTGCCATGAGACAGGTCTGATCAGAAATTGAAATCAGCAAGCTCAAGTTCAGGATTGTACTCATCATGATTATTTCACTCCTGTGCTCTGAGTAATTGCAAGCTTCCCAGTCTCCACACTTGTTTATGGAACTCAGATGACCAGTACGAAACATATATGCAAAGAGAGAACAAATTTATTTATAATTTAAAATTTCCCTTCCTACTCATCTGTTCTCTCTTGTTAAGTAGAATTTTGCCTCTATTCCGTCATTTAATTTAGCCTGATTACCTGTCTGCTTTTCTTGCCACCTTTATTCTTTTCTCCTCCTTGCAGAGCACAGGCCCTGAATTTATACCTTTATCACCAGGTCCTTCTAGTTCAGTGAGACAATATGAAGACCCAACAAATATTTATGAGTTATGCTCATATATTGTGTTAATACACAAGTATGACAGCAGCTCTTGGAACCAGTAACTGCTGACCCTTGCCAGGCAACTCTAAAATCCACTTAAGCAATTTTACATGCCAAGAAATAAATCACAGTCTGTTGCACATTTCAGTTTGTGTACGAATTTTGCCATCACACAACTGCTCTATCTAGCTCCTCTTTATGCAAGTTAGCTCACTCTCTGTATACATCACATTTACAGAAACCATACAGTTGCATTTAGACATATAAATAGACCATAAACTACAATTACATTTCCTATGTAGCATTTCCTAATTAATTAAAAAAAAACACGTCATGAACTCAAGTTTCGTTGAACATGTTTCCTTTGATTTGATTTATACTGTAATAAAGCTGCCAATGTTCATGCAGCACTTAAAAGGTTTTCTGATTCTTCCTTCTACTGGAAGTCTCATCACTCAGTCTAGAATATGAAGCACAGCATTTGCTTTAGTATTCACGGCGTGCATGGCAACATTGACCTTGTGTCTCAAGTGGTTTTAATATTTTAGAGACATTGGAATTAAACTCCATGGGAACATAGAACATAATAGTAGTAGTGGTAGAGCAGTAAGTGATGAAATAAAGAAGACGAAAAAATTACCACATTCTATGTGACCACACATCTACACTAAAAATCATTTTACTGTAAAAACAAGCAGTTAACTATGCAACAAGTAATTAGGCAAATAGCATTGTTATTCTTTAAGCCTCTTGGAGAACGTTTGCTACACTTAGTGGATAGCTGAGAGTGATAGCAATAGAAATAGTGATAACTCGGGCAACAGCTGTTGACTTTGCTTAGTTCCTCCATTACCTGCTGTTTAATCCATGGAATGTCAAGTGTTACCACTTCTTGGGATGAATGACCTCGATCGCAAGTATCCACAGTCCTTGAGCAGATAGCAAATACCTAATCAGTAAGATGGAATTTTTAAAGTAGTTATAGAGACCTATTTTAAAGTTTAGACTGTTTGATGTTCACCTCCCTGTCTCCTTGAATCTCCAGCTGTGAAACGGGGGTAAGAGCTGATGTAAGATAGCTGCTGGAGAAAGCTACAGGGATGCAGCCATTTCCTTGGCCAGTTCATCTGGTGTAGCAGAGGCCAGCACTACTCCTTTGTGTCACATCTTCATTATAACACTAAGAGAAGTTGAAAGCTCCCTAGATCCTTAGAAGTAATGTACAGTGTATGAACAAAATGTTATTAGCAAAAGATATCTATGTTACAAAAATAACTGCTCTAGCCCATAAAAATAAAAAAGTGGCTCCAGTACAGAGAAATGGGTATTACTCATGAAATAGTCTTCCAGACTGATGGATGATTCAGATGCTTCAGACTAGGGACTAAATGGTCCCTTCAAACTGATTTCTTGTATCTTTAGCTTACTTGCATTTTTAGCGTTTTTTTATTTTTTAGGAATTTTGCAGTTTTGCCATTTTCTCCATATTTCTCCCCCAGCTTTAGTATTTGTGTGGTTCTTATGTTTTTTCCTATTTTGGTGGGTTTTGTGCAATTTTTATGTTTTATATGACTTAGCATGTTGTAACATGTCATACAGTTTCCTGCATTTTTTGCTTTTTAGTGTGTCATTTTTTTGTGGGTCTATTGTGGGTCTGTGTTTTGTGTGCTTTAGCAGGCTTAGCATGTTTTAAGCCATTTCTGTATGTTTTAGCATGTTTTGTCAGATTTATCAGAGTATCTATAGTTTTTTTGCGGATTTTTTAGGGTTTTTTTAATCATTTTGCCTTTTTCCAAGCCATAGGGTACTTAGCAGCAATAAAACACAGCAGGGAAGCAACTCTGGCCCCTGGCTACATCAGCCTAATCATCAATTAACTCATTTCTGAAGATGAACCAGCAGATTTTCCCCATGTTACTATGAAAGAAACAGAGAAAAGTAGAGAAAACATTTTCAAGAACAGTATATTCATAAAATTTGTAAACAGAAATTAACATTTTTTTCTTATTTCTCACCTCTTGACTCTAGCAAATATTTATAAGCCTTTCCCTCTTCAAATGACTGGAAGGAATTTAGAAACCAGAAAGCCAAATAAGGGTTTAAGCAGAATATTCTCAAATTACAAATAACCCAGTGAGGAGTTCAGTCTCATTCTGAAACTAAAATTGTTTTCTGAAAACATAAATATGAGATTGAATTGTTTGATAACTATCGCAGCTTAGGCTCAGATGGTAAATTTAATGCATAAAATTAACAGCAATTCTACTCTCACTATAATGTCAGATCACAACATCAGTTATATTAAAAGCTTTTGCTTTTAATATGTTTTCTGGTGTGGAGATAGGAAAGGACTTGCAATTCCCAAAACAAATGACATACTTTTACAACAACCAAATCCAAACCAAGTCAACTGTAAATCAATTGTGTTCTTTACCCAGGATTTTAAAGAGCCCTAGAAATTCCTGCTTTTACACATTCACGGGTGTGAATGTCCCAGTCCCACCTTGGGAGCGACAGTTCAGAATTTGGAGAACAGAACTGTAACATCTCCTTAAGGACTTGATAAGATTTCCACCAAACTTTCTGATAGCATAATAAATAGCTAGCATGTCATGTGGTTTGCTTTTAACTGCCATTTTTTTGAGCTGGAAATGTAACAGACTTGCTATACCACTGTGCAACCCCAACTTGCCTAATAAATTAAATATTCCAAATAAAAACGAATGCATTTTTGATCCACTATTAAAAATTGTTTCTGTAAGTCAGAACTCAACCTGCTGTGCTGCTGAGAGCAAAAACTGCTCTTCAGTAATTGAAATGAGTATCTCTTGTCAGCCACCAACATCAGTTATGTGAGTTTTCATTCTCAAACAAATTCTCAAGTGAACAAATTTCACTGTCCTTAATCAGAGGATTACAGGAGCCCTATTTTATAGACTGCCTTAACCATTCACTTGCTGAATGTAAATAAACCCAGGTAATTCTAACAACTGTTAGTCAACTAGTATACTCCTGAGAGCTATCATGCAGTCAGACCTGAAAGACTTCTGTGCCACATGTCACAACCCACAGGTTTATAAACTTTTAAGAGCGCTAACAAAACACATTAGATTTACAAACAGGAGCTGAGCTGATGAACTTGTTGGGCTATTATACAAATAAGGACTAAAAATTTCTTAAAAATAAAGTTATTCAACAATATCATTTTAAAGGTTTCTGCTGCCAAGGCAGCTTTCGTAACAGGACATTCAATTAGTTAACAATTCAAAATCCCTTGATTCCAAGGTACACAGCATTTGTGAGCTGTGATATCAGCAATGTTCTTTCCTCTCTGATATTTTCCATCTGGAAATTTCCTTATTTATTACAAAAGCGGGTATTTCAACATTCACCCAATTTTAGAGAGAGGGGAAAATCAATGTTCTTGAAAATGAAGTGATGCCTCATTGACAATAAGTCATTAAAATAATCAGAAATAAACCTAGGCTTCCCTGTCAAGTATTTAAAATATTAAAATATGCTGTCTCTCTTCATTAGCAAATGATTTGTTTTGTTAGTGAAATGTGCCACACTCGATATGTGAAAATTTCTTTACAAGCTATAGATAAACCTTACAATGCAGTGTTGAGACACAATATCTTAATCTCTATTGTAAGGATGAAATAACAGAAGAGTAAAAATGTTAGGCCATTTGGCCATGATCACATACTGAACCTATGTCACAGTACATTAGCTCATCTGCCTTTCAAGTTTGCAGCAACGACACAGAAAATCTACATCAAAAATGGTCTGGTGGGCCTGTTCAGATGACCATCTACCCATACCATTGATTTTTAAAACAAACCAGCCACCTCAGGTTGGAGGAAGAGAATTGGCTGTTTGGGAAGAACAGATTTTTGCTTTTTTTTCCCCCCTGAGTTTTCTCTTCCAGTCCCAGCAACAAGAGAATAAAGAGATGATCCAAATTCTCTGACTCTCAAAAAAAAAAAATTCAGTCCAGATTTTAAGGCCAGGGCAGTTTTGATTTTATCTGAATGTCTTTTCTCATGTCCACCTAGTACATAACACCCTGAATGCCAGAAAAACAAGTCATTGCTTTCTATGTAGGGTCTTTCACGACTCCAGTGGCAGTTACAGCAATGTCACCTGCCATGGTTTCAGATGTTTCTGTTCATGACCACCCACCCCGCACCTCGCCAGAAGTAGGGGAGGCAGCAGATGTGTGCAGGTTCCCCAGACAATACAGTCGTCAATATTGTCATACGAGTTCAAAGGGCTGGTAAATGCGGGCTGATAATTTTCACTGAAGCAGATTAGGTAACACTCATACAAAACCACCTTGTCTGCAGAGGCACAGGGGCTGTAGCTTCAAGAAGAGAAAGGGTGATAAACAGCTAGTCAAGCTGCTTGGGTAAGTGGTTTTTAACTGCTGCAATGAGACCTGGAAAAGGCCACCCAGTCATGGGCAGACACCTTTGTGTGGGTAAATGGATGAGCCATCGAATACTCCAGTTTATCTGCTACAAGTGTCAGATGGGTTCAGAACTTACACACTTTCCCATACTTTCCCGCTTCCCTCCAAAGTCAATTTGCAACACATCAATTGTGTTCCCTCCCTCCTTTCCCTATTACAAGGCCATACCTCTCAGCCTGAGAAACCAGGATGAGCAAAACTTCTGTTTTGGGTGTACACACCACCTTTCAGGTGTCTTGTCAGAGGTAATGATGCTGCTGCAGAATCACAGGCTAGAGCAAGGAAGCTGCCTTACAGCTCTGTTTGGTCAACAGATTGTATGTTGCAAGGGCTAGCACACAGCTTTAATTCAGTTTTAAAAGTAGCTGTTTTGGATTCCAAATCCAAATAAGGAATTGGTCCAAATGGGTATCTCAGTCCAATCTGCCCAGCTGGACATCTGCCCAACTGGCTATCACAGTTGGAGAGCTCAGGGAAGATTTCTGCTTCATGGCAGCTGTAATTTAAACACAGAAAAATAAACATGCACAGTTGCATGTGAAGCAGAACAATGAATAACAGAAAACAAAAATGTTGTTCAAATCACCCAAATTAAAAATATACGCAGTTATGGTATCACAAAAAGGGAGAAAGGCTGAGATGAAGCACAGAAAAATAGATGCAGAAACACTCAGAATTCTGGTATTGACCACCAAAAAAAAGATAGAATTTGATAATGAGTACTGTAAAGGTGATACATCAGGAGCTGCTGTCTTGCCAATCTCATCACCAAAGAGAACAGCAGCTTTCAATGTAGCTAGGATTAAGTTCCAAAGCAGTAAAAGAACTTTGTGGCCCCAAACAACATATAATAAAACTCTAGAGCCCATGGCAACATAAACCCCAAAATTCAGATGGAATAAAAAAGTTTGAATATTTGCATACATTAAAAAAATTAATTATAATTAATGTTTCAGGCATGTTCACTTCAGGCTTCAGGAGCTTGCATAAATCTTTGGTTATAAGAGATGAGGATGTGACTTGACATGAAGGACAGATTGTACCACACCTATTAACGCACTGTCAGTGTTCCTCTAAGACTCTGGCCACTGTAGGAAATGGGTTACTGAGCTACACACTCAGTATGAACAGTCAGGTATGAACATTCAGTGATACGATCATTCCAGGCGCTTCATAGGGCTTAGGTACCACAGATTGGCATCAATTACACAATGAGGTCGGTCTGCTTTGTCTGCAGCCATCTCATCCATACTCCGGTTTCCTGGGATTCTGCTATCTGAGCTATGCATAGACACCTCATCCAAATACACAAACTTCCCATTTTTTGTGAAAAGTTGTAGCTCCAGGTATTACCTGGCAGAAACTGAGAAGACAGGGAATGGAGGAAGCTTTCCAAGAAGGAACAAACAGACAGAAGTTCAGCTACTATGACTGATCACAGGTGGATCAAGAATCCATCCAGTGAGTTGGATCCTCACATGAAGAGGCCTCAAATCAATGTCACAGTCAAATGAATTACAAAGACCAATACTATGAGAGTTTTGTGAGCATAATGGAGAAACCACAGACTCAAAAGTCAGGCTTAAAAGAGAACACATCACTTCCAACATAATTTGGCAACCTCTTCCACCCACTACTGATGAAGAACCTTGCCTGAATTCACCTCTGCACATACAGCCTGCAGGTTAAGACATCAGTGATTGAAACTGAAATTTTCATAGTTGGATAGAATTGATAAATACCTGTCTGCCCTAAGAGGATACAAGGAGTCTGTAGCCTCACTAAGGAAAACATTAAACAACTTGTATATTTTTGCTCCACCTCTCCAGGGTTACTGTATCACTTTAACGTACTGCTGAACTGAAACACTAGGGAAACAAAGCTGGAACTGGCAGAGTAGCCCATCATGTAACAGTAAGAAAGCTGATCTCAGCATGGAGCTCATAACATCTCAACATAACATCAGTTTCCAAGGATGGAGTTCTACCCAGAGCCCATCGTTCCCAATCATTGGCAAGGACATGGCAAAGCAGCTCTGATCAATTTGGCTTTTGCGAAGTGTCAAGAATCTTTTGTAGATCAATTGCTCTGTCTTTATGAGAGACTTGAAATACAGCAGCCATGCAGATATACCTTAATCCAGGTGAGAAACTATATCCAGAGTTTCTGCAAGTTATAAAGTTCCCAGGCAAACTTTTAAAAGGGCAGATTATTTTCATAGCCAACAATACTGGTGACTGCAAAAGTTGTGTTAACAGTAAACAAATTTCCAGGTCTTTGAGTTCTCAGTGCTCGCATGCAGTAGTTCAGACTCTAGCCTCTAGCAGGGTGAGGCACAAAACCAAGATGACACAACAAGAAATGACAAAAATAACGTCCTCATTTGAGAACACACTATTTGTCTTTGATAAAATTTATACGAAGCTCTGCGAACAAAATATCTGCTAGAGACAGAAGTGTGTTTCACGGAAGTTGAAACATGTTGCAGAGAGAAAACAGAGCCCTATGACTGCATGAAAAAAGTGTCACCAATTCATAATTATTCCCAGTGCTCCAGGATAAGAGATTGTTTCTAGATACTGTCAATTGATTCATTACACTTACAACAAAAATACTTTAAAAAAAAATAAAAATCTTTAAAAGGAAACCAGAAGTCTAGCAGCTTTTATCAGGATTTTTGCTGGAAAATATCCTTATAATGTTTGCTACATAGGTTTTCATTTACTCTAGAAACACAGGAACAAGATTTTCTAATCTGGTGATGTATCAGTGCTCAGCACTGGGTTGAGTGCTCACAGAGAAAAGAAGTAGATGCAGTCATAACAAATCGTTTCTGAACTTCTCTGAAGCTAGTAAAACTACTAGTACAATCTGAAGGAAGCTTGACAAGGTTCATCAAAGATTCATCACTTGTTGTAGACTTCCAATGATGAATGAGGGAGGGTACATTAAAATTCTGCTGCTGCTGCTACCACTTCAAGAAGCATCTGGAGAATAAATACTGCTTCCACTGAAAGGATGATTCACATTTTCTAATACAATTTAGCAATCTTATTTAATAATTAAGGGACATCACCTGCTCTTGAAAGGCAAACCTATGACAGAAAACGCAACAGGTTCCTTCACAGATACTCAAAGCCAAAGCGCAGGCTGCTGCTGCAAGAATGACAGTGCTCTGGATGACAGACAGGAATGATCTGCTTTCGTTTTTCTCCTGTAGACCTTGCTAACTGCATTTAGGTTTTCAAGGCCAAAGAGTCAAGGACATTCAGGGAGCATCTTCAATGTGCCTTGGAAAAAGGTTCTCAAACGACCTGAGGTGGTGTGGCCTACAATGACTACACAGCAGCTCCTCCAAACTCACCAGTAGCGCTCATCAAAAATTAATTTTAAATGAATTTGTTAGAAAAGCCACTGAAGTCCAGAAATATGTCTTCCTCTTCTTGCTCAGTATAAATCCATAAGTAATATTACTGTTTGGACCTGCTATAAGTGGTATATACATAGAGATAATGGAAAAGGACTTCCCTTTGTTCATTACATTAACAGACAAGAATTTATTTAGTTTCTAGATAGCTTGTGTGCATATCAAGAAGCATGAAGGCAGATACCAAAGTATTTAAAGGCTTATAAATGGACAATAAATGGGTATAGAAAAACCTTAGATTCCTCCACAGTTCATCTCATGCAATCTCTTAGAAACGATATACATACACATAAAACCCACCAGCCTACTTAAGTGTTGAACTCAAGGATCTAGAACTGAAATACTAAGTGACCAGATTCAAGGGTGACATAAACTGTGGTGGAAGAAACAAGGATTAAACACTTTGCAGAAGTTTGGCACTGTTTAATATACTAACTTCCCAGGTGGTTTTACTTTCCTTCTGATATAAACACTAGTCCCATAGTGGAGTTAACCTGTGAATACTCCTCAGCTTCTGCAGTGCAAAATCAAGTGCAGTGGCTCGAAGGGCAGATGCCCACCAATAACCTGCACGACTCCACACCATGAAAGGTTACAGAAGGCTTACACCAGTGTTTGCAACTGGAACACATTCCTGTGTGTGAACACAGCTCAGTTTTGCAGCTAGGTTAAATCTATAAAAATCTATAATCCTTTGCCGAAAGGAGGCAACTTTTATGCTTCTGATCTAGTCTAACAAAAAAAACCCAACTATGCTAATGCAGATAAAAACACATTCCTGTACACATGTGGCTTTATTCACATTCCAGAATAGAAAGAATTTCTATCAAAATAGCTGATTTCTACTTGTACCTAGTTAAAACCAAAATAGGATAATTTTATTCTCAAATAAATGTCTGCAAGTAGACAGATAATCAGCATTAGACCCAATGCCACCATTTCATTCTGCGCTTGCACTGGGTATAATGCAACAGTGAAAGATGAGTAAACCACGATAACCATTGTGTGATAAAGGAAGAAAATAAAAGGGTAGAGAGCAAAGAGGAATTAGAAGGCTGCAAAATACTGAAATGGGGGCCTGTCTGGACTTTTTTATTCTTTACATTTTAGTGCTTTTTGGCAGCATCAAATGATAGCATTACATGCATTCAGAGGCTAAAGCACATTAACTTTGTCAGTAGGCCCTAAGGCACAGCAACATACCAGCTCAGGTACCGATCTTGGTGACAATGAACAATTGACAAATGACAATGGAATAAATACATTTTGACTAATTCCACTGAATTCAGTTGCTTCCTCCCATGATAAAAAGTATTAATTAGTTATGATTATAATACCACCTAGACATGTAGTTCCCAGTTTCAGCTATGCAGTGCCAGGTATTACTCAGAGAAAGAACAGTTCCATCTCACTAGAGTTCATAATCTGACAAGACAGACAAAATGAGGGAGAAAGGAGGCACTACCTCCAGTTAGGAGACGGTGAGCTGAGATATTATGTGCCTAAATGCCTGCCCAAAGTGACAAAGGAAGGCTGCATAATGGGCAAGAACTGAACTCTTATTTTCTCAATCTGATAACTCAACTATGAGAACTACATTTCTTGAAGAGGGATTATCTGGCTTCGCATTACTTTTATATCCTTTCTGGTTAGCTGATTAGAGGATGTACCATGCAGTTAACAGGAGTAAGCAGACCTCACTCAAATAAAAGTGTCTAAAAGTATTTAGGAGTCTAAGGGTTCACTTGTGAGGAAAGTGAATCTAAAGAGCAGTGAAGGACTGAAGAGTACATTAGCTACTCTGAATTAACTTCCTCTATGGGCACATGAAGTGCAAACTACCTGTGAAACTGCACTTTGCTTTACAAGGCTGTAGTGCAAAAGGACCCGGTGGGGAATAGCTACCATGTGGCAAAGTCTTACTACTTTCCCCTACATGCTGAAGGCTTTGTATGTGGTTAAGTGTTCTGTCTCACTTTCTAGAGGTTCTTAGGACCCTTAGGTCTATTAAGTAAACATCCAAGTATTTGTGAAAATTAGACTTACGGTCTGAAGCAATCTAGGAGCTTTTGAAAGGTATATCCTCAGTGTAGAGAAGTTAATAATTTGAAACACAGTTTCAAATTCAGTAGATGTCCTGCATCTATGGTCACTGAGAACCGAATCTGAGTTCTTGAATGAACACAGCAGTGGTCCATCTAGCTTCAGCTGCTATGTCTGATAACAGCCATCTCTAGACATTTCAGAACAAAGTGGAAAAAACTTAGTAACAGGTAAGCTGGTCATAGTGTAAATAGTCTGCTGAACTCAAACGATTGGCAATTGGATGGCTCCTGAAAGCTGTGGGTTTCTAACTCTTCTATGGTTTTATTCTTTGACAGAACGATCAAGATGTTTATCTATATAAGGGTAGACGTTCACATGGAACAATACTGAGCATTTGGTGTCCTGATACTTGTATCCTTCATAATAAACAATGCGTTCATTAATTAAAATGGGGCATATATTTCTTTTCACATTTCACATCTCAGCCTCTCAATTTTCTTTCAGTGCTCCCATTGTTTTTATGTTATAAGAAAGCATAGATAAGAGCCCTCCTCCACCAGTTATTTTACACTTTACAATTCATTTATATACCTCTTTTTGGCTAGACGACTACTCAGCACTGGAAGAGCAGGAATGCTGAAAATCAGACCTGAGGAGAAAACATTTCAAAGACATGGATTTAGTACACTTTGATACGTACCAAAATGCACCCAACAAAATGGTTGGTGGGAGGAAGGCTTCCAAAACCAGCATACTGACACTGGTCATAATTTAAAGGAAATAAATCTTCCTTTCAGACAGAAAAAAAAAAACAAAAAAACCCCACAACAAAACAAAACCAAAACCAACCCAAAACAGTAAAAGCTGAAGCTCAAGAATAGGCTGGTGAAAACTGCTCATCTGATGGTATTTTTCAAGCCGGAAACCAGTGTGTGCTCGTAAAGGCAATTCAGATCAACATCATGGGCTGGAAATGGCTAAGTTTTGCACTGTGATGTTCTTACCTTCTGAAAGGACAAGTGATTCAAACTGGCAAAATGGATGTCATCCGCTCTGTAGTAACATGGCTACAGGACAAGAAGTTTCTGGGCAGCTGGGAAGACATAAACAAGCTTGTATTTGCTTGTATTCTTGCAGAACTATGGCTTACAACAGCAGCATTCAAGTGGGCTTCACCTGTCCAGGGATTTGCAATAAATGACATCAGACCTAGAAATTACCTTTGAATAACAACGCTCTCTAGAAATTTGTTAAAAGGATCTGCCATGTTTGCTGTATTTTGTATTTGCATTTCCTTTGGGGGTTTTCATAATACATTTAAATTTGCTATATACTGAGAATCAGGTAAGGTCTGAAAATGTGTTAAAATATTTTTTAGAAAGAAACATGGATTCTTATTCCAAAATACGCAAATGTATGTATTGCTAAAGCTACTATTAACATCACAGTTTGCATGTCCAGTAACTCAAGAGTTGTTAATAACTGTCAGAAACAGTAATTACTTGAAATATTTAGAAATAACTGTGGTTGATCTTTGCATTCCTCTTAACTGCCACAGCCTGTTTCATCTTTTGTCTTATACTTTACCTTGTTTTTTACACCAAGCAAAATAATGTATAAAAAAAAAAAAGTTACAGATGAAGCAGAAATTCCGTTGTATTACTTCCACTATTATTGGCTCGGTACTATATATTACTATGCACAGGTGAGAGCTATTCCATAAGACTGGATCTCTGTTGTGTTACTCAAGGCATTTCCATACATCTCAGCATGGTTTGTAGGAGCTATGCTTTCCAGTCAGTGTTTCATGATACTGATCAATGGTTCCAAATCTGTTTAACAAGACTGAAACTGTCAGAACAGCGGGACAGTCAGATTTCTTCAGATCTGTCAGGAGACTGATGATATTAGGGATGCTTCACAGGAGAAAAGAAGCAACATCAAGGTTTGGACAAAGTAAGAGATTTTGTCTTTTCAATTCTTCAGTCCATTTCTGTAATATATGACCTAAACATGGGTCTCATTATTAGGAAAAAAAAAAAAAAAAGAAGTGTTTTACATAGATTTATTGAGAGTTTGACTACGTAGAAAGTCATGGAACTGGGCCACTGAAGTACATTTTCTCTTATATGAGATGTTGGCCAGCAAATTAAAGGTAAGAAAATGACTACTTTAATTGTTTAAGCACTTAAAAATATTTCTAGAGCTGTGACTGATTAAATTGCAACAGAACATTATCTGCACCAGGCAGCTTCATCCTTAGGTTGAGGTGTACCACTGAAAGACATTATCAGAGTTTTGTTACAGCATACTCATAGGTTACTAGGAGGAAAAAAAAGGAAATGCTGTATTTTAGAGTAGAATTTTCCCTCCTTCCCACCTACAACTGCATTACCGTGCAGAACAAACATAAATCAGAACAATGTGTTCATGAGCAATGAATGATCAAAAAACTCACCAGAGCAGGAATATGGATTGAAATCACTGACACAAAGTTCTGAGCAGCATGTATGGTAGTCTAATATTTGTTGCTTTCAAATAAAAAAAAAAAATCTTGCTTTATTTCTACTCCTGTATTATTCATATTCAAATAAATATTCAACTTTATTTTGATCTCCTGTTCTATTTGTAGCAACCCAACCTTTATCTAACATCCAATAACATTATTTTATTAACTAAACTCATTGGGTTTGGTTTCCACTGACCTCTTGGTAGAAACTGTAGATGCTAAGTGGGGCTCACATGAAATAAGAAGTAAAATTTCCATTAACTTCCACGAAGCCAGATTTTTAGCAAGTTAATATAACTTTCTGTGACAGTCTGGTATGAGCACTGAAATGTTATACTTATGCCTCTGAAATGCATATACCTCTTCCATTAACACAATTCAGTTACATGGATGGCATATCAAAATCTAAAGGATGGAATCCCTACTGGCAAAACTCTCAGGATTTTCCACTGTGAGCCTATTTACCATGCAGCTCTAGAGTAACTGGCACTAAATGAAGTCTATTGGAAACAATGGAATATCTCCAGTAAATTCAAGAATTTTGGATCGTGTCATGTAAAAAAATCTTTTTACAAAAATATCTGTGTGGACACAGAATGGAGAAAGGAAAAGCAACAGATTGCTAACATCCATACTAATGTATGAGTAATCATGACCCTCCCCAACAGCAGTGTCAGATCTTAACAACCTTAGCATGGTTTCTGTAAGAAGGTGTAGGTTGAAGAACTTTATATTCCACTTTCAGTGACTTAGTACAAAAGGAAGAGTACAGCCCAAGGAAACAGATGGAAAAACATTTCTGACAGCTTAAGTGCAGTTAATTATTTGTAGGCGAAGCATTCTGCTATCAGCATTGATTTGCTGTATTTGAAACTGAAAGAGTCATAGCAGCAACAATTTTATTCAACATTGCTGCAATTACCTAATATAAACAGGATGGGCAGAACCACAGAGCAACACCTTGCCAACAGGGCTGCCTTTTCATCCCTTCCAGGCAGCTATAGGTCAGCACACTCTGTAACTGCTCTTTAGTAAGCAGCTCAATTCAGCTCTCATCCTCCCACATTTTTTTCTATCTCCTACCTTTTTGCTTTAAGCAGATTAAACAAAAAACAAACAAACAACAACAAAAAAAAAACAACAAAAAAAACCCAGAGAAAGAAAAAGAAAAAAATATTATAAGTCTGGAAACATTTCACAAGCTAGGTATCACCATTGTGACTTTACAGAAGGTGCAAATGAAGAAAACAAATACGCATTTAAGCATGTGCTCATTGCACACCTGTTCAAAGGAGAAAAGGGAGATGACATTTTTCTTATGATTTTTGTGGGATCTGTGTCGCTACGGCATGCAAAACAAGCAAACTGCTGCTCCTCAGTAATGACATTCACCCTTTCCAGGAAAAGAAAAAGAAAGTAGCAGGCTTGGGGAAGAACTCTCTAGCTTCCACCAACCAACAAGGAACTGAAGACAAATGAAAGAGCACAGATTATTTCTCCCTTATAAGTGTATCATGGGGAAGAGACTGCCTTTTGACGAAAGGTCACAGTATTTTTTCTGTTCTTCATCAACAGCTATGCAGTTCTTTACTTGCCTTGCTTTGGTTCAATGTATTCTTACCTCGTGTTTAGCCAGATACAGGGTGAGCGATTGAGGGCAACAGGTATCTTGTATCCCTCATTCTCCCTATTTGTGCTGCTTCTCTTACAATACAGTTGGCAAGTCTAACAGAGAAAATGGCAGATCTGGTCTTGAAAACATCCACTATACACGAGTACAGATGACAGACCAGATCAGAGAGAAATCCAGGATAAGTTTCTGGACTTTTTACAGTAATCATATGCTTCTTGTTATATAACAACAAAGCTATTTGACTTTAGAAAAAAAAATATTGGTTTTTATTGTACCTTTTGACAAATCCAGGGAGACAATTCTGTCATTGTAAGAGAATTACTAATTTGAATACCAGTATGAATATGGTATTGATATCCTCCTGCCACTAAACCAGCACCACCGCATAATGATTTAGCACTGGACTGGAGCCAAGTGGTGGCAGTCTGTTGGAGTAACCCAGCAAAATACTGCAACCCATCTGGGTAACAACACAGAGCAAGGAACATGCTGAGGGCTGTATCTTGCTCTGCTGTCTCTGAGGTCCACAGCTTCCTCATACTGCCAGACATTTTAAAAGGTCTCATTACTCTTCTGGGTTGGAGATACCTTCCTTACATTAAACTTCCTCCAATTAACGCTTTGGCCAGTTTCATAAATTATTTCTGCTCAGGAGAATCTTCACTAAATTCAAGGAAAGGGGAAGTATCCTCATATTAAACAATTTTTCCATTGACTTTAAATTAATATTTTTCTTGAAGAGAAACAAAATGCTAATGAGAGAGGTGGGATTGCTTTTTTGAATAAGGATTATTGGAAAGAACTGAGAACATCAGCTTTCGTTGTCCATTCATACTTAGTAAGGACTAGATAGGGTAAGATAACTCTCCAGAATACTCTGAACGCCTATGATCATCCACTCTGATTAATTTGACTGGAAAAACAACAGAGAAATCCTTCAAAGATGATACGGAGAATGGAGGGAGAGCTTTTCAATGGGAACATGGAAGAAGAGGCAGCTCACTCTTAACAGAATGGAGGCCGATAAGGTCTGCTCTCTCTGTATTTCAGAGTCTCTTCAACAGCATGACAGAAGGTGCATTCAGGCTAGGGGTGGCTCAAAAGCAAGTGGAATAAATTACCCAAGAATAAATTTATGCTGGAAATACAGAAAAACTTGCTAGTACCACAGCAGTCAGATTCTGGAAATGCTTGCTCATAGCAGTAGTGGGATCAAACAAACTGTTCTGCTTTCAAGTGGAGTTTGATAAGTATATTGATGACGTTGCCTGAAATAGAAAACCTGTTTCAAATGACCTCATGTCCATTCAAGCATTATGTCCTTTGAAGACACCTGAAGCTACATTCAGAAGTACATAAGCGCCTCTTGTGCAAAGTCAAGAATTCGATGCCAGTGCCAGTTACAAAAACTCACAGAGCTTCTACCCAGCCTTGTAGGCAAGCAATTGACCTGCTAGCAGTCTAGCTCACACCTAAATCTCGGGATTTGAAAATTCTGTGTTTTCAGGCAAGACGTGATCATGTTTTCACCACTCCAACCTCATAAAAAATATCCAGGCCTTTTGATGAAACAGACTTTAAAGCACATATCTGGAACACGGTAAGTCTGAATTAATTTATTTGCACCTCCTATGCATTCTGGGAGATACATGGAAAGATTCAGTCACCTAGTCAGAGTTGAGAATTTTATGAGGTAGCAAAATATCTAGAAGTTATTCACTGTGACTTGTTCTTGTGAATCTAGTTCCTATACTTTGGTAGAACTAGATGCTTTAGTTAGGATGTAAAGAAGGAATTCACTTAGACAATCATCAGCTTTTTATGGGTTGTGCATTAATTATACCATGGCAGCAGAGCTTTATCGGTTCTCTAATGACCCAGTGAAGTTTCTTAGCTCAAGCACATTCCAAGCTAATACGTCTATACTGCTTGCAGGGTCAGTGTGATTTCAAGAGCAGTTTAGCCACTTCCCGTAGTCTGGGCAAACTAATGAACCATCAGAGTTCAAATCAGCTTCTGAAGTAATCTGATTTGGCAGTCTTGTGTGCTTCCAGAACCAGGAATGCTACACTGTAAGGAGTTAAACTACATCTGGTAAGAGCCACTGGCTATGTCTGTACTTGCAAAATAATGAATGTCAGGACTTGGGATAACTTCTTCATCTACATATTGTTCGAATGACCCCAGTGTAGTTTTTGTGCAGGCCAGGTAGCACTCTTCCAAGCCACACCCAGGCATGATTTGGGAGTTGGCATAGTCCACGAGCAGACAGTTTGCATGCAGCAACTGTGCTTTGCAGGCTAAAAGGATTTAATTTTGTTAATGTAGCCAGATCAAACCAGAAAGTCTTGGCAGTACACATTCTGTAACTTCAGCTCAGTTTGGACCTTGCCAGACATGAGATGGCTCCATTCAGTCACTGCTTCTGCACCATGCTCTGAAGCAGGGTATTTTAGCATAGAGTCAGTGCTGAATGTGAGACTGCATCTCTCCTGCTGAAGTCCTGTGCCCAGAATAAAAAGTCCAATGGGTCTGGTACAGGACCAATCTATTGGCTCTCAACAGCTAGATCAAATTTGGCAAGGTCAGCAACGAGCTAGTGCTAACAAGGCCAGCTGTAACCAAGCTGGGGTGCAGAGAAGCCTATCTGCACTGTTCTCTGAAGCACCTCTGGTAGCAACATACCTTATTAGCTCATTCACAATGCAAGATCCAAGTGGTCTCTGTGCATTGCACTGATATTAAGTCTTGATCTTACAGGCTACCCAGAGCACCAGTGGCTGCACTGAAATACCTTAGAGACTTTGAGGGAACCAGGCCCGGTCCACCAGGTTCAGCGCTGAAATACATTTAGCAGCAGTTCTGGACACTTAATGCCTTTGACCTGTCAATCAAAAAGATTAACCTAAAATATAAATAGATTGTGAGTATTTATGTAATGTGTATTTTTATATACATATAAAGATATACAGCCCATATATATGAATTTCAATGAGAATTATATGATAAAATTTAAAAACTTTAAAATTATTAAAAAACATACATTTTTCAATATGAACTTCATACATGACAAAAACATTTTGTGTATTTGTTTCAACTTAAATTTGACAGCAGAAATAAAGCTGCAACACAGAATAACAGACCATGATTAGTTGGTCCAGTACTTTGTTATCCAGCATTGTGATGAATATAATACCTATGTTACAATCCTCCTTAATATATGTAAGCTTTTTCCCCCCCCCCCTCTTTTTCAGTCAGAGTAACCCTATTCTGTTATGTGCTTGGCATGATTAGGTCAAACCCAATGCATTTATACACATCACTATGTTATTGGTGCATCACAGCTGAAGGCTGAAGTACAGAAATATACTGGATGTTCACCTAGAGGAACAGCATATCACTAGAACAGAACACTGCAACTGCAAATTCTTTTGTTATTGTTCTTGTGGGTGGAAAAAAAACCACTGAAGCAATTTTCAGAATATGTTGTATAGCTGTTCTTTCTAAGATGATCTTGCCGTCCAGAACAGTCATTAAGAAAGGAAATTTTGCTCCCTGGAAGACAGTATGGATTATAGTTTATAATGAATCCACTAAACCAAGCAGCATTATTCCTGGGGAGGTGAATAGTTGTGTTACTTGGCCCACTTTGTTGCATGGTTTTTTTGTGTGTGTGTTGAAAGACATTTACCGCAACACATTGAGAAACAGGAGATAAACACAGTTAACTCAGCCGTTCTCCCATGGTATTCTGCTTCTTCTTGCCGAGTCTCTTTCATGTACTCTACTTCTTGGGTTCAAAGTTTTCCTCTTTGCTTTTTTTTTATTTTTTATTTTTTTAAAAATCATGCATCACTTGGCTCACTCGTCCTCACACCTCCAGCCTTTGTTCTTTTCAGCCTTTAATGATGATCTTTCAGTTAAGAGCTCACCAAAGTGTAGATCATGCTGAATGTAAAAGAAAGACACAATATGAAAGTATCCTTTTGAAGCATACAGAGCACTTTGATTTTTATAAACCTTTACTGTCTGTTCCTCAGGTCTGACTGTAATGGCCTGTGCTTTCCTTTGCATTCTTTCTATCTCTCTAAAGCATCATAATTATGGTGTATTCAAGATGGGTATCAAAAAGCGCTCAAGAAATAGCAAATTCATTATCGACATCCTACTGCACCACAAGCTGTGTTTGAGCTTATTAAAGTGCAGTCTGATATCTGAATTTGAACAGTGAAGAAACAAAACCATTTTGCTTTAGTGCGTTTGATTTTTAAAACTTCAACCAGCAACTCTCAGCAGGGCAGGCACGGTTTCCCATGAAACTGCATTATTTTGTTTCCTCTGGAAAAAACTCCATGCAGTAGAAGAAACATAAAATACAGACACCAGCTGGAATGAATCCATACGTATTAAATGCAGTTCTGAACAGTGAAGAAATCTTAGTATATTGCCACGGCTGCATTTTACTGCACTTCTAATTCTGACAATGCCCAGGAAAGCATAGCAAAATTTAATGTAATTAATACTATTTTATTTAGCACCAGGCAGTGGATTTGGATTATGGCCACATTTTAGAATGAAGCAAGCAGGGCTCAGAGGAAGCTGCACGAAGTAGAGTCCCAGCAGAAGTGCCGGACCACACTACATAGCTGACTTTGACAGAGTCTTTTAGCCAACACAAAAACATGGGGTCAAAATGCTTCTCTCTTCAGCCATGCCTTGCCATCTCTCCTTGCACAGTATACTACCAGAGCTTATCCAGCTTAACTGCCATTCTTTCCACTCCCAGTCCCATGAAGAGGACTGGTGGGCAAAGGCACTCAGCCCAAACCCACAAAGCTACTGGATGTTGAACTCCTCCTCAGGTTCTCATGCCCCATCCATCTTAGCATGAGCTAGCCACCTACCAGCTTCTATTTCTTCTACCCTTCTACTTTCTCCTGCTCATGTATGCAGAAACAGGTACGTACGCATGCACATGCTGACAGAAAACTTTGTTCTCAACAGTATTTACAAGTAATATTGAGAAACAACAACCTGCAGCAAAGACTCCTCAAGATATGGGGAACAACAGAACAGATAATGGGCCAGTAATCAAAGGAGGAATAACATTTATTTTCTTCCATCATCATACAAATCTGCCTTACAGAGGGATTACTGCATGCAAGACTGGCTTGAAGAGGCGCTCTATGCAAGTATGTTATGGAAGAAGTAGAAGGAAGGCATCATAAAACACCTCTGTTTTAAGTGCAGTAACCCTTGCTGTCAAGTGGTTTTATGGTGTGATTACAGGGATGAATAAAAGTACAGGGATTCTGCCAAGGCCTTACCTTAAATAGGATCCTCACATATTCTTGCTCTGGGCATTTGTGACTGTGCACTAAGGACATCTGACAGCTGAAAGGGGCAGGTGGGACAACACACAACTGGGGTGCACATCTTCAAGAATGTACTTAAATTAGGAGTCTGGACCGCACACAGGCTTACCCTCTCATGAAAAGCAGCCTGTAGGAATGACTACAGGCATAGTGCACCCCATGTTTCTACCCACCATCTACCTACCCATTTACTTATCTTGAGCATCACTACACCAGCAGATGTATTTTTCTTACGATTCTCTTGAATCATAAGCCCATTATCATTTTTATTTGATGTAATGCCATTATTATAATACTTGTTATTTCACCCATCCTAAGAAACTATGCAGAGGAGCAAAATTTTTTTCCTTGGGTTGGCTCTGGGGTCTGGCTCAGGTCTTAAGTAAATGCTTAGTATTTTGTGCTGAGGTATCAGCAGATATAGAAGCATGTGCTGTGGTAAGTGGGCATGCTTCCCTGAATCAAGATCAGAAGCAAGTTTTATAAGACGAAGGAAAAAGGCAAACTGGTTCCAGTCATTCCTAAATAAATTTCACATGTCAAATGAAAACCAGCTACTATTTCCTTAGTGAAATGACCAGACTTACCAGTACAGATAGTAGAAGAATGAAAGGAGATAGAAAGCTAGCTTACACCAGGCCTCTTTTTGACAGTAACTCAAGGTATCTGCATTCATGACTGCAGGTGGATCATATGCTAGCTCTGAACTATCTGCTGGGCAACGAAAATACCTGAAAGAGCAGGAGAAGACACCTGGAGTGACTCTCTAATATTTTGTATTATACATGTGTAGATACACATCCTCCTGATCACCAGCTCAGAAGACAACCATCTTCCATGATACAGGAGGAATTTTTCTCTCTTTTTCAAGCCTCTATTTCTGGACAATGTTAAAATCAGGATGCTAGTCTAAGACCATTCTTATAGAACAAAGCAATTAATTAATGCAGACTTTCTGTGTTCTATTTATTCTTTAGATTAAAATGTTCCCTCTTCCTATATAGTTATTTCTGGCTCTCTAATAACTTACATATTGTGCGTGACAATATGCGGTGGTTTGTGATCACAGCATGAAGGAGGGATTACTGGGCTCTAACTGCATCTACACAACTGATTTCAGACATTTTGAAAGGTGACAGTCTCAACCAACTGATAGTTGAGTTCCTCCAACTCTGAAAAGGAAAAAAGTCAATATGAAGTAATGTAAGAGCTGGCTGGGTAACGTTTTCTATGTGTAGCACTGCTCAGAAAATTACCATAAAAATAATTTTAATTGGCAAATCTTTTTTCTTCTTACATAGGAGAAATTTCTAATTATTCTCAGCAGTGACTGGAGGTACGAGAAAATCCTGACAAAAGAACTTTTTTGGCAAAGGAGCTTTTGCCTCAGTTACTTTGCAGTAAAAACAAAAGCAAAGCAAAAAAGAAATCCTCAACAAAATTAATGAACTGCTTTAAGATCAGCACAAATCAGATAAAATACTTATTTCTGTTGCTTTGAAATAGTAATGTAAACACTGAAGATTGCTGGGATTGCTTATAGACAGATAAACAGATAGCCATATATATATATAACATAGACATAAAACACATAACCCCAAACACATAACCAGGAGCAAACTGAAAGTAAATGTTCTCATAATAACTTTTCCTTCCTCCCTTCCAAGATTAGTCACATCCACTTAGTCTCTAATAACATTACAAATTCTTTTATAGGGACCACAGGTGAAACCTTGCTTAATTATCTTCATTGGGATGAAGATATTACACAGTATCTTCCCATGGTTTTGTACAGAACTTCACACAATGAACCCAAACCTGTCTGTGATTAAACCAGCAAAAATTATGGAGAGGGTGTGGAAAATCATTGAAAAAAAGAAAATCAAAACTTCTCTCCAAAGGTTGATATCTTAATTTAGAGTTTGATCATTTCCAACTTGGACATAAAATACAATTTTTTTAATTAGTTTTTTTAAAAAACTTCTTAAGTCAGTACTATTGTCACACTTTTGTTGTTAACCCTTAGTAAAATAGCGCCACAAAATATTATTATTTTTATTGCAACCTACCAATAGGGAGAAAAGCATCTGTAGCTTTACTTCATTTAGCTTTCTAACAACTATACTGGCACTCTAACTTCTGAATAATACATTTTATCATATGACTGCATTACTACCAAGCTTTTGCAGAAAATAGTGCAAAAAACCTACTACTTTTTAGTTCCTGGTTCAGATAATGGTTTTGCCTTCTTTACAGAATTTTTCTTTAAGCTACTTTGCACAGGAGATTTCTGCTACCACATGGATCTTTGCAACAAAAGGAGACCCTGACAGACAAAAATAATCTGTGGTTTTACAAACATTGTGGAAATGCAAAACTAGTGAGGACTCCAGACTGACAGCCACAAAACCTGATGTCTCTTGGTTAACTTCAGAAGCAACAGAAGGCTGATCCTCCACTAGAATGCAGAGGAAGATGCAGCAGCTGCTGCACTGCCTGTCCAGAAAACATTAATGCTGCTCAACAGCAGGTCTTACATGATGAACTCTGAAAGCATGTCAGTGAATATAGACACATAGCAGAGATCCAGAGTGGAAACACTCGCCACTTTTTCATGTGGGCAGGGTGAAGACAACAGCTCTTCTTCTACTGCAATCCCTACTCCAAAAGTCTCTAAGAGAGACTCCGCTTGCAGAAAGAAATTCTCCACTGTAAAGAAAGAACTTTTTTTGGGGTGGTTTTTTTTTTTTTTTTCCCAATATAAAATAAGAGCATAAAGCTGACAAGATGAGAAGCAAAATTCTGTCAACCTGCCCAGTCTCTATTTTACAGCTCCGATGGAAAGGTTTCCTTGCTAGGGCTGAATGAATAGGTCCAAGATCTTTCAGATACGAACTGCTTTACAACTCCCTATCTGTGAAGTATTTAGAGCCTCACCAATTTCCAATTTCAGTCCAGCCTATTAAATTCCCAAGTTTTCATTCAGTTGTGGTGAGTGCATCCTGACACCCTTCAGGATATTTAAGTTAGTAACTGAAAGCCAAGTTTATATTATTATGTGTTTTCTTTACCCATCCTAAATGTTTGTGAAAAATATTTACTTTTCCTCTGGAAACATAAGTTTCAGCTGCTTCTAGGTAAAAGATCCTAGGCAAAAGACATTCAGTCATACTCCTGTCACTGCACTTCATAGTTCATACAACCTGCATGTGTGCTCAGCTGGCAAATAAGGCTAACAAGCAGTCAGTATATAAAAGATAGGCTTACCTCCAGAAGTGATAAAAAAGCAAAGGAACATTTAATCCCAGTGTGAGCCACTCCTGAGCACACAAAAACATTATGCAGAAAAGACTATGGATAGAGTACTCCGGCAACACCAGCTGAAAAGAAAGGAACAGAAATAACACGTCAGTAAAACACCCCTTTGATTTTAGTTACCCAAGCAGCTTTTCAGAAACAAACCATCTCTGCAAAACTCTTGTGTGTTTGTGTCTGTCCCTAGACATACCTCAGTTAACAGAAGGCTTGGCTATGACCAGCGAACACAGAACACAGTGCCAGCTTTGTTCAGGTTCTAACCATGGCTGTACTCCAGGGGCTTGTTGAGAGGCATGGGATAAATCACTTACTGCTGCTCCAGATTTCTGTCTCCCTCACAGAAGCATTGAGATTAAAAAAATGTCTGTAAAAGAGTTCTTAAAGAACTGTTTCATTACTCATGCATTCAGAAAGGAAATAAAGCTATACCTAAAGCTTCACCTCTATACTGGAGCATCCTTGGAAAAATAAAAGGTTGCTTCTATCATTTTGATATGTTATGTACAACCTAAAGAGATAAAAATCCATTATTAAGTTAGTGTTGCAAGCTAAAACCCACCAAGACAGGAAATTCACTTCCTCAGTAAATCTATGGCTCCCCACACTACTTGTTTCAGACCCAAGATGATTCTATTAAAAAAGAAAGTGAGTGGGCAGCTGGCAGAAGCAGAAATCTATGTGATGTTGATTCAGAATAGTTATTTCTAAAAGCATTTTGCTTTTTTCACTGCTTTCCCATTTCTTAGCTGATTTTCTTCCCTTGTTTCCTTCCAATTCTTCCAATGACTTTTCTTGGAAATCTCTCTTTAAGTTATAGAAGAGACTAATTTCCAGTAGTACATATTTCTCAAAGCTAGATAATTCTATACAAGGTTCTTCTGCATCCCTTGCTGCATCCTGGAGCTACATCAACCAAAGTTAAATCACAAAAAGCATTTGAAAAGCTTCTTTTGATATAAATTCATTTTCATCTGTCAAATAAATTGTGGGCCCTATTTTTTCAAAACAATGTAGAATCTACTATATAGCTACTCGCAACGCCTACCTCCTCCCATACAGCTGTGCTGCAATTAATTCCATCTTCTTAGTTCTAGAGATCTTTCCACCTAATGTATACCATGCTTTTTAACTTTCATTCAACTGTTTCAGGTGGTAAAGTTAACACATTTGGCTATCTTTGTCTACACCTTCAACTTCAACATTCTCAAAAGCTTATCTTATATGGATTACAAATCATAATACAATTATATAGTACAGATTCCAGATGGTAGTTATTTATCATTGCTGGTTTGGTTTGTTGGTTTTTTTTTCATTTTTAGAATATGATTTACAACTTGACTATAACCTTTCCCCAAAGAATGATTCATCTTCATCACAAATTGCAGAGAAGAAAGGTCTTCCTGATGTACATCTACCCACAAAACACTACCACACTTAAAAGCATATTACATTCATTATCACATATTTGATTTCTGATTCCAACACAATCCACGAACTTAGCAAGAACACAACCCTAGTGCCTGATCAGTAGGCTGGCTGGTAATAACAGGGAAGGAAAGCCACAGTGAAAATTTATGCAGAGCTTAAAAACGAAACAAGAAAATCTGCTGTGAAGCTAGAAAGGAAACAAAGGAAGCAGTGGACTCTTGGGAACAGTCACTCTCAGTCACAGTTTCTGGTGTAAATTAAATCTAACTATGCTTTTGATAGAACAACAGATGTAATTTATGTCTCTTCACCCTTTTCTTGGAGTGACATTTTCCTGTGGACATAAATAAAAAAAAAGAATCTGTGCTGATCACAGTTTCTAAAGAGAATTCATGCAAAGAAGCAAACAAAGCACAGCCTGCAAAGACAATTATAGTTTATATTCAGGTGATTAACTTAAGAGACCAAATCTAAAAGGAGGTGAGAGCATTGAAAGCATGAAGTGTAGAAAGGCACTAACAGCAAGGCTCGTGAGGAAAAGTAAACTGAATAATTAAGTAACTAAAAAACAACACTGCCTCAGCTCTTGGGTGCAAGAATCATCCTGCAGTTTGGCACAACGTCCTCTGAAACCAATGGAAACTTTCCATCAACTTTAGCAAACATGGGATCTAGCTCCTGGAGGGAAGAAAGCTGGCTGTGAAACAAGCAACAGTCAATTCTTCTTGTTCCTGCTGAGGTACTCAACTGCAATAGTAACTTTGCGCCGTACAGATAGCTGTGCAATAGCAATTAAACTAGCATCTTTAATTCATTCCCAGGAGAGCATACGAAGCTGTCAGATGGTAGACACCTTAGGATATAAACAGTATATTTCTATTTTGAGCCAGGAACACCCTGATTCAAGTAACAACTTCTGCTTTCTGACACAGCTCAACATGAAGTCTTGAGATGGTTACAGAACACAGAGTTGAAGGACAAAACCAGCAAAAAATTAAGGACAATTCTTTAGAGCTGCAACTTGGTGACTTTGAGAGCCAAGCTAATTAATGGCATTACAAATTTATCACCAGAAATACTACTGGCTGACATTTACCTGTGGAAAACCACAGGAAAACCTGAAAAATAAGTCAGCTTCTAGACCAAAATGCTGCAAGTCAGAAATACCTTTTGCTATTAACATAAACCAGGGAAAGAAACTATTAGACCTTTCTAGATTTTGCTCTAATATGTACAGTTACAGTAAATATCTGTATCAGTAAATATTCAAACCCCTTATTTACAATCCATCATTTGCATTTAAAACGTGAAATCTTAGGTAGATATCAATCTCCTATCGTTACCATCTCACCACAAATATTTAATATGTCCTCACAGAAAGTATTACAAACACACATGCACATAGATAGATTCCTCTCCTTTAATTCCAAAGAAAATACAGCAGGCTTTGCTGTGTATAAATATCTAGGTTTGGCTGAACTAAAGCATGGGAATACAAGCACTGAAGCTAAGCACCTGTCAGCAGCTTCCTTCTGTTTACTGGAATGCAAAGACCTCTTCAGACTGCAACTGCAGAAGAGCATCTCTTGGGAAGCTCAGTCCTAAATAATTTTATTCAGTATCCAATTTCCTAAATATATGCTGCTGCTGTTATATAAAAGATAAGCCCACCTTTTTCTGTCCATAATTTCTGGGTTATTCTGTTTATTCTATGGATACCTCCTTCTCAAATGTAATTTTGCTTTTACAGAACATTATATAATTTTTACATGGAATGGCTCTTACACTGTGTCTTGCCAGTGAGCAGGGTACAAAATACCTCACAGAAACCAAAACTGGGAAGATAATATAGCAGGAATATTAATCTCCCAGTGCTATTAAATTCTCATGCTTAGAAAATCAACTGCAACGAGTGAATCAAACTGTTCTCCCTGTCACTGAAATCTCAAGACCTCATGCTTCTTTCCAGCACTTTGCTTAGGACCAATACTCCTGAGTGCTACACAATAATAGTAATTCTCACGGAATTGCTGTTTCTTCCCCCAAAAGACACTGAGTCTACACCAGTCTCCATCTGTGCACGCCAGCCTCCTGACTGTAACCATAGATTTTACACAGTACCCAGAAATTGCCAGTCATTAAACACTCTACCCTTCCCAGGGTTTCTGAGAGCCTTCATTATGCTGTTAGAGGCTGAGACAACTTCCCTTCTTAATACCTGCCTTCTCCTCCCACAGATGGCAGGAAAAAAAACCTGAAGTGGAGACTGAATCTCCTCCACATAAGATAAAAGCTCTGGTGAGTGGAAGTTTTCAAGTGGAAACAAGTTTTTCACCTTGCAAACACACAAACCCTTTCCATCTACCTAAAAGCAACAAGAAACTGAAAATTCCATGCACGCACGGTATCACTCCAGGGCCCCAAATCAGGCCTGATCTAAGCATATGCTGCTTTACAGCACTGGTTAATGCTACTGCACCTACTTTCACTAAAGGATGGCTGCAGATTGCCATTATGGTGCACTCTGATGCATTTTTCCACCATACCTCTTGCACCATGCAAGCTAACCAATGTAGAATTGGTCCTCATCATAGCAGGGAAAGAAGGGATGGAGACGTACCCAAGGTTCTCAGAACACAAGAGTTACTTCAATTACACTTTAAAGACTACCCTGATAGAGCCTGCCAGAGCTAACCTGGCTTACTGGGCAGTATCAGCTGCTGAATAGTGAGACATCATGAGACCAAACAGAGATGATTACTTAATGACTCAAATTGTCCTAACTGAACAACACAAACCACAGTGCAAGCAAGTGAAAAAAAGAAAGCAGAAACACACAGAAAAATAGCAGTGCCATGTGCATCAGCCCATTATGTGCATGAATCTGGGATGCTCGTACACTGAAGCAAACAGCGTATTTGCACCTGCTGTCGCACAAAAGTAGGGTCAACTGAGCGTAATTTAAATACAGAGAACATCTTAAAATTTGCAGTTTTAAATATACTGCTTACATTGACCAAATTGATGAAACACATTAAATTTACTGCTGAAATACACAAAGGTTTCCCACTTATACTTTCTAGTGTATCTCTAATTTACTTTAAAATATTTGAGTTACTTGACTTCCAAAACTTCCTCTGAAAGGCTGCCCTAGAGCCCAATGCAATGCTGTAACAGTAAATACACTGAGATTTTCAATCCAAATTTTCAAGTTCAATTTCCTTCAGTTCTCCTGTTAAAATTCACACTTGCATCTCTACAAGCTCTATTCTCTAGTCACTTATAGCGATCACTTCGAAACTCAGCTGCACAGTTAATTGTTATAACACAAACCTATAACCAAAGCATTTTAAGTAATTCAAAACCATGTTATGCAAACCTCTAAAAGTATTCAGCAGTTTGCTATGCAGATGTATCAAACAAGATCAAAAGAAAATGTCTGAAAATGGATTCCAGATCATCAAAAGAACAACCCACAGCTGAACCTACTATGATCACATATACAGCTTTACATTTTATCTGTGGGAGAGCAATGATGCATGCATGCAAGACTCCATATTACAAACCAAGTACAGAGCACAACTAAAAGAAAGGATGTGACATCTGTTTTCACCCCTCCACCTTTCTGGATCACGATGAAAAAAAGCAGCACAAAGCCACTGCTTTGTGAAGGTAATTTCATTATTCTAATGAACTACTGGAATTTCTTTAAACACTATTAAAGTGCTTGTGAACATAAGTCACTCCACAGCACAAATATCAAACAATGAAATGAACACAAAGAACCTTATTATCATTCTCACCAAGTACTCCATATCCATCTGTAACACAGTACCAGATCTAGTATTATAATACAGAATTTCTGGATGCTCTTTCAATCTCAACTACTAAACACATCTATATTTAGGCCTATCGTTTCAGTTCTTATTGTCTCATTTTTGTCTTCTGCAACATGCGGACAATTATATTCACAATCTATAGATTCCACTGGCACTAGTTTATGATTAGACCATTTCAGCTTTGTCATAATACAAATAATAAACAAGAGTGACAGAGAAAGATCAGATCTTTATGGGGCATTCATCAAGAGTATCTGTAAATATTTCTGTATTACAGAGCCTATGGGAGGTCAAGAGATAATGAAACAGATTTAAAAAAAAAGACCTCTCCACTGTAAGGCCTGCAGGGCACCAGCACAATCCAAAAAGCACCCCATTCTTGGAAGGCACGTCATTAAGACAGATGTGCTGTGCTCTTACAAGTGTATCTCCTCTGCAAAATGTTCTTTTCCACTCAGCAGGAATCAGGAGATATCTTCACAATGTTTCTTTTTTTAACATTAATTCAGAACCAGTAACAGAGGCTAGGTTAGCAGCCCTGGAGCGCGGACTTCTGTAGTTTTCATGACACTGACACAAAACTGGGTAAGAAATGCTTTCTTGCCCTACTTCACTGTTGTGTTTCAGACATAACCAGCCAGGATGCCCCATAGCTGGGTTATTCCAATAGCTCATGGCATCTTTGTGTGCTCACCCCAAACTGGTGAGAATGACAATTAGTACCACAGCTGTTTGTGAGGATCTAGAAAACCAGCCCCCCATTTCACAGACATGTCTATGAATGCAGAAATCTCAATGATCATTAAAATGAAGTTCAGCCATCTGCACAGCACAGGAAGGGCCCTCAGGCCTTCTCCTGGGGGTCTGTCTAAGACTGACAGTTTCACAAATGCTGAAAACTAAGTGTTCACTAAAGGGTTGTTTCCGTATCTGGCATGTAAAGACTCTGTCTGATGAAGCAGGTTTGGTACAGTGCGGACATGGTAAAGACAATCCCTGCCCTGCTATTCTAACAGCTTTATTGAAAACGTCAGCATCTAAATGCAAGGTAGGACATTGAACTTGCAGCAAAACCAATTTTCATCCATATAACAGGTACAATGTAAAATCACTGCACTATTTTTAGGTATTATATTGCTTTTTGTAATTGCATAGTGGCTTTATAAGGTCTGATCCTGACTTACATCTACAATGAACATTCTGCTAAACATAACAGTGACATTCAATTAAACCCCAATTTCTTTAGTTTTATTAAAATGCAAATATTTACTTTATTGCGCACCAAATTAAAGCAAATACAGTCCATTAGCAAGTCAAATTTTGCCAATATCTTCAACACAGGTCTGAGGAACAGATGCATAAATTACATTACCCCAAGCAGCTGAGAAGTACACTGCTCTCAAGAGTACATTACAGGCAACAGTTACTCGTTTACATTTTTGCTGCATCTTCAGCCTTATTCTGCTGTTACTTGTGATATTCTGATACTGAAAGGACATATGCTAACATATCCTCCACAACAGTACTGGAAGAAGATGAATTGTAAAGCAATAGGTCATCTATTATAGGGTGATACTTTGTTTGCCTCTTTGATTATTGGCATATAAACATTTAGAAGATGAGATTAACAGCAAAAAAACAGTCAGTTAACCTGAAATAGGTTTATATGTAAATATTTCCATGAGTAATAATGTTATGAGAAACCATATGTACCTTCCTTCAAAGGATATTACAATTTCCACCAGCCATCACACTGGCAAATCTTACTTCCTCTCTGAAGTAAAAGGGGGGTAAGGACCAAACTGTGACCAAGTCACAAGTTTGAACTCTTCACTCTTGCACTAGTTTTGTAACTTCTTCTCTTACAGGCACCCCCTGCTTTGAACACCTGTGCAGGCACAGCAGGATATATCTTTTAATTATCCTTAGCTAAGCACCCAGACAGCCTTAGGTAACGATTGCTAAAAATAACAATTGTTATGTTCTAACTTTTGAAAAGTGCTGAATTCAGGAACTTGTAAATTTGACTAAAAATTGTGCTGGAACAACGCACACAATAAATGAGCGTCAGTAGTGAATGAATTGCCTGCCAGAAATACTATACTTCCTCCAAATTCTTAAGTCCTATCTTAAGATCATATTTCCAGATATGGTATTGTATACAAGGAAAGGACAAAAGGGATTATGTTCAGTATTTTGATTGCAATAGTAATAACTTTATAGTAAATATGAAGCAAATATATTTACAATAAAAAAGCGTGAAGAAGAGATGCACTTCCTCTACGCAAGCAACATCTATGGGATTATTTGTGCAGAAAGTATAAATACTGCCAGACCTTTGGTCCTAATTCTACTGTCAGTTCCACAAAAATATCTGCACTGCCAAATTCCAATCTTTCTGATGAAATTAAAATTATGTGGTGCCCAAGAGACTACTGGAATAAGGCACAACCCCATTTCATCCCATTCCATATTTCATAGATAATAAATGTAACAAAAGAGTAGGCAGAAAAGACTTAATAGAAAGGAAGGAAAGAAGCTTTTAGATGGTCTGTAGTATATTTCCTATCATAGAGCAAAAGAGGAAAAGGCAACTCAGCAACAAAGGTACTGAAGGCCTAAATTTTGTCTACACTGCAAATTCATTACAAGATTCAGGAAAAATCATTATGTCCCTCACGTTTCCAGATGCAAATAAATAAATAATAATGGCCTTATTGCTGTAGTTTCTGCCTGTAAGATTTTTCAATCCCAGGGAGAAAGTATGATTCCTTCTTACATATGGATGGATACACACAACTTCAAAAATTCCTTATGATTATACATCACATTTGCTAAATTTGCTAAGCGTTTTAATGAACCATATTATAGGCTTACAGAAGTACTCTGTTAATGACTATCAGTCTGCAGGCTGGCTAGAAGAATGTTACACATCTATAAATCCCTAAATCCATAATGAAGTAATCAACCGATATATCCCAAAACACACACTTAAAATCCATCACTTGGGCTTGCCAGTGACTATGAAGCAGAACAACAGAAGAAGTGATCATTGTAATAAAAGCAAATTTATCAGGAAGAATAGAATATGATCAATCTAAATCAGCTACTGTGACACCTGACATTCTCCAGAGGGGTTTGTCCACTGCAGCTGCTGCATGCAGAGAATGGTAGGAGCTACTGGTAGGTGAAGGTCTGGAACCTAAGGTCCAAGTACAAAAATTATTTCCTATGACAATTACTCTACTGCACATTGGTCAATCTCCTTCATCCAAAATATGCAGGGAAAAAACATGCCAGCTGAATAAGGATAAACAAGGAAAGACAGGGCTATTTAAAAATGCTGATTTTCTATAATATTTGTCTACATGTAAAGTAGAAAAACCTCCGACACTCAGAAAATTCTGTTTTCATCTGCTATTAAGGAAATGGCTAAAAAGTTAACTTGTTCTGTGTTTGCTCATCTAATTAACTCAGTAATGTTTCACTGGACATATTGTGGGTTTTTTTCAAGCTTTGAGTTTGTGTGTTCAACACTGACAAACAGGCATGACAGACACAAAAATCAAACATTATCTTATTCCTTGGAATAGTCTGTCTACAGTTGGACCTGTAGTGTTAACCCACAACACCTCAAGCTTCTGATTACTCTTGCCTCTGAATTACACTTACCTTCATACATGCAAGTAATTTTTACTTTTTTTTAATGGAATACTTAAATATGGAAACGCACTAAAACAAAATTGTACACAGACACTCACATGTCTAGAACTATATACTATGCTCACCACGTTTTACATTTTATTTACAGTATCTCAGTCTAAATGGAATGTCTTCTGTTATTTCTCTTTAAAGTAACATTGGTTTTGGTTATTTACCAAAACCTATAAATACAGTAAAACATAACTGTGATATGTATTAAGGTACATACTATAGAATATAAATTTAAAAAATAGATTTATTTTGCGTTTGCAGTGTAGTAAAACCAGTATTGAGTCTGGTAAATACCAGAACTGTTCAGTAGAGAACACATTTCCACCACTACCACCACAGATACAGCTTGACTGGAAACCACAGCGACAGAAGTACCAGACCAGATCAAGCACTGGCAACCCCCAACCCTCTAACTAAAACGTTAAAACCTGCTTGAGAAAATATTAGGTGAAGAGGTTTTGGTTTGTTTGGTTTAAAACTGCCCAGCTCCTGATTTATAATCTACAGTTGCTGTTGCTGCTGCTATTACTGGAGTGCTGAACTGGCTAAGTTTGGTTATCCAAAAGTTGTGCCTGCAGGTTTTTTTGTCTGTGTATTTGTTTATATTTTTCAAGTTCAAGTTCAATAAGTTCAAGTTCATCTGGAACATCTTTGAGATTAATGTCACCTTGCCTGTGGTTAGATTTCTTGCTGAGTTTGTTCTCTTCCAATCATCCTGTCAGGACTTGCAGAAAAAAAAACCTAACTCACAAACCAAAAAAACCTACACAACCCCAAAACCCCACAACCAAATAAAATCAAGAAAAAGGACTGAGCTCTGGTACAATATTTTCTTACACTTGCAGCTTTACAAATTTAGCACCTGACTTAAATGCTTCACTACCGGAGGAAAATAAGTACAAGTCTGTCTTTCATCTACCTCAATTCCCTCCCAGGTAAGTTCCAATTCCACTGTTCATAAATCACTCTCACTTCAGCTTAATAGGGTTTGAAAACAAATATTTGCTGATAATTTGAGGAAGGTCACTTATATTGTTCAGCAGTGTTGGCATGAGCAAATCGAAGTCTGAATTACATTTGCTGAGCAGGAAGCAACTTCAATCGACTCTGCTCCTTAGTGAGGATCTATCAAATTAATTCAAAAATTACAATGCATAACCTAATCAAATTTAATTTACATTTCCTCAAAGGTAAAGTAATAATATGACAGTGGTTGATTAATGAAATACACCATGTTTTAATCTAGGAAATTCTTAATTGTCCTTAGTGCTAAAAATAAGCATATCCAACAAGAAAAAATCAGGTAGGTAGGTTTCTTGAAATACAACCGCAATTACAATTATATAATATTCCTGTTGCCAGCACCACTGAACATATTTTAATAACCTCACCAAAATATTTCATCACAAACCCCATGGTTAGACCTGTATGGCACACCTCATCTATCCCACTCCTCAGCAGGGCTAATCAGCCCAAGAAGCCTGTACTACTACTTCCACTAGCTGAAGACAGCTCATTCACAACTAGCTCGTGTACCTCTGTACAGCATTGTAGTGTGTCACATAAACACATCCTTAGAAAAACAAAGGTAATTTTTAGCAAAAAAGATAGCACAGTTGCAGACTCCACAGCATTCACCAATACTAGTGTATGTCTGATGTGAGTAACATCACATTTGTATCGCACACCAGCGGCCACACAATGGAATGTTCAACCGTCCACAGCACACACATGAATACAAATCTATACTATAAAACCCTCAAAACACAACACTGAATAAAATGAGATACCTGCATCCTGACAGAACTTCACATTGTGCTGGCTTCAGAGAACAAGTTCTTCTTATTTACTTCAAGAAAGAATAGATTTGACCACGGCTATACAAAGTTCCTAGCTTCTTTATACATAACCAATCATCCTCCAGTAACCAGAAACTTAAGCTTATCTAATTCTATTTAAAATATGGACCCACCTGTACATGCATGTGCACATGCCATCACCATATATATATCTGCTTCACATTATCCCTACTTGTTGTAATGATACAGAAACATTTTCCCCCAAACCAAATGATAGAAAATGCCTGGCTGCAGAACAATTACATCCTCCATTCTATTTTGGAAAATTTAAGTTATATATTATATGATGACTTATTACATACCAGGTCACAGTTTGTAAATAATCTTCTCCCAACTATTTTGTAGACAAAAACTGAAACTCTTTGTCCACTGGGATAAGATTTATATGACATATTGTATGCCCATTTAATAATTCCCAAGAATCCCTCCTAAAAACAGCATATAATGAAACTGAACATATTTTTATAGCTCACCTATATCATCTCTTCAAAAAACAAATTTACGGCATTAAGTTATAATGTTACACATGACAAGATATCACTATTTTCAAAGCCCTTTAAAAGAATTATCTGACTTCAAGACATAGGAAAACAGATATGTTATTCTTTCAGAGAAAGAGAAATGGCCCTAAAACCACACAGTGCTATAATGAGGGCTATATTTAGTGCTTGCTGAAAGCATCCTAACTGCTGCTTTCCTGTATATATAGCTGGCACTCAACTCTTTACTGTTTTTCCTGAATTTTCCCTAACAGTGAATCCTTTATACTATGTAAACTAGAACTATTTTTAGTGATCGTCAGATCTGAAGACTACACGTATCCATAGTTATTGCACCTTCTCCTTCTTGCATGTAATCTCTCAATTAAAAAAAAATGTGTCCCCAAAGAACTTTGAAGAAGAGGCTAAATTAACAAACTGTTTAAGTGAACCAGAAGCAAGCCAATCCTTTATGAATACGGAGTCTGTAATTAGCCAAAATGCTCCATTTTGCTGTTCACAGTGAGGCTGAGGCTCAATAAAAATTAAATACTGATGTAGGCAAGGCATTCCCATAGGGTTCATATACTGCAACTCACCAGTTGCTTTATGTCAAAGAAACTGGGACACAGCTTGAAACCAGCTGGCTGCCTATTTGATAAAATGGAAAGCTATTGATGAGAAGTATTTTCTCTTATTTTCATGCCCCCAGTATCATAAACAGGCTAAGTACTTAGAAGTGGCTCCTAGCAGTCACGTGCTCATAATGGTACCAGACACAACTTGGGTTCTGACTGAGCAGAAAATAACACTTCATGGATTCTGCACAGAGTCACAGTTACGCCTGTGGATCACCCCAAACCAATAATCCCTAGCATTGGCTTTCCCAAAACCTCTAAGGATGATGCCATCAGCTTCTTACAACCATTATCTGAATTTAATTCTTAGTTTGATTAAGATACAGTCAGCAGTCCACACTTCAGTGATGACCTTTTAAGCAAAAATGCAGAATAATTCAGGTAGCTGCATTACTACTCTGCAAAAGGATATTTAGAGAAAGTTGAATATATAGAATAAAATAGTTTGGAATTATGGTTATTTTTACTTTAATGGGGTCAGGAGAACAATGAGTGTTTATGAAAACCTTCTTTCAACCTACAGGTGAGTAACCCATAAATGTATCAATCCTACAGTTTATCAGCTCCTTCAAATATCTCAGAAACTGAAGCGCTCAGCATCTCTCTTGTGTCAAGTTAAGTAAATACTATATCAACTTTTCTGTTCAGCCAATTAAAAAACTTAAACATTAAACACGTAGCTAATAAAACGTTGAATTCATCAAATAGTAAGCCACTGTTCAAAATAAAAGGGTATTTCTAAAGCCTGTACTACAACATTATCATCAGCTGATAGGGCTGTAAAAGCACCTCAAGCCGCAATTGCAAAATGATTCACCACTTTTGAAAAGTGTATTTCAAAATGAATGTGCTGATGTTCTGAACTTCCATCCAAGAGGGTCCAGAAATCCTCTATTAACCTTTTATAATTTGTCTTACTCTGTCCTTAGAAGGTCATCATGACTTCCACTTCTGCAGTAGAATCCAGCCTTTCATCAATGGAGCGTGATGATCAAAGAGAAAATTAATGTGCGTTGCCACTGGGTGGCTTTATTTCTTATAAACATCACAAATCCTAGGCTCATTTATACTTACCTTTCGCAGAAGGAAACAAATACGCTCAATATTTCTCAGCCGCTCTCTCTGTCAAGAAAAAGTGGGGAAAAGGTAGTAGATTAGCTGGTGGTGTTATAAATCAAAGACACTATATTACAATTAGAATGGGTCAAGATCATAATTAATGGCTGCAGGAAAGCAACACATATCATGACTCTGAAACAACAGTATTCACTTCTTACCTACTGCTTGCAAGCCAAATGATTTACCCATTTCAAAGTCCCAATAAGTCATTTTTCGTCTGTTACTGGGTGTTTTAACAAGTACGCAGAGTCAAGTCTGTGTTAGCTTTGAGCCAGAAGCTACAACTTCTTTTTAAGTCAGCATTTGTGGCTCTGCCCAGTGGTGCCAATCTATATCATAGAGACTTTGTCTTGCATTTTCAGGTACCCAGCCTCTGGCTTCAAGATCATTCTGAATGGGAAAAACAACTACGAAGTTGGTATGACAGCCCTTCCTCTATCACTGAGGGTGCCTGAGCAACATGTGATATTAAAATGTAACCCATTAGTGAAGAATATCTGAAATGTCCTAAAAATGACACTTTAAACAGCAGATGCATTCATAAATACTGAAAATCACTGTAATTAAACAGCGTGACTCAAAAGATGCTCTAAGCACGATTCACAGGAAGACGACAAGTCAAAGACAGGTTTCCTTTTAAATGGTTCATAATGAGAAATTCACTAGTAAAATCAGATTTCACTCTGCATAACCCTATCACTGGAGTTACTGTGAAAGATTCTACTGTTGGTTGCACTGCAGAAGGCACAGTGGATTTGTTGTCCTTAGAACACTATCTGGTAATATTTTCATTTAGACATGGGAAAAAATATTCGGAATTAATACTAATGTGAGAAGCAAACTCTCCCTAAGCTTTTTGCTTTTCAAATGTTTTAGATTTGCTCCAAGTTAGAGTTTTATTTCTATCCTCCAAATAAATACCCTTTTTCCTTTCCTGTCACCAAGTTTAGGCCATTTCTAAAACCAAAATATAATTTGGAAAGACAACGAGACAGTGGCAGCTTGATAGGCACCAGACAAATATTGTGTCTCTCTCTCTGATGTTTGTGATCTAGAAGAGATTCAGAAATTTTAGACTCACAATTGAAAACATGGGAATGGACATATATGGACTTGCCTGTGAAGCTGCAGAAAGCTTTCTTGCCTCTGGTAGGAGGTAAATGGAGAGGGAAAGATAACCCTCTCAATTCCCTTTAGAGGACAGATGCCTAACTGCAGCTGGCCTTGCAGAAGTAGGAAGTCTATCTTTGAGATGTAGGTAATAGAGTGTGAATGAGGAAATTTGAATTGAGTTCTCCATACTGCCATCAGTTTTGCCTCTGATCTCTCCTTAATTCAGCCCTCTCTTGTCAAAAAGGCTCTACCCTCTGTCATGAAAACATTGTGGAAGATAATGACATAATAATGACTAAACATCAGGCATCCTTATAGCACAATAAAGAAAACTACCCCACCAAATAAACGGAATATGAGCACAAACAACTATGTATAGGGAAAAAGGAAAACACACCTGATCAAAGATATAACAAATACCTGCTAAAAATATTCCTTTTATGTCATTATAAAAGGCATTAACATATATACTGTGCAGAAGAAAGCAATCAGATTACTGCTTGAATTATCACAGAAAGTTTCACAGAAGAAAGTCAAATATGTCAACAGATCACAGAATACATTGCTTTGTTTTACTGGAAGCTCCCTGATTAACTTTTTGATTACACCACTAATATGACTGAAACAGGGACTTCCTAAATTTTTTTATCCTGGAGACCAATTCCATCATCATTATAAAACAAGAGGAAATTACCTCCATGGAGTATCTTACAAGTTTTAGGAAGAGAACCAGTTACTGGAATTTGGTACATACAAATACACATGCCTCGTGTGCAGTTCTCAAGATGGCAAATAAAAACAGATAAAGTGAATTAAAAATCAATTTCTTCCAGTAAATTCAAAACCAAATTACTTCCATTGAAGTCCTCTATAGGGTTTCTTAATGTAATTTCCTTCTTCTGTTCTCATTCTTTGCTTATGTTAGAGAACAGTAAACAAGACTTCTTATTCCAAGATTCACTTAAATATTACGCTTAACATCATCAGTGGTCTAAGCAGTACCACAAATCCTCTGCTGAGTTATGAAACAAGGTTAAATGGCACAGTACTAGCTAATGAATCTGGTTATCACGTGTAGGCAATTCAGTAACTTGATACTCTGTAGAGATCAAATTCAGCACCTGTCATAATCATTGTAATTCCCAGTGAGATGATGGTGAGCCAAGTTCTGCTCTCAGTCCTGGCGATACAAATCTGATGCATGTTTAACTGTAGTCAGGTAAATCATCCTAGATCACAGCTTTAATTAACAGAGGAATTTTCACATGCTTAAATCTGGGTTACATTTTGGTTTATAAGGTAAAACTGAGTTTACAGTCCCAGAGTGATATTAAACCTTATTGGTAGTAGATGCAGGAGAATGTGTTATTTACATTTAAAACACAGGAGAATTTAGAGCCCTGTCATGCAACAGAGAGGTCTAGGAATGTACCTCTTATCAAATCCCTGCAAGCTTTTGGCTCATTGATACAGAGTACGCGAGAAGGTGGTCATCCCATGCTTGAGCACAGAGAAAGCAAATTATTTCAAAAAGGAAAACTTGTGCCACAAAATAAAAAGGCAAAAAGAATGCATTAGCATCACATTAGATATCCTTCAGTTTTTTAACTTTGCAATTATTTTCCTGCCTCCTCCAGCAAAAAGGAAAGCTAAAAGAGTCACCATTTGGCTTCCTAAGACTGGCCCAATAAATCAACTTTCCAAACTACAGTTGATTTTGCAACAGATACCATATTCATTTCCACACTCAAACTTTCACTGGCAGATCAATGTATCTCCCTTTCTTTAGTAATTGTTGCTTAGCAAGCCACTAGCGATACTCACTGCGTGGACTGGGTTGCACTGATCTATTGGGCTTTTGAAGTCTGTCCGAAGTTCATCAAAGGCAATTATCTGAAAAACAATTTTTTCAAATATTGTAGTGAATGCTCATTCAAACATTTATTTTTCCTTTAGGGACTAGTTAGATGCATCATCTCCCTTACTCCCTTTCCAGAGAAAATACAGGAAACTATCTTCCCCCGCATGCTCCTTTCAGAATTAACTAGTTAAAACAAAACATGGGATACTCCTACATATGACACCTAGAATCCATTAATCTGTCACTCTGTGAAATCATATCTATAGCCTTTTCAGCACCATTGCTTCCAAATTCCTTCCCTCATATCAGGTAGAATTCTTTTCTCATACTTCCAAATGACATAAAACTACTTCACAAACAAATACTCCTCCAGACCTAATGGAAAAAGTCATTAGCTACCTAAAACACAGAGATGCATCAGATATGCTATTTCAGGTTTAATATATACACAACAGCCCTTTGTATTAGCTGTTAAACCTTCAAATATTAATTCTGAATTAGTATCAGCTTAATTATTATTAAGGCACTATTCATTATCAAGCAAACTCCTAAAAAGGTGAACCACTCTAGAGCAAAATATGCCCTTCCTAAATTCCAGCAGGTTTTAGAACTTCACTTCAGACATCATTAAGAGAGATGCCTTTTGCTCACATCCTTTAGTTTCATTCATTAACTGATGGAATGAGACACACTGGTAAATACTGCCTGCTTTTAAAGTACAGCAGATAAAAGTACCCATTAAAATAATGTTTGATAATGTTGTCTTGGAAAGAAAACAGCAGTAACAACCCTTAGCATATTTCATTCAAAGGACTCAAAGCATGTTCTTTATGTTTGTATTCCTGTAATACCCTTTCTTCTGCTTGCTTCACCCAAGGAATGAAAGAACACTATGACAGGCACCACAAACAGATGCTAAAACAACGATTCGTTTTTAGACAATTTACAAGCCAGGAAAGTATTTGTTCTAAATAAAAAGATGACGGAAGTACAAGGTAGCCGACAACTAATTAGCATACGAGTGCAACAAGCATTCTATGAGATATTACAGCATGCCTGTTGCCTAGCTGTTCAAAAAAATAACCAACTGCATGTCAACACAGACCTGCTGTATAGATAAGACACATTCTTTTTACAGATATGGAATGCAGAAGCAGAAATCCTGAAAATGTCCTATCCATGATTCATATAATAATCTGGTGACAGGCTTGAGAATAAAACCTAGAGCTACAATCCACAAATCCAAGCACTACTCTGCATCCCACTCTAATGCTGCATTCATCACATTGAAGCATATTTAAAATCAAAACTGTGGCATTTTACAGGAGCACTCTACAGAATTCAATTTATTCAACTATGACAAGTAAAAGTGCCAGAATAAACCTCAAAGGGAACTACAAAATGTGGTAAGTGAAGCATTTCTCCTCATGGATGAAGTAAGTATCTGTACAAGTTAGGTATTAGATCTGCAACGCATGTTTACACTAAGGTAAAAGAGCAAGTAGCAGAAACTGAGAGAGGGTTGGAATACAATTACGAAGAAAAAGGCTCATGACACCTCTATATTTAATACTTCTTGAACAGATTTTCAGTTCTCAAGCTGGGCCAACTGTTAAGAGGATAACAACCATGCGAGTCTGACACACACACTTCTGTTTGTAATTGGGTATCAACATCAGCACTGACAGCATTGACAGAAAGGGGAAAGGATAAGTCCTGTAACAGGTTAAGAAAGCTGCCTCAGTTCATGGGTGCGCCACCAATTTACTTTGGCATCCTGTGCATTTCCCTTAAATTCTCTTTGCCTCACCATACTGGTACTCACAGATATAACTTCAAGATAGAAAACTTACGAGCTTTGAGTGACAATGTTTTTAATAATGTACAGTAGTAACAGGTTTTTTTCTGTTGTAAATATAGAGAAGAGCTGAAATTTTCGTTGGAGGAGGAAAAAAAGAAAAAAATTAAGAGTGAATGTGCTGTGCTCTTCCTTTTAGTAGTTAGTAACAGCAACCAGGAGTTTGACATAATAATGAAATGACAACCAATACAACATCCAGCTCATGCTGTGAGGAAAGACTAGTCTGAGACAACAACATGCGGAATCCAAATACTGGAATCATAAGATGGACCCCCTTCAAGAAGTCCAGGAAAGCTTCTAAAGATTCACTGAACACAGAGATAGCATGATAACCCTGAAGCATGTTTAGATGAAGAACGAGGTTGCTCTGAATGACACAACCATTAAGGCAGGGCTCTGTTGAGCTAGCTTTAACTAATGCAGCTAAGTCTTGAAGAAATCCTAAACGACAGTTTGGAAAAGAGATTAGCCTCAAATATACTACACATTTAGATTTCCTCATTTTTTGTTTTCTCTTTTTTTTTTCTTTTACTAGAATTCCCAACTGTAGTCAAAATCTGTTCTTTATTTGCTAGCACACCATTTATTTTACACTATACTTGCTTTTTATCTAAGAGCACTGAAACAAATCTGACAGTATTAAGCACATTGTTTTCATGGAACCAGTAAGCGTATACACAAAGTCTCACAGACAAACCTTCTGGGATGCCTGTAAATTATGACAATATTAAGAGACATTCCTGCTACACCTGCAAGAAACAGACTGAGGTCTAATATCAAGCACACAGGATTAGAAGAAAGTTTCTTCATTAGAAGTTTCACTGTCTCTCTGAAAGGAGGCTGACAGAAATCAATCCTCCTCAATCCTTAATATGTTCTTTTATAAAAGGTCCATAACAGTTTATATTTTGTAAAATCTCCACAAATAGAAATCCAGTGATGACATGAAGATATCTATTTTAATTTATGAAAAAGCACATTCCTATTTCTCAGACCAGTGAAAAGCTTGAAAGCATAACATTAGGCAGGCTCACAATTAGAAGGAATCTAAAGAAATTCCCAAAGTTTTTTTTGAGGCATGGGGTTTTTGTGTGTGAAGGGTTTTTTAATCTTGTAATGTTGTGTGTCCTAATTCTAAAACCACAACTGAGAAATGAGAGAAACAGAGCTGTAGTTTTTTAGATTGGCAGTTGCTCACAATACATTATGTAACTGTGCAACAAATTACATTGTATTGCTGAAAACCAGTCTGGGTTGTGCTTCAGCATGGTTTACATAATTAATTTGGAAACATCTTCCTCTTTCAATTATAACTAGCCCTCTGTAACAGTTTAATACCCTAGGCCATTGTGTGGCCAGAGTTGCCATTTTTCCCTACAAAAATCAAATAACTAACTACTTGCCTCCATTAAGTATTTCACAATGCTTTCACAGGAGGTGCAGTGTTTTGGCCAAACTCTAGAGGAACAATCTTGCACCTGTTTACATTTCAGATGGATGCAGTACAGCTACCTGCTTCCCACACACCAGGCCATCAGAGCTGCTGAATGCTCTGGGACAGCATCTGGGTGTGCTCAAGGTCCGTTTCACCCCTGAAATTGCCACACTTGTCAGCATCCTGACAGAGTAGTTCATTTGGAGGCAAACAATATAATAGATCCCAGTCAGGACTCTTCACCATATGAACTGCCATCATTTCACGTTTGTAAATTCATGTATTTTATAAACCATTTGATATCTTTTAGTTACCCAAACTAATTTGATCCAGAGTAGCAATTAAGACTACAAAACATACATACAAGCGGACATCAGCAACCCCATCTCTCCAAAGGCCACTCAATAAACAGACTTCCAAAGAAAAATCACTAGCCTCTAGTCACAAACCTAAAGAGATAGCTAAGTAGATAGCTTTTTGGAAACATGTGCCAGGGACTGATCTTACATAGAGGAGAAATTTATTTCTATTAGTAAATATTAATGTTGCACACAGCTTCATAGAAAGAGAATGAAAACCGTTTGGTATTTATTTAGCAACTCCAAGAAAAAAAAATAAAATCAACAAAAGTTATCTATTTACAAAGCTGTATCAGGAAAAAAAAGTATCATGTTTACCAATAATTTTTATCATTACTGAAGAAAGAGGCCAGGGATTGAATGGGCAATAGATATTGAACCACCTTCTGACTTGGGCAATTTTCCCTGTGATTCCACATTGCAGAACACTGCAGGAAGTTTGTTCTGCCATTGCCCTAGCTGTGCTTGCTTCTGTTGACGGAAGTGTACTTGTGGGTGTTAATCACCTAATAAAACTAAAGGTTTATAAAAATACTGGTTGCATTCTCTGGTAATTCACACCATCTGTAAATCTCAAGACTCAAAGTGTAAGTCAGCAAAGAGTTTGCCCCAGTTTAAACATGTACTGAACAGATGAAATTGTGATAACAATGTATGTTTCAGTAAAGCTACAACTGCAATGATACTTATAAAATTTGTTTTCATTAGCTACACTCTTTGTGGTTATCTCTCTAGACAATAACAGCTTTGAATAATGAAGTATTCACACAAGTCCGAACCCAAATTTTAGTTTTTTCCCATGCTTATGTACCCATCAAACTGAAAATTTCACCTATTAACAGTAGGAATTACTTATGATCTCTCGTTTCTAGGGAAGATGCTTTCTTTTTCTTTTTAAAATCACTGAGCTCTTACAGAAATATATTTTAATTGAGAATGTGATGTTTTAGGGTGGCAGTGGAGTTGGCGTGGGTGTAAATTCAGTGACAGCAAAGAAGTTGGATATATTGCTTATTGGCATCTTGGAAAAGTTAAGATAAACCAGAACTTGATGACAACCACAGAACAGAACAGTAACACTTAACATATGTTTCCTTGCCACCATCCTGTCAATGCACCACAATCCCATCCTGAAGAAACTATCTTTAATAGTTCATTTAAACAATTTGTCTACCCCTCCACAATCCCATACACAGCCTTCACAGCACCCACGCCAGCAGTTTGTAGGCTGTCTGCATGTCAGTACATGGACAGAAGGTGGACATGCTTAAGAGCTTGGCTTCTTGGCTTCATGGCCACATGTCAGATGCTATACAGACGTATTTACTGTGTTTGGAAATAGCACTGAACATTTATCATGTTTGAATCACTTTGATGCAAGCTAGGTGAGTTACTTTGTTGGCTTTTGTTGAGCAGAAGCAGCAACTGACAAAAAATATGAGAGTCAAGTAAGAACACAAGAAGGCTTGAAAGGGAAGCTGTCACTGTCTTGAGGTGATGGAGTAAGGGAAGCCTATAGCGAGATGCAGAGAATGGTGACATTGTCAAAGTGACAGACAGAGAATAATTTTTGCTACCCAATTCTCATAATGCTATGAAATCAGTCCCAACAAGAAATTTAGCTGTGTAGCTGGTGAAAATTTAGCTATGTGGCTGGTGAAAATTCATGCTACCAAACATGAAAGTTTACTCAAAATGGCATGAATGGATGGGCAACCTGCCTCATAAACCAGAGAATTTTCTCATTTTAACAATATTCTATCCCTTGTCTACACCCTTTTTTTAAACACCTATTAAAAAAAAAAAAAAAGGCTCAAATCTCTTTCATCAAATGTTTTCATCATACCATGTCCATGCAAATCTGTAGTTTCCCAGACCATGCTATCAGAAATGCTGGGCCTGATGAGAACCTTAACACTACAGCCAAATAAAGTGCAGAAAGGAAAGTGAGATGAAATGTATTCCTTTCTTCTCTTATCTCTCCCCAATGTATTTACTTTTCTGAATATTACACTTATTAATTCACCACATATTAATAAAAGTAAACAATAACAACTAACAATGCCTTGCAGTTATAAATCTTCCTTTAAGGTAATGAAGGCCTTAAGTGCAAGGAAAATATAATTTCGATTTTTTATACAAAGGGAAAATGAAGCTCACAAATTAAATTATTTACAGAATCAGTGGCAGAACCACCAAAGCCTCTGGATTGCTGCACCATACAAGATATTACTGAAAAAAAATACTGTCAGTATAATAAAAGCACATGAGAAGTGAAACTATGCATTTCTGTCCAATTATTGTACTGTTGTTATCTCCAAAGCAGAGCATTGCTTTAAGCAGTGCCTTTTTGGATTAAGATTGCAAATGGTTTTAAATCACTCAAGGGCAGAAAATTGTTCTATTTGTCAGATTTCACACTAACAACTGTATGGCATTTCCTTGCTCAACTTGCATTTCATATGCTGCCACTATTAACAACTCTCCACACAAAAATCCAGACACATTGCTAATCCAAACAGATTTCTTGTGGCTCCATCCAGGGCTGTACATACACCTGAGCACCTAGTCTTCACCTTTTTATAGAATTTCTTTTGTCTGTAAAAGGATGTTACAATTAGGCCAACACAATTTTAATTTTTAGGCTCTAACTGGAAGCTTAAGCTAACTTAACAGTCATGAAAATCTTAGTTTAATTTCTCAAGTATTCAAGCCAGATCCTAAGTATTTTAATAGAAACATAGAATGGTTCAGGGTTAGAAGGGACCTTAAAGATCATTTAGCTCCAACCCCCCTGCCATGGCCAGGGACACCTTCCATGAGACCAGGTTGCTCAAAGCCCCGTCCAGCCTGGCCTTGAACCCTCCC
>JAVJGJ010000032.1:27176397-27211206 GCA_035590215.1 Microhierax caerulescens | reverse complement strand
TAGCTGAAGCACATACTGAAAATAAGGAAGGAAGGATAAGCCCCTGCTTCTTACCTTGGCTTCAACAGCATCCATAGTGTCTCCAGACATGACTTAGCCACTTCTGCAGGGGGTCTGTTTTAGATTTACCGCTGAAAGTTTTTCCACCTCTTTGGAGCACACATCAGCCGGCACAACACAGCAGGTGTGTAAGCAAAAAGTTTTCAGGAGAAAATACCACAGAACCACTAGAAGTCCCATTAAAAAATATTCTGAGAATCATGGACAAGAGCTATGTATTTGAAATATCCTTACAAAACAAAAAGAATTTCAGTTCACAGCATTTTTTTCCATCCTTTTAGAGATAGGAGGGGGTTCAGTAACAAAACCATTTGGAAATTTGCCAGAGGTCACCTGTGAAAAGTCAGACATCATGGTACAAGAGGTCATAGTTCCAACAAAGCCAAGTTCAGTACAAGCTTTCTTTTTAAATGTTTACAATGCATTTTTGTTTAAAATGACGACATATTATTTTTAACACAATATGCACTTTTATCCTGAGGGAAGAGTGCTGATTTGAGTCAGGAGTCAAGGTCAGTAATTAATAAACAAATCAGGAATAAACTGATGGATGTAAACTTTTATAGTCGAGCTGCTCCAGACTGTACATGTGATTTGATGCTTTAATTAAGAAGGACAGAACACAGCAAACAGTAATGAGCTTTGCTGTCATACGGGGATGCAGTAAATGCATTGTAATTCTCTGACCTTTTAATTCTTTTGTATCTGAAATCCTGCAGAGTGTATGCTTGCAAAACAAATGGTTTATTCATAACCATACATTTTGAAAAGAGCTACAAGTGAGATACAAAAGAAGTCTTTGGATATTTTTTTTTCATTTTATTTTGCAACGGTTACTTTAGTATCTGGATATATATTACCTATGTTAAGATTAAACACACAAAACCCCCTGATGCTTCCAAGAAAAATAAAATATTTTTTTCTGGAGCACTTATATGTACACACACACACATATATATGCATATCTATAAAAATATAAATATACTGTAGGTATCATAAAAGACAGAAGTGGGAACAACTGTTAAGTCTCAGTTCAGTACTACACTCCAAGATAGTCTCCTGTTTTTCACTGTCTCTAATCTTCATTTACATTCCAGCTATGTATTTGGAGCTCTTCAACGGACACACAGGCTAAATATTTGTTTCTCATTTTGCAAGATGACAGGATGACAGCCAAGCACTTCCAAGATCACACAGTCTTTCCTGATACTCATTTTGAAATATATATTGCCCATTAGGCGTATTTCTAGCTATTAATCGTTGCTAGTGGCTGATTAATTGCAAAAGTTTCTGATACACAGTGAAAGGAAAAATCTATCAAGATGCATTTAGTATACTTTTGTCCTACTGACTTCTTACATTATACCATGAGGATACCTAAAGTATCCTGAGATACTTAAGTGACGGAGAGTAACAAAAGATTTACCCTTCACTCAGTACGTCCCGGAGATTTGTCTCAGTAATCACTAAAAAGTCTTCCTTATCTCCATCTTGTTACAAACTCATCACAGCTATCTGTGTCATGAGGACCTTACTGTAGGGAGCCATTCCTTTGTCATTTCTGGACAAGACTACTGCAAATCATGGTATCTGAGGCAAAAGGTGAAAATAATACGAATATGCGTGACCCTCATCTGCCTGGTTTAAGCCCCTGTGAACACAGCAAGAACATCAGTATGTCTGTTAGCTCCCCATCCACTTCTAAGGCCTTGGTCCTAACCTTCAAATAAACTGATGGATCTGATCCTAGCTGCATGAGAAATTATGGTCTAGCACCCAGCTGTGCTTCTTTGAAATAATACGTATGACAGAGGCCAGGACCAAGGGTCCTGGATGCAGCATTATCAGCTGAAGGGATCTGGAACAGGCAAACCAGAAAAATACAGAGTATAACCACCTTTAGAAAAAAACTGTTGCTTTCAAAACTGTTATTTTAACACTTCTTTTCCCAAAATAAACAAAATTACATCCACAGGCTGAGACACACCTGGGTTTCTTTTCTGTTACGGAAATAAAAGGCCCAGAAGTTCTGCAGCAGTTTGTTGGAAAATGCAGTAATCATTGCTCTCTGGTGTTCAGCAGCTCATTTTAGGAGCCACAGCCTCAGATTTAGCACCCCATCTTTTACTCTTCTGTCTTCAAAATTTCACAAATGCTTGTGCTTCCTTCACAAAGTGTATTCCCAAACTATTCCCAGAAGGGACTGCTGCTCTCACCCTGGGGCACACGCCTGTAACCCAGGAATGCAGCAGCAAAAATTATTCAGGAAGCTGAAGCACAGAGATGAATTTCAGGCTAAGTAGAAAGTCAGTAAGAAATGGAAAGTAAATTACTGTTCAGATTAATTAAAAAATTGTTTGTATTCTCTCCTCTTTAACCGGGACTGTATCTTTTAAATGTATTTGCTGGTGGGTCACACTAGGTACTTCAAGCATAACAATACTTCCTAGCACAAGTTTTTTCATGAACTGGTTTTGTAGGCTGTATCCCACAATACACATAAACAGATTGTGACAGTGTGTTTGTAAAACCTTTGGAGAAAGGGTTTTTACAGAAGACTGTAAGGGTCCTTACTTTACCTGAGCAGATTCAATTTTGGAATGCTACAGTTATCACTGAAGCATGTTCTGTGGTTCAGACTTGGTGTTTGTAAACAGAAAGTGTTTGTTTTTACCATACATATTTATTGGAAAATAAGATTGCAAGTTCCTGATAGAATTAGAGAATCAAGCAGACTTTTTGTGTTACACAGTCTGATCCCAAGTTCATACAGAGTCATCACAAGAGGATAGATTGTGGTGCTGCTTTTGTACAGCTGGTACCGAGATGCTTATTTTCAAACCTGTCACTCTGCAAATATTATCATAGGTCAAGCCACAAACAAAGAGAATTTGGGATTTTTTACTTAAGGATGGCTTTTTACTTTGTGAGGACCTCTATGAAGGGACTATAGAAACTCATTCACTATATAATAACAAAGGAATACATCTGGTGAGTAACAGACAGCCCTCAAAACCAAATGACATCCAATGTTCCTATATACTTTGTGAAAATAGATTTAGTAGATTTATGAGTTCAGGATGCCCTTACATTAGCAGGTCTTGGAGCACTTTATTTTATATAAAATTACCTTTTGTGCTAGATAATGAAAGAATTTGAAGGTACTGAAAGAAATTTCCAGTGGCTAATTTATAGAGTGTCATCAGAGATGAGAAAGGACTGCTAACGAGTCCTTTCAACTCCCAAATAAGTACCACAACTGTATAAACCTAAAGGACAAGTCTTTATAAGACCGGTAGTCCCTGAAGTGAGAGGCTAAAATCACCATGTATCCACCAGCAAGGTGGTCTACCCTCAGCCAAGGTGGTTAGTAGTTTTAAGAGTCATATATTGTTACAATGTATAGTTTTAAGTGTAACATATTACCAAGTGCTTGGTAGAGTAAAAGCCGTTATATTAATTATAATTATATATATTAATCATATATATATGTATATTAATTATTATTATAATTAAAATTAATATATATATTAATCATTCGTTAGACTGAGTATATTTTAATAATACATCTGACTTTTGTGAACCTTAAGAGATACTAAATTATTAACAATGCTTATATACAAATTGCCATCATTAGACTTTACTGATAATATCCCATAGAGATTAATAGAAGCATTACATACTTCTATGCATTATTATTTCAGGTTATCTGCAGATTCCAGATTAAATGACTATATTACTTCATGGTCAGTTCATTTTCAAAAGGTTACCTTTGCAATAATAAAGGCAAGTGACATTTTGTTAATGAAAGCTTATTTTCAGACACCAGGAATATGATAGTTCACAAACCCACTGACAATAATCTCATTTTACTGCCAGGTGAATAAATATGCTATCTCACCAGCTGTTAGCAAGAATACTATTCCCACCTTCTTTTGTAGGACCCGGCTGAATAAATTTTAATTACATTATCACAGGATCATAGAAAGGTTTATGTTGGAAGGGACCTCAGGAGGTCTCTAGTCCAACCTTCTGCTGAAAGCAAGGTCAAATGCAAGGTCAGACTACTTGCTCAGGGCTTCATCTGGTCAAGTCTTAAAAACCTCCAAGGACAGAGATGGCCCAGCGTCCGTGGGCAACCTGTTCCTCTGCCTGTCTCAGGTCGTCTTCAGCAGACTTGTCAGTTCCCAGCCTGTACCATTGCCAGGGCTTATTTCCTCCCTGGTGCATGACTTTTCGTTTGTCCTTGTTGAGTTTCATAAGGTCCCTGTCAGGCTATGAGCTCCATGTTTAGTTATTGAAATCCACTGTAAGAAAGCATAGATTAATATACAACAGAGAAATGTTCCTAAATAGCAAAATAAGACTACTCAGAGCATGCCACTACACTGCTTTGCTTCTGCCATTCACTTGCCAGTCAGTATCAGAGTTATACACTATCACACTCATGCTCGTAATGGCCACTGGCAAAATGGGGGCTTCAGATTTGCAGTTCAGATCACTCACCTGAACTAACTGATCTCAGTAACTATTCTGTCCCATGCTTTGACAACCAGCACCTCAGAGGCATGTTACACATTTTGACTCTTCATGTCACTGATGATTTGCTAACAAATAGGAGTGTTTTGACAACAGGGAACCTGGGACCTTTTCCAGGTTAGTGGAGCGCTTTTGTGAGCATCGATCTCACTGCACCTTTTAATTCCTAAGCTATGCTTTTCTGCCCTATTCCTCTAGCCTCCTCTCCCCTCTACCACACAGTTCTTTCCCATTAGCCTGTCTTTATTGTCTTGCTAGTTCATAGTCTCAGCCTGGTCCATCCACTGCCTCCTGCTTCCTTACCTCCTCCAGACTCAGCTTTTGTCTCCTGGGAGTTCATTAAGATTACTTCCTCACCAGTGGTGAGCTACCTGGTAGGATACTAAGCACTCCAGAAAGACAGGATCTCTGCTCTTGGTTCCAGGACAGAATAGCAAAAGCAAGTGGAAATAGCAAGTGCAGGAGAGGTCCTGCTTGAAAGCACAACCAGTGGAATGGAATGGGGAAAGAATTTGCTTAATTCCAACAGATCTCTAATAACACTGTGAAATATTCAGAAGCATTGGAATTAGCCAAAGACTATAATTATTCATGGCAACAGCACAAGTCATGTTCATCTTACGAAAGTTACCTCCTTCGCAGTATGAAGTCTTTCCAGTACATGGAGAAGGTGAGAAGGCAGGAGCCTTCCATATATTAGTAATAAGATTTTCAGCCTTGGCAAAATAGCGTGTCTAGTTTTTCTCCATAAGTTTTCCTGAACTGTCTAAGACCTTTAGTCTGGAGAGGAAGGCCAACATAAAAACTGCATCCTGTGAAGGGAATAATAGAAAGTAAGATCTTAACATGGAATATCTGAAACAGTCTTAATTGTCTTTGACATTACCTGTTTTGCTTCAAATCAATACATGGAAACTTTACACAAGTAATTCTTGCTAACATTGCTTAATCCTTCTAAGAAGGAATTTAATTTGTGTCTGTGCTGGAGAGAGAGTGGGCTCCAACTTTATCAATTCTGAATAACTGAATTTCATCAAAGGAATGAAAGTGGAATAAAAATTTTTCTGAATAAGTAACCTGTGAGAAATCCTTCATCAGTCACTGAATATCCTGCAGAGCTTGCTATGCTAATATGACCATTTGTCCAAACACTGAAATAACATTCTGGGCCAAATTCCTCTGATTTTAAATGGTGTTTCATTTTTTTCCTGCCCCAGAGCCTGAAATATTCTGCTAATCTACAAACCCTGCTGGTTGCTCCCACCCATTGCAGCCTGTATCAGATCACACCTCACAGGTGTGCTTCTCAAGAGGAAGATTCAATTCCCTCATATTAAATCAAATGCTCTTCCTCTTTATCTTTTTATACTGAGACTGCTACTGAATGCTTACCCCTGCTGTCCAGAGAACAACTATCTGGTGCAGTAAACCAAGGCACAGTGACTTTTCTATAGCTTAGAAAAAAATCAGTATTTCACCAAACTGTCAAATGTGTTCTAACTGAATTAATGGCCTTAGTAATTTTTAACTTGTATGCATAAATGTATAGTTACAATATGGTCTGCCTAAATAACAGTGTTGACTAATGAATACATAAACATTAGATTATGACTGTATTTATTCAGAAAAAGTTTTTTCACTTTTGATGCAGTTTTATGAGAGGTAGGTACATCTGTGATGTGAAGGGAAGCAGAGGCTATGCAGACATACAGCTGCATGCACTGCACTGGCCGTACAAATGGACCAGCTGCCATCAGCTCAGGACCCTTAGAACCCTGCTTCCTTGTTTTCTACCTCTGCTAAATTAGTGTCAGGTTTTACTGACCTCTCTTTAAAGGCTGAAAAAATCAATTGCCCAAAACCCATGAGTGGTATTATTAGCATATCAATAACAGAAGTCTTTATCAATGCTGACTTTAATCATAGATTATCGGAACTGATCCTCTGAGTTTTTGTAACTTTGAAACATATTCCTCAGTATTATACCAGAGAGAAAACAAAAACCCATAAATACAGTATTTTTAACAGTAGGAGTTAAACTAGTAATTGTAGCAGTATGTATCACTTAGAATTTCTAGTCAGTTCAGCTGAAGCCCCTTATAAAATCTATTTTAGCATTTGACAACAAGAACTGAAGAATTCATATTATAAATTGGAAAAATACCAGAAAAAAAAGGTTGGAGGTGGCAATGGAGGAGTGGGAACATGTTTAGCAAGAAGTCTCATGAGAATGCTGTGCTGGAAGATCATTCCTATTCTAAACATAAGCCTCTAATACATTAGCCATCCTGATTTTAACATCATATGAAATATTTCCAGTCTGAAGCAGAATCAGCAAGACAAAGTGATTCTTTGCGATTTACCCATCTCTTATGAAGAAGAGAACAGGAAAGGTTTGAAATCCTGGCTGGAGGTTCTAGTACATTTTATACCACAAGTATCTTAATTTGTATTCTGTCTTCTTTTTATTTCTGTTATCTTGAAACATCCAAATAAACTTGCCTAAATAAACTAGGGTCAGACAATGAGAGTTTGGGTCTACATCTTTAGCAAATATTCAGAATGTCATCTGAAATACTCAATTTAACTGTAGGAGCAGCTAGGAGAAACAGGGATTTTGAAGTCGTAAGTAAAAATTCTGCCCTTCTCATTACTAGAGAAGTGGAAGAGCTAAATGTGATCCTAACTAGTCATTACCTGGGAAGAGAACAATGACTCATGTCGACTTCAGAAAGTTAAACAGCCTTTTAGAAACTATCATGACTCACAAGTACTGCACGCGTGCACACACACACAAAATCTGTTTCTCAGTTCAAGCCATGTAGTTCTTCTATAGAGAAACTAAGCTCTCTTCTCCTTGAACCTGCAACAGCCGTATGTTAATGTAATTGCCTTGCCATCAGCCAGCTAACTGATTCAGAGGGCTAGATGCTATATATGTGTTTCTTGCTGACCGGGTTACATAAATTGTTGACCTATATATAAACTCATGTGAAGCAGCACGTAATAGGAATGACTATTTTTTTTCCTAACAGATATTTGGATTGCAAGTAAAGCAACTCTCAAAATCAAACTGACTCCAGAAAGGTTTTCTTTGTGGACATGGTTTTCTAAAAGAATTTTTTTTTTCAGCAAGTATTTAGTTGAGGGGTAATTTTGGCTTCTGAAGCATTCATTTTAGCGTCAATAATTCCTTATCCTTTGAAACAATTAACATAAACAAAACTATTCAGTTAAGCAAAGCTAATCAAGTTGGCAGACTCAGGCTTGAAATGGAAGCAAAGATGACATTTTAGCAGTACTGGCATTTCTAATTGATGTTAATGATCTAGCTATACAATTACTGCTGTAACTAACAGGTATATATGTATGTTGCCTTCTGAGAGGTATTTCTGAGGTACTTTGACCATCCAGATAAATGAAAGTCAGAAAGTGTTTTTGCTGATTTGAACTGTGTAAGAGTTTTCCACTGTGATGATCTGAATATGGCCAGGCAAAACACATACATTCAGTGGAGATCATACTGCAGGAAAAGGTAACACACTGGACAACCTCCTGAGTACTTTTCATATATTTGTTCTGGCCCAGATGGAGAAGCTAATTTGTGATAATTAGGGTGTAAATTTCTAAGCAGTGCAGCTTAGCTGCCCTAGTTCCCACTAAGGCCACTTTGTCATGCTAGGAGAAAGTAATCTTGTTTTGAAAGCACAGTAAGCTATTTTGCCTTTAGCACTGAAGGGTTTCCAGCAAGAATGGTGTGAATTAGTGAACTGTAAATTCACACCTGATGTGGATTCCTATTTGCTTCTTTTTGTTATAATGCCCATAAATAGGGGAGGTGGCTTGGAGTTGACTAGTAGGGTAATAGATGCCTGAAAAGAAAAATAGTATATCACAAAAGTATCAGAAGCCACTAGGAAGATTAATTAAGATGATCTATGTCCACTAATGGTATTACTCAGTTCATACTCACCTTGAAGAAGAGGGACTAGTGCATCCCAAGGAAGAAGGCAGAATTATTGCAAACGAGCAAAAAGTAGCTGAGTGTGGCAAGGTGTGCCCACACTGCATTGAGCTGACACGGTGGCCGAGAGAAGTTGTCCTCTGATGGTTGTTCACTGTACTGTCTGAAATAAGCAAATCCAATTCTTACCAAAAAGTGTCTGCCTTGCAAAACTTGAAGTGTACCAGGCACCATGAGATTCCCCTAGTAATCATCTCAGTGCAAGTGAAGAGGAACAAAGACTTAATTGCTCTTCTGCTCCAAGCAGTGGTACCTCCACACTAACACCCAGAAACAGCGCTGGGGAGCATTTACACTTTTACACATTCCAAAATTATCCTACATGGATTATTTCTTCCTGCATGGCTGCAGGTCTGAATTAAACACATTACATTGTTTCAAATTCTTTGACTCTATCAATATTCTTTAGTAACATGTGCAGGACTGACTTTGAATTCAATAAAAATATGCACATCAACCACTGACTGTTTCTCTGAAGCATAGTATTGTGCTTTCTAAGATGGAATTTAACAGTGTTCTGCAAAAGGCACAGACAGCTGTGAGTTGCTTTAAGTCAAGTATCTTTATTTACATGTTTAGCAACGTATCCTCACTTTCATTTCTTAGAAACCAGAGAGAGAGACTTAAAATGAATGAAATTGACTTGTTGACTGATAAAAGGCAAAAATAAAAATGTTGCCTCTGTTAGCTACAAAAGTGCTTGAAAACTGCATGACATCTTTCATTTTTTTCCTACTACACAGTTGGTCTTCTTTAAGAAGACAACTTTTAGCTTAGAAACTTGAGTCATAGAAACATTAACTGTGCTGCAAGGCCAAGATGCATTCAGCTTGTCCAAATTTCTAGGCAATGTGTGAAACCAAACTTTAGGGAGTCTTCAGATAAACTTAAGAGCAATTGTCTGACTGCACTTTGGTCCAAAGCCGCACCAACCATAGCTGTACAAACTCATTTTATGCACAGTCACTTTTGTTAACTTACTTGGTGTCTTCTGTCTCTGAACATCAGAGGTAAGTTCCAAACCTTGCAATTTTGGGCCTCAAAACTGAGGCATCTGAATTTACTGTCATATTGTGGAAATAGATCACCATATGACTTCATATCGGAATATGTCAAATTCATAGGGGCTAAAAGCAGATATTCACCTTCCGTCTACAACTCCTTAAATGAGATTCTGCTTCAATGTGCAAGTTTTATGGTAAATACACATTTATTTATGTATTGTGAAAATGTGCTTTTTCACAGTAACTAATATTTTGCTATCTTTGACAACAATAAAAATGTTTATTAAATACTACAGAACATTATAAGACAGTCTGAGATATGTATGAGATGTCGCTACAGGAAAGCCAGTTTACCTAAGGAGACTGGCACGCAGTTCCAGTGTGGTTTGTATTTTAAAAGTTGATATAATCTCAGAACAATTCCATATTTGAGAAGTCCTGAAATACAGATGAGGTTCCATAAGACTGGTAAAGATAATCAGAAAAGGGAATAGCCTGGGAATGATAAACATTTTGGCATGTCTAATTATTTATTCCATTATTTTTCTCTTAATTTAAACTAAGCAAGTACCCAGAAGAGAGCAAGGAAAAAATATCAAGGACCACTAATTAATCAGGGTAAAATTGTATTAAATAAAATAAAATTCTTTCTATGACAAAGTAACAGGTCTTGGGAAAAGCAATGAGCAGTTAAAGCCATATATCCTAGCTCTGCAATTTTGACACTGTTTCCTAGTGCTGTCTGATTGTTCCCACTCTTAATATTGTGTATTTAATTATTCCTACCTAAATGCAGTACTTCTCATCTTTCTTTGTTGAGTTGCATACACTTTTCACTCTGATTTCTTAGCTTGTCATGATGATTCTTAATTTGCATCCTACCCTTTCACAGGCAGTTAAGGGATCCTCTGCAGCTGATGGCTGAACAGTATTTAATAATCCTCTCTACTGCTTTATCCAAAATATTAATGGAAGTTTTGACTAGTGCTAGACCTGAGGTAGAATCCTACACAATCCCATGTGCAAAATCCTTCCACTTTGACAGCAAATCATGAATGCAAAACCAGCTGCATTTTCCCAACACAATGCAGCAGTCCTCAGAAAAGCTGCTGCATGTTTTACCACAAACTGAACATGAGTCCATAGTACCTATCTGAGATGAAAACAGAAAACATTGTACTGGGATATATAAGCCAAAATGTAGTGCTGAAGGTGTGAAGTAATAACATTTTGGGACATTACACTTGTGAAAACTAAGTGCATTGGTTGGAGATAATTCAGGAGCCATTAGAGATGTAAAACACACTGCCTCTGAGATGCAGCAGAAAGGATTGAGCTCATTTCACCTAAAGTAAATTCTGAAGATGGTCGTGAAAACAGTCTACAAATATGTAAAGGGATAGTGAGTGTGGAAATACAATATAATATTCTTTCCCCACTAAAAATAGAATAAAATGTAATGGTCTTAAATTACAAAAAGTGACTTAAATTATAAATTAGAAAGACTTTTCTATTGGTAAAGACATGAAAGTGAGAGTATGTTGCTGAACTTGTATGTTCCCAACACAATGTTAATAGTCACATAAAAATGTCAACCAAACTATGCTGCCTCAACCTTCATTTGAAAATGTCGTGCATGCTGCATCTAAGACTGGATGGTTAGCTAGATTTGGTTATAAATTACAAACCAGAGACTCATTACCTTACCTAACACACTCTAAATCATAGATGAACAGAAACATTTGGGTTGGAAGAGATTTTTAAAGATCATTTAGTCCAATTCTCGCATGGGTAGGGACATCTTTCACCTAATCAGGCTGCTCCAAGCCCTATCCAACCTGGCCTTGAACACCCCCAGGGACAGGGCATCCACAGCTTCTCTGGGCAACCTGTTCCAGCACCCCATCATTCTCATCATAAAAAATGTGTACCTTATATCCAATTTAAGTCTACCCTCTTCCAGTTTAAAACCATTGCCACTTGTCCTGTCACTACAGGCCTTAGTAAAAAGTCTGTCTTTCTTATAAGCCCCCTTTATATATTGAAAGGCCGCTACAAGGTCTCCCTGAGCCTTCTCTTCTTCAGGCTGAGCAACCCCAACTCTCTCAGCCTGTCTTCATAGGAGAGGTGCTCCAGCCCTCTCATTATCTGATCATTTTTCTGGCCAAATAATCTCCTATCTTTTATTCAGGTCTCTTCCAAAGGTTTCCTGAGATTTAGGGAAGTACAATATCTGATATCCATTTTAAAAAATTCTATCTATTCCCTCAAACAAAGAGAAAACCTACATTTTTTTAAGTCCAAATATTCCGACTGCTTCTGATATTATACCTGATGGATGGGGTAGACAAATTTTAGAAAGAAGATTAAACCCCACTACCAGCTAGAACCTTTCACGTGAAGTGAAATCGATGGGAATGTAGACTCTGTTTATGCTAGATATCTATGCAAGCCCCATTACAGCAGTATCAGTACTCTTCCCAATAGTTAATGTACTTATGTAGTAATACTGTAATGTCAGTGAATCTGTGAAACTGCACAGTCAAAAATTCATGATTTTAAAAAATTTATGAACCCTGAACAAAAAATGCTGTGATAAGACTCAGTAGGCCAGTGATGTGGATCACTCATGCAGAGTAATCCAGTGATGAGATACCTCCTTGGAGGAAAGCATACATGATCTCTTGGTCCTGCTTTTAACATTTCAGATCTGCCAATATCACCGAATCAAATCTACTGGATTGACTGTACCTGCACAGATCAGCTGCGCATGCACCATGGGTTTAACAGAGCATGAGAGGCGTTGTTCGTTATGGAGCTGTTAATATGCCCCGGTGCAGCTGCTATCATCTGAGTTTTGGTCATCTGACAAGACATTATCTTCCTGCTGTCTGAAACAATAGCAAGTACCTGTAAGAACGTGCTGTTCTGGAAGGCTTAGCAGGTATGTTGTTTAACTCTTTTATGCAATGAAAGATTACATTTAAAGTAGATAAATAAGTCTGGAAGCACTGCTTACTTAGGCATGCACCTAACCAGTTGAATTTACAATTCAAATAACTAAATGATTTCATGAATCTGACCCTAAAATGACTTACCAAAAGCCACAGAATGAGCCATTATGTCTCAGCCCTAGGCTTTCATCTTAGTCGCATGACTATCTTTTCTGCCTTGTTCTCTCTCTATTCTATTTCTTTTCTATTTTTCAAGGAAAGTGACTATAAATTTAGAAGAATAGGAATCCAAGACTGGGCATGCAGGGCAGAAAGAAATCATGTGGTGAATATCTCAGCAAGGCTTGAACATGTTTTTTCATCTTCCTGGTCTTTGAGCTGTAATAGAAATACACTACTAGTAGTTCCCAATTAATAGATTTCTTGAAGTGTCTGCCAAATTGCAATGTTACTTGTCTTTATATGTTATCAAATGAAGGTTCAGTCCTGAAGCACTTCCAAAATACAAATAATACATATGTATTATACATACAAATATTAGGTTTTACTTTTCTGAGTGTACCCACAGGTGTTCCATGAGTGTGAACCACTCACATGAAGAAGGCTTTTGAATCAGATCCATACCTCATAGGCTACATTTAAACTAATACTGAAATAACCATGAGAAATTGTATTTTGTGTTTCATTTTTATTTTGCAAATCATTTTTTTAATTAAAAAGTTGTAAGAAAGCTGGGCTTCAGCTTCTACAAAAGAACAGAGGCAGAGTTAAGATACATCACTTATTGCAGGCTTAGAAGTATTTTGTATGGCCATTGAGAAGTTATGTTCTTCAGGAATTGCAACACTGATTTCAGCACAAAATCTTGTCACAGTGCTGATACCAGCATACTTTGGAACTGAAATGCAAAGCCTTCAGTTAATCCAATTCTGCCAATACAAACAGCTTCCCGAATCTGGTATTAGAGAGAGCATCTTCCTGGGCCTACAGCACAATCCCAAGCGAGTGAGATGACAACTGGCAGGATTAAGGTCTGCTACTGGCCCAGATTTCTACATTTGTGGGAATTCCAACCCCACATTCACCACTGTAGCTCCTGAGAAGCAGAGTTAATTAGCAAGTATCAGTGCTGGAAAGAAATTCCAGATGTTAAACTGAAAGTATGTAATAATAACTGCAATTTTATGAGCATGGCCCTGGATAGTGTCGTTTTGACAGAATTATGCAGATTTGGTGCCCCCTGCTGTCTTTTCTTTCACTGCTGGAGTGACTGATGAAAAATAATACACTAAATGCACTGAACAGCACAAAACACCCCCAAAGGGCAAATTACGGATGGTGCTCAAAAAGGCATATTTCAGCTAAAGTGTGAGCCCAGAGACTGTTTTGGTGAAGCATCCAGGAGCTGAGAAAAGCAGAGCTGTATGTTGGCAGAGTAATGATCACGATCGGGGGAAAAGCACTGAATGCACCATCACAAGAACTGCACGAAGACCTGTGCTTCAGCCTTGGCGCACCTTCATTGCTGGAAAGCAGGACCCCAAAACAGACTTGGTCTTTTGTGGGAATAAACCCACATGAAATCCTTGTGGTCTCTCATCACTCAGCACTGGATCTGCTACATTCCTGCCTCTCACCCTCAAAGAGAGTTTAAACAGATCTATAATACAATACTTTTGTATTATGATGGTGTCTAGAGGTCTCAAAAAACGTTAGTACCAGTGCTACCCCCAGGTACATAGTGGGTGCATCTACATAAGCCTTCATGTGAACTAAACTGGAAGACGTGCTCCAGGAGCATACCTGATACATCAAACTCCTGCATGGGACAAGCGTAAAGCTAACCCAAAGTAAAACCCCTCCAATGCACACAGCACAGCTCTTGGGATGGCAGCACAACCCATTTCTCTCTACAGAACAAATCTTCTTGGGCCACACTACGTGCTAAAGTAGATGTACCCACTTAAAATAAGACTGGATGAAATGACACCTGCTGAATGTCACTGCCGCTGAGGGCTGTTCTCTAACCTCTCCCTCTATCTAGCCACTTGTTCCCAGTCCATCCATTTCAGTAGCACCGACAACCATCTGGCAGAATGGGCTTGCTTAACTTCCACACTCAATTAAAAATGAATCCCCCCCGCCCTAAGCTAGTTTTCAGTTGGATCAGTTTATTTTATGGTCACGTGGGTGCATGGCCTGATGCTAGAAAGGGGAGGAATGTCCTTTTGGCAGCAGCACAGTCCTAGATGGCTTAAGCTAATCATGAAACTTCTGGCCTAAATCAAATAAGGGTGTGAGGTGCCAACAGGTGCAGTGGCTTGTCCAAAGTACTACAGCACATTTCTAGCACAGCTGTATTGAAATCCTGCTATAATCAATAGCCAAGATTTTATATTGCTAACTTTTTTAATTTCTCCATTGGTTTCTTGTCCCTTCCCTGTACTTCTGCTGGAATATTGAATAATGTAAGTGATGACGAAGCAAAGCTACAGTGCCCCATCTGAGCCTCTGCAGGGTGGCAGACAGAACTTTTCGAGGAAGGATGTTGAAGTTATTTTCTGCTGTAAATCAACAGCAAGCTAACAACTGATAATTTTTTCTGTTTCTTCTCAAAGACATTTCTTTAAAGATGTTTTCGTTTGGCAGTCACAGCAATGAATCGGTCAGTCAGTTACTTCCTCCCCTGGCTGTCTGTGCTTGAGGATGAGAAAAAAAACATACAAACTCCACAGAGAAGGGACGGTCCTGTCTTGCCACAACAGGAGTGTTTCATGACTGAGACCGGTGCCTGTATTCCTGCCTGCAGAGACGGCACTGTGCTGGGCTTCAAAGAGACAGAGGATGCTTTATCATTTCATATTCTCCTTGTGTTGGAAGGCTTTTAGGACTGACATTGAAACTACGCGTCACCAACTGTTCTGGAAAGGCTTTCTGGTGAACAAGATAAAATTTCTGTCACTTGAAGATCAGTGTGAGAAGGTTTTTCAACTTCAAGAGAAAATAATTCATGTGGCTTCTCTGACACTTATTTATACACACAAGTCCTAAATGGTCATTTTCAGCTCTCAAAATCCTGTGACTTAATGAGATGGTATCATCTGTACTATATCTGCTGTAGCAGTATTTAAGCAAGCATCCTTTATATAAAATCTTGCTCATTTTCACCATTTGGACATCCTATTTTGTATTTCTCATGTTTTATTTTAATACCTTGGCATTCAAAACACCACAAGGCAGAAGTTTGGCCTGATAATTATTAAATGTTGCACCCTGGTACAAAATCATCTTGCTTACTACATCCTTTATACCTGTTCTTTTACTCAGTGTTCTGGCTGCAGGGGCTGAGTCTAAAAAGTCACTTCTGTCTCCTCTGACCATTGTGTAAATTGGCAGTCTGTCCTCTTTTCACCTCTTTTGAGGGTCAGGGTGAAACACATCCACACACAGCCATGTCAGGGGTTGTGCAAGAAGATTATGAGGTGGATTCACTTGTTTTGATCTCCCAACAGAGCACTGCAGCTCACCCTGCTCCCAGGCTCTGGGGCTGCTCCTGCAGCCACCTTCTTGCTCTTTTTCCAGTCCCAATCTGTCTTCTTTCTCCTTTATTTTTTTCCTCTGAAGTGAATAAATTAATGTGCGTATCCAGGAGCCACCACTTATAAATATGAGTCAGGCCTCAATGCTCTTGAGAGTGAGGAGCTAATTTTTAACTACTGAAATGAACTTGAGTGCTCAAAGAGCTGGCTTGTCACAGAAGGGTGGTGTAAGGATGAGTGTGGAGGTTTAAGTCAGAAGGTCTCATTATCGCTAGACCTCAGGGCACTGGCTAATCAGTAAGGGTGTAGCTTTATTGGGAAAAGTGTATTTTGTGATATTTATGTCTGTATCTGAAACATTTGGTTTCAGTGAGACATCAGAGATGCTTCATGAGCCGATGGTCTGCTATGTCATAGCAATTAATAACATTAAAAACAATTAATAAATATGAGGAGATTCCTTTCCAGTGCATGCCAGGCCCCAGTGTGCACAAAGGGATAAAATACATCCCTACTCATGTTCTTGCAAGCATGCTTTTCCGAACACATCAACTAAGATAAATATCAACATACATGTCAGAATTCTTTCTTCTCTCAGCGTGCTCTTTTTCTTGTAATTCAAATACTGGAACACATTTCTTCCAGCTAGCACATACGTGGATCTTCTTTTACCTTAACATGCAGATTTGCGTATTGTGAGTTGTAGCTTTGTTCTTACAGGATAAGAAAACACTTCTAGACTAAAGAATACAGAACTGGGTGGCAAACTCAGTTTACAATGTAAACAAAAGCTCTTGCACTTACTACGCTTGTTAGACATCCTGTCTAGAATTGGATGGCAAATTGCCCAAGGCTTTGTTTATGCTGGCTAGCAAAAATGCTATAAACAAAACAGAAGACAAACTGGTTTCTAACATGATTTGTCCAGTCTGTGAGGACTACAATCCAACTTTTTAAGACTAAAAAGCAACAACAAAGAAACCTAGTGGGAGGATTGAAATGAGCTACATGTAATAGTAAAGAAAAAAATGCAAGAGTAAGCATCTATGACCCAGAGCCAGAATTCAAGTCATTCAAACACAGAATAAACAGTGGAGGAACACTAAACAAAAACAAATTTATGTAGCAAATATATTTCAGTTTAAAGTTTAGTTTCAAATTTATAGTTTAAAGAGCAAAATATCCATTTACAGTTCCCTTCCACAGACTAAACTAGAACTATACCAAGTGTAAAAATATGTTAGTATATCAGTAAGCACCAGTGTACATTCTTACGTTAGAACAACATTTTATCATATACTTTTGTTCTTATCAGAAGCTGGATGACAAAAACACTCTTCATCCTGCAGTTAAGAACACCAGGTGACAATCTGTTAGTCTACATAGTAAACAATGTGTTTTATGAAGTGTTATTTCATCTGCTTTGGGTGCACTCTTCTGTTTCCATCTATTGTTACCTGAGGTATCTTTGGACTGTAAGTTTTGAGAGCTAACCTTTTATTTGTGTCCTTGTAAAGATCTGGACAGCAGGGTGTGGAACCAGGACTACTGAATGTTACAGGAATCCAAGTAATGACTTATAAAAACTCTGTATTTTTCATGATAAACCAATTTAGCTCCAACATGTTTTAAGGTCAATTTTATCTTGAATTCAGAATTAAGGATTTTGGTTATGACAAGTATTATGTGTGACCCTGTTAAATATGAAACATTGATGGTCATAAAAATAAGAAGTGTGAAGAATTTAATATTGATGTTCTTGGAAAGTAATGCTGTAACACAGCCTTTCGGCTTGCCTGCTTGTCTCTCTGTCTCGGTTCTCTCCTCACCCTGATAGGAGCGGACTTGCCAGAAAGTTGCTCCCTTGCTGGCCACAGTTTCCCTGAGCAGAAACTAGGTAGGGTAGAAATGAATAAGTGGTGGGAATTCAGATGTCATCCCAATTCTAGATGTACACTGGGCACATGTGCTCAGGGAGCTGAAGAGCTCTCCTGAGGCACACAGGACAGCAGCAGCTAATGCAGCCAAGAAGAGAGCCTTAGGCAATAACTGACTTTACAGCTCTGTCTAATCTCCAGGTTTATAAGTGGATGCCTTCTGACGTTGCTCCTTTTGCTGTGTAACTCTTAATCTTACCTGTCAGAAAATGCTTGGATAGTTCCACAAGACATTCCTGAACAATAGATATAACAATATATGTAATGGGCACGTGCTGCTTGGTCCACTGCAATTAAGTATTATGAATTTTGATGGCATTCCTTTCTTTAAAACATGCCACCAAGATTAAATATTTTATGGTCAGTGACCCATAAGCAATAGAATTTAATTTACCAGGTATATGGGACTAAATCTCTATCTGGTGCTCTGCAATAGAACACAGTTCATAAAGTAATATTATGCTCCAGAATATAAATATGACACATTATATACAGCATATAATTTAATCATTCTTGACTATGGCATAAATGGTTGCAGGTGAATGCCGCCTAGACTAATACTAATTACACCTTGCACCTTTATGAACATACTGACTGAAGTACTTATCAGCCATGCACACAAGCAGTTTGCTCTAAGCCACACAATGAGTCAGTGGCAAACAAAGGAGGGGAAACAAGGTCCCTTTATCTCCCAGACTTCTTCTGAGCCAGCTTCTCGCCAACAAGAATTAAAAGCTATTTCATACTTCATAGTGATTAAGCAACTTTTTTGTCAGTCATCCAGTATGTTTTATCAGAGTTGTAACCTCAGTCTCACAAGATATTACTCACAAGTAAATACAGACATACAGAGAAATTTGTTAAATATGGTAAGCCATAAACTAAATGGATGATAGTCTTACAACTTCTAAAATAGCTTATTTTTGCCATCAGTAAACATTACCAAGGACAAGAGTAGTACTCTTAAAAGCCCGTATTTATTGTGTAATTTTTTGTAGCCTTTAGGTTCACTGCAATCATTCTATACCACATTTTTATGGTTCTTTAAATGACCACTGGGTGTCACAGTTACCAACAGTAAACTCTATGCTTGAAGGAATTTTCCAGGTTTGTTTCAAAACAGATTTATATCTCCAGAGATAATGCCAGTTCCTATACCCATAATATTATAAGCCACACCCATTCAAAGATATGGAAACGGTTTCCTCAACAAAAATAAAAATCAGTCACAGTTAATACAAACTGTCTTCTTTTAGAAACTACAGCAAAATGGAGAACTGTCTTTCATATTTAGTCTACAGGTAAGATTCTGTCACACTGCCCATATGTGAGGTATTTTCACTGCTAGAGTAGAATGAGGCAATTCTGGATTTCATGGACTTGAGGAATAATTTCCATGGGCATTCTCTTTCAAAACTTATGCAGCAAGAGAATCAATTATTTCCTCTCCAATTTTTAAGAAACCCATTCACTCAAAGAAAGTCTAAACATTTTGGCAGTATACGTAGCACTGCAGCCTTACGCTTCTGGTCCTAGCTCTCAGAATCACTCAACTAGCAAAATAACATGAGTTTTCATGGGTTTTAATTTAAAAGTAAGTTTGCGGCCTTCATCACAGAAGAGAAAGTGTGACTCCAGTATAATCAGTGCCTATTCAAGTTTGCAAACAACAGCTTTAAATCATGTTAACTGCTTCATGGCTTTGTTCAGCTGTCAGCTCCAAAGGGACAAGCCCATGTTAACCCCACGAAGGACCCGATGAGATGAGGAGTGTATCTGCTTGGCTAGTTTCACCCACCGACCCACGTGTATACCTTACACCTGCAGTACTGGAGAGCTGCTCCATGCATCTGAAGTGTAGGCAGCACCGAGTCAATAATTTGCAATTGTACAGGCCACCATACTATATAATTTAAACTGTGTAACCATAAAGCCTCAATTTAGACTCCATACACTCTGAATAAATACCCATCAGGGAGGGCTGGCACGGCTGTAGGCTGTTTGGGAGAGGACACAGTGGAAAGCCAAAATGTGTCACAACCTGCAGGCTGGTGCTTCTAGGTGCCTGAGGCCACCACAATGTCTGCAGGATGCTTGGGAAGCCTCTGTAGTACGTGTACTGAGGGATACTGGTCTGGAGCAGGTGCTGAGGTCAGTCAGGGACTCATGGTTGGGATCATTCTTGGACAATAGAGTTTTGGGGATCTTTGTCAGGACCTTTAAGATGTGAAGAAGGAAGGAGGAAGGTATTTCCTGGCATATGTTGGAGTTTGACATTTGAGGGCTAAATGAGGGAGTGTGACCCTAATTCTGACTCTGTCCCCACCAACTGGGCAACTTGTAGCTGCTGCCACATTTCAAGTTTTCTCATTCCCTACTTTTGCTTACCCACCTGACTTCAGAAATGGAGAAAACTAAAAATGGAAGCAGAGAACTAACTTAAGCCCTGAAAATCAGGCTTGACAGAAGCACCGACAGTTCCTGGCCACAGTTCAGGTGATGGGTGAGAGATACAGGCTGAGACATGGGCAGGTGAGACAGAAATGCCAAACAGGCACTGTCATAGAGATGTGCAACACATGGCAGGCACCAGCCTCTCTCTTGTGCACTATGTTTAGGGCCCCAGTTCGCCTTAAGCAAATCACCCTGCCCTGCCCAGGGTTTTCCAACTCCTCCATTTCAGACACTTGCTGACTGATTGACTGAAATGACTGTCAGCCAGAAATGTATTTTTTCCCCATTTTTGCCTTTAACCTATTTTCGCCCAAGTCCAGATGTATGCAAAAAGGCACACTCAGAAGAATGTAAGCATTATCTAACACATAAAAGATGGATACAGAGAAGAAGAGAATTAAGCTGTTCTTCATGCCCAGCATGGCACAATAAGAAGCAATGGGTGTAAGCTGCAGGTGGGAGGTTTAGATTAGACATTAGAAATGGCTTTTTAACAGTAAGCATAGTTAAGGACTTCAATAGATTGCTTGGGGAGGCTGTGAAGGATTTCAAAAACAGGTTAGACAAACATTTATCAGGAATCATACTGGTATACATGTTCACAGACCAGAGCAAGGAATGGATTGCTCAGAGCCCTTTCCAGTCTTGTTTTCCTGTGATTTTATGATTCAAGGATGTCTAATGGCCTATCTTCTACTAGGGATCGGTCTTATATGAATCTCACAATCTTAAAACACTGCCAGCAAATAAATAGGAAGTATTGGGGGTTGTTTGGTTTTTTTTATAAACATTATTCCAATTCCCTCTCTCCTTACTCAAAAAGCCCTCCCACTCTTCAACACGTTCAACTGCAAAGCTGAATACAGCCAGTAAAATACTGAAAGCATTATACTAGCAGCACTGATAACACTGTGGCAATAATACAGCAAGTGATCTGAAATCTATATTTCTTTTGACCAAGTTCTTACCCCTTATACCCTTCTCTCCTCCTCCCCACCCCAACACAATACCTAATTTTCTAAATTACTGGGGTTATTATGCATACTTTCATTAACATAGCAGGTGCAGTTATTTAGACCATTAATGTCCTAGCAGTAGTGTAAGTTGGGAGTGACCCCACTGCAAATTAACAGTTCAGACACAAGAGGTGAATGGCACTTTAAAATACAGCTGGAAATCTTCCACTCTACCCAAACAGGATTCAGTCCAGGGTCCTTGTCTGAAAGCTGCTCCCTTAACACAAGTCACTTGAGTTGGAAGAGAAAAGCGTTACAGATTAATTCTGGTTTGTGGAGAAAAGAGGCTCTTTTCTTCCAGCTGAAGTTAAAAGCTGCCAGCAACCTATTTGGAAATTTTGGACTGACTCCTCATGTGACTTGACCATGAACTTTTTCTCCCCTTGCTATTGTATTATTTCTATGAAGTCAGTTACCAAAAGCTTCTCTGATTCAGATTTATTCTTTCTGCCCTTTCCCTTCACACCACTGTGCTGCCATTTTTCTTCCCTTTACCCTTCCCATCACTTCTCAATGGTAACTTCCCTTCCAATAGTTTGAAAGGCTGATGCCAACATGAACAAAAAACCTACAGTGGAACACCCCCTATTCAGACTGTTCTGTTTATGTTACCTTCCCATTTTGTCTCTTCTTTCTAAACAGTAAGCTTACTGGGGCATGGGCACACATTCATTTTATGCTTGTACTAAATATCCACACAAATAGGGTTCACTTTGCCTGGGTCTCTAAGGATTACTAGTACACAGATGTTAAAAATATTGTGTTTATGTACTGTTAAGTAATGCAATGTAATGTAATGTTGGATTGTGGCTACTGCTACATCCCTTTCTAGAGAAACAGAAAAAATAACCTCCAGGAATTCTTCCTGAAATATTATAAAAAAATATGAAAAAGAGGAGGTGCAAAAAGGACGGTATGATATACCATATCGAGAATGCTCCTGTGCTGCTCACAACCCCACACACCACACCATGCCAACAATTACTGAACACAGCCCCGGCCACGGCGCAGGGTCCCACAGTGTTTGTTTGGTATTTGCATCATCCGTGCTACACATTCTGAATAACTCTGGTTTAGCTACCTGCCGTATTACTCACATAAACCAATGGCTAAATGTAGGATATGACTGCACAGCTCAGCGCAGCACTCCTGCCAGCTAACTCCAAAACAAGATGCTGTATAGGTGTGTCATCAGGGTGCTCCACCCCAGCTAATTAGCGTGGCCAGCAGCTGGCAAGGCACGCTAAGGAGGGAGAGCTGGGGCTTCCATAGCCCCAGCCCACAGCCCAGTGTCCTTGTGGGATCTGGAATGAGGAGTAGGCCAAATGTTAGACCCATCTCACTTCAAAGACTTTAAGAAATAGCCTTTTGATGTCTATGTAGAACATATGGATGTAAAGATAAGATCTGCTTCTCTTTTAACTTGAGGGATCTCTTTCAGTGAGATTCCAGTCCAGCTAGACACAGTGCTCCTTGTACACAGCCACCTAAATTGCTCTTCTGCAGAGCTGCAATGATGGCACTGTGATCAGAAGTTGCAACAAGTAGTCTCTTATGTTGTTGTTGATGAATGACATCATTCAATAAATGCTAATTTGTTTCAATGGACACTATTGTGACCTCACACCAATAAGAATTACAAAGAAAAACCTGCACTGAAGCCAGTAGAATTACACAGGTAGAAGCCAGTCTTAAACCAACATACATCTCATTTAAGTAAACAAATAACAAGCCCAATACATCATCTACCTGAACTTACTAAAATAGAAATCTATACCAAATATTATCTGGGGTAATTACTTTGGGTCATACCCAGTGAACCTCACTCTGATATTACTTATTCTTCCTCATATAAAACTTCTGCAGTGTAAAAAAAGCGCGATTAAGCCAAACAATTCCATGAAATCATTAACTTCCCACCACAAACGCAAATCAGACACGTGTAAGAATAAAAAGCCAGTTTGTCAAGATACCATAATGCCAAGTCAGGTCCATCAGGTTATAATAATTTCTAATTAACACTCTTCCAAGTTTCAGTGTTATTTATTTGCATGTCAATGTCACTCAGAACAATACAATACTCTTTCCTGCCTATGCAAACCTCTAAAAAAACAGAAAGAAAAATTTACAGCCTGATCTGAACAAAGAGAAATCCAATGTAATGACAAATAAAAATTATAGTTGGATGTGACAACCCTTGATGAAAACATTTTTAGAAATGAGAAGACTGATATATGTCCACTGATCAAGAAAAGAAAAGCATAAATCAGCACAGGTTGAATACCACTGAATTTCTACATCTTATTTTGATTATGTGTATCCAAGCAGCAAAACTTCCCCATTTCAGAGGCTTTATATTGTCTTGCCCCTGCAAATGCTCCCTTTTGAAACATGGAGCAGCACTGTTCCCTAAGGATTACAAAATCCCAACATAAAATTCAGCAGGTTGAGCCTTCTAGAAGGCTTCATTGAAAAATGAATTATTTTAATTATGTTTGGAAAATACCTGATAGTGCAATAACATTGCAGTATTATTCAAAAAGACTTGTTTCAAAAGCAAAATCATGGAAGCAGTTCTGTTGACAATCTAAATCTGCCTCAGTTTATTGTTTTCAGAATAGCTGTAGCTGAAAAGATTCAGATTAAATATTCATCGCATTTTTTACATACATTAAAATATTTATAATTTAAATGATTGTTTATAGGTATACAGGTTATGTAGGTAAAATTATAAAAAACATTAAAGGTGTTGAAAGGCATAGCTAAAATTGTTATACATCAGAGTATATGTAAAGTAGCATAATCTTATTTTCACATAAAAGTGGGCATGTATTTTGTTAAAAATATTGATCAAAAATATTAATATTTAATGAATGATAAAACCAAGTTGTATAGTAATATATTAGTTCTGTGTAGAAGACAGCTTAAGGATGTTTTAGCATCAAATATCTCATAGGACTGCAACAAAGTCATAATGTGTTGGTACCAGACATTTTAAGGTATCTGCATGGTCAAGGTTTTATAACAATGAAGTAGATGATCCTAAGTCTCTTCTCAATGTTGAAATAATACTACCAAAATATTGCCAAAGAAAATGTTGCAAGTATATGTTATATATGTTACAGGGTAAGTGACCTTACAAAATTTAAAAACTAATAGGAAAATTCAATGGGTTTAGTGAACAAAAGGGCATATTATAGAGTTTTGTTGAGAAAGCTTTATTTCCAAGATGGGATACCTGATACCTGTGATTTTTCTTGCTCTCACCAAGGAAAAGAGATGGTGGGAGTAATAAGAAACAGCTGGCATTTTTGTATATCCAGAATGCTTACTGCATTTAATCAGTAAAGGTTATTAAGCTTTCATCTTGTTTTTTGTTCTTGTGCAAGTATCGTAATATTTCTATATTTAATATAGTTTAATAATGTGCATATTTTCAAAGCAACAAAACTAACTGAGCAGCAGTGACTACTGTTTACTATCTAATGAACTGCATATATTGGAGCCTAGCTAGGCCTGAGAGTCTCAAGGCACATACCCTGAAGAGTCAAGAGGATCGCAAGCCCTGGGAGTAGCTTCAAGGTCTAGATCCTCAGAGATCCCTGAAGGTCATCCTAGGATCTTTCCTGAGGATGTCCTTAAACACCTGCTTTCTTCTTCAGGTGATCTGTCAATATTGCCCTCAGCATCCCTTCCTGGCCAGTATTCTCCCACAGCCGAGTATTAGGAGTCATTATGACCTTGAAGGCAGATGATGACAGATCACCAAGAAGTGATGTGACAGTATGGATTCAACTCAGCTTCTGAGCTGCACGCAATTGATGAGCCACAGGTTGGCCTCCCAGTAATATGGGTTTAACTGTCATAACTTACTGCGGCTGTCAATGGCACATTGGCATCTGTCACCCGTGGTGACACTGTTTGTATTTTCAACTCTACCATTACAGTGGTAGAATTTAGGACAGAACTCATGTCTTTTCACTCTACTCGCCTACAAGTTAGTGATGTAGCCTCATGTAGCTGGGCTAGGTTCCCCCTAATGTCAATGGAAAAAAATGCTGGAATGATTCATCTCAACCTAAGGTGAGTATCTGGGATGAATCACCTTCGTAGGTGCCTCCATCTCTCCAGAGGAAGCCTAGAGAAACAGCTTGAGCACTGTGCTTAACTTAGAGATGTATAAAGTCAGGCTGGGTGAATATCATGAACCATGTTTTTTTAAAAATGAAGTTCCATCAAGGTTTTCCTGCTAATCGCTTTGTTACAAGAGTAACAGCAGAGCAGATTTATCAAGCTACCTACTTTGCATTTGTGTCAATGCTCCTGGCAAAATGAAATTTGTTCTTTCAGCTGTCTTTGGCACTACATGTCTTTGGCAGTAGATTTCTAACAACACATGGGGATTCTTTTAGCTTCAGGGACAGGAGCCTTTGTTTTTAGGAGAGAAATCCTAAGCTCATTTCAGGGTGCGGTCTGACATTTTGAGTGGCCACAGTGTGCAATATAGTTAGCTACTTCGAGGTGACAGATTTGTTATAATTCATAATATCAGCTTCCAACTGTGAAAATGCAGCAAATAGTACTACCTACGGAAGTATGTCTACATGTGCACTGAAATATTTAAAAGCCCAAGCCTTTGATCCTAATTTTACAAAACTTCCCTTTCCTCCTTCCAGCTGGAACTACTTCCCACTGTGCCTCCCAGCTCTGAGTGTATCCAGCAGGACACACTCCTCGCTCAGATGTGGCCTTCTGAAGAAGTGCTATTAACTAGGAGGTGCTTACAACAAATGCGTTAGTATTTATAGAAAACTAGGAATTAATCTGAAAATTCTACAGACGTAACTGAGCATGTTGTATCATCTTGTGCTGATGGATAAAAATAGGAATGACAATATATGGGGTGTCCTTCCCATTAGTCAATCTGGTAATGAGTAATGCAGCCAAATGAATGTCAGTAAAGCCTACCTACCACAACATGCTTCAAAAACCCTCTTGGCACTCTTCTTTAAAAGAGAACCCACAAAAAGCATAAAGGTTTAATCCACATGTATTTGAAATTACTATATTATTTGTGAGGCAAAGATTCAAATAAAGTCTATTAGTTGCCCCAGACAAGCGTCAGTAAAAACTACCTATGCCCATATTCCACAGATTGTACCCCCTTCAAAAAAACAAGTATTTCAGAAAATGTGGGGAATGTTACACTTTCTGTTCAAGAAATTAGTTTGGTTTAATACCAAAGACCCAAATATAATAGTCAAAGACCAAAAAAACCCTAAACTGTAAGATATTAGGAGCCTTTGGAAAAGGATCTGAATAAACTTTTTGGGAAATCATAATGTAACGTTTAAAGGTCATCAGATCACATGGGTTTGACATCTTACCACTTGCCGTTAGCTACAGAAGGAACTTCTGTCTTGCCTGAGTGTCCTGAGAGCTTGAGTGATCAGCCTTCAATACTGCGCAATGCTGTTGTGCCATAACTCTGTTTCTCCCTCCTGTATCTCAGGCCACTCTTTTTTTCAAGCATGCAAAAGAATTACTTTTGCGCTGGGTTATTGGTGGTGTCTTGGGTTCTTTACTACAGTAGCTATTTGAAACTTTATAAGGTCTTAAGTATGAGAGCAAGTGCCAGAGCTGATGTACTGGAAGAACAGATACAAACTAGATGAAGTGGTGAAGACTTTTTGCTATGTAAAGGTATGGAGCCACATGAAGGAATCTTTTCTCTAATTTTGTGGTTCTTTATTTCTGATGTAAATACTGTGCACCAACAAGGATGGAGAAGCTAGTACAGAAAGTCATATTTTAAGCAAAGATACAGTTGCAACAAAACCTAATGATTTCCCATAAAATAAGGGACACATAAATACTAGTGCAATGACATTCTTGTGACAGTAACGTTTAATCTCTTGTCCAAAGCAAGTAAGCAGGTCTGGCAGTACACTTGCTTTTTCAAACATGGACTTAGGAAAAAACATATATTCCTGACTAAGAAGGGGAAAAAAAATTACTAAGTAATCCCAGGGCTCCAAGGAGCTATTCACAAGCTTAACGTTAAGATGTAATCTGCTGGTGATTACATAATTTCCCCTCTCTGCCCATTCCAGAGTGGATATGGGATACTACAGTCTACATGCCCAGTCTTGAATGTTTACTTCCAGGTGTAAGAGCTCATTGCAATATAACCCTCTAGAGAAACCAGAAAAAAAAATCAGAGAGAAAGAACTAGTGTACCTGTCATCCCAGGAGAGGCAGGTCCTAATTCAATGGATAGGCAATAGAAAGTGGTGTGTTACCCCACGCAGGGTTAGGTTCTAGGACCTATGTGGGAGTTGGCAGACACAATTAACAAGCTTGAAATAACAATTGCCTTCAGACCAGAAAGAAGTAAAAGGCAGGGGAGCGGCCCTCCAGTAGGAAAAGTAAAATAACTGCAACAGGAGGATAAATCTAATCTCACATAAAAACAGTGATAACCCATCTGAGACCTAGACATGAAATCAACACACTAATATTAAGGAACACAAACTACAGGAGACACTCTGAACAAGGGGCTCAGAAAGCCCCACAGGACAAAATCAGTGCTAGGCTTATCTGTGGAATACCTGCCACCTCCTGCTGCACACAATGGTCAGAAGGGGGTTTAGCAAGTGCTACGAGTGAACATTTATGCCTACCAAGATGTGGAGAAGAAAAAACCTGTCCAAACATGCTCTTACTCTGTCTGTTGCAAATGCGGAAACATCTCTTTGAAGCACTGATACGGTGGCCTATCATCTTTCCAAATCCTGGTTACATGTAACTTCCTAAAATACCTGAAAATGACCAATATACCACAGTATGCATAGCCAGATTTTGCAGGCTGGTATCTAGGATAGTCCCAGACAGATAAATCATGCATGCAAAGCAAGTGTGATGACAGATTACAGTACATGCAATATTGTCTTGCTGTACACGCTCAGAGCAGTTGCACAGTAAGTACCGGTCTGGAATCAGACCTCTTGTACATGCATGTTTTATCTTCCCATGCAGAGAAGTCTGACTGCTCCCAATACATGGTGTCCGGCACATCCAGAAAGACAACTATGGCAACATAAATGCAGGGAAAGCCATGCTATGTGTGCTCTTCCTATGAGAAATTGTATCGACCATATAATAAGAGGACACACCCCCGTATTAAACAGGACATTCCATACCATATGGGATCCTCAGCACTTTCTGACATTTATTTTTGTTATCACGCCATGCTGTGATTGCCTAGGAGAGTGCAGAGGTCAACATCTGTGTATGTACATTAATTTGGCAGACAGAAGACAGAGTGTGATTACCTAATATTTAATCAGGTTACAACAATAACACAAATGCCCTTATCCTTGCTACATGAGCTCATCTACAAGGCAACATGATGTCCCTGCTGAAGTTTTGGGGCATGGTATCAGTAACCCCTGAGACATGACAATTATTGAGTCACCAATGTTGTTCCCCCCATACCACAGGGATTCTTCTAGGTATTGTATTTATAATCAGAGCAAAACCAAAGTTGGGTGAGATCCTTTGCAGGTCATTGGTTCAATCTCCTGCTTCAAATAATGCTGTCTTCAAAGGGGAACTAGGTTGCTCAAAGACTTGACAGGTCTAGGTGTATCTCCATGGATGGAAAGTCCACAGCCACTCTGGGAACGTGTTCCAGGACTTGACCACTCTCACTTTGAACTTTTGTTTTCTTATGCCCAGTTGGAATTTCTCTGGTTGCAACTTCTTGTCCTGTTGGTGCACATCTGAGCGGGAAGCCTTGTGCTGTCTTTATAATTCCCTCCAGGAAGGTGAATGCTTTAATTAGATCCTGGTGTAGCCAAACCCACTTCCTCAGCTGCTTCTTGTACATCATGTGCTCCAGCCCCTACCACTGTAGCAGCTCTGCTGAACTGGCTGCTGCTGGAGGACCCAAAACTGGACCGTGGATATCCAGTGCTGCACAAGAGCACATACCGGCTAGGTATATCAATAATGCAGCCGTGTAGGTGTTGAACTCCCATGACGAACTTCTTTTGTTCACCAGGACAGCCAGGCCCTTTTTCTCCTGGACTACTCCCAAGCCAGTTGGCTCTCAGCCTGTAGCATTGTATGAGGATAGTTTGTCCTGTGTTCAGGACTTTGCACTTGTTTCTGTTGACCATCACGAGGTTGTCATTGACCCATTCCTGCAGCTTGCCAAGGCTACTCTGAATGGCAGGTGTGGCCTCCAGTATGTCAACTGATGTCCCCAGTCTGACGTGGAGATCAGCTGAAAACTTGCTGAGGGTGTATTCTGTCCCACCTCCTGAGTCACGGATGAACGTATCAAACAGGACTTGCTCCAGTATTGATCCCTGCTCCCCCCTAACTGGGCATCAGCCAGACTTAAAACCAGTGAGGCACTGCCCTTCCAGCCTGGTGGTACAGGCGGTTTTTCACACACCTAGTCTGCCCACCCCATCCACACCTCCCCAGTTTTAAGGTTACTGAGGAAGACTCTACCAAAAGCCCTAATAAAGTCAAGGCTAAATGGTGTGGTGGTTTGACCCTGGCTGAGTGCCAGGTGCCCACCAAAGCCTCTCTATCAACCAGACAGGTTGATATCTATCTCCTCAACCAGACAGGAGAGAGAAAATGTAACAAAAGGCTCGTGAGTCAAGATAAGGACAGGAAGATCACTCATCAATCACTGTCATGGGCAAAACAGAGTTAACTTGGGGAAAATTAGCTTAATTTATTACCATTCAAATTAGGAAAAAACACCTTCCCCCCACCCCTCCCTTCTTCCCAGGCTTAACTTAATTCCTCATTTCTCTACATCCTCCCCCCGAGCAGCACAGGGGGACGGGAAATGGGGGTTACAGTTCCTCACATGTTGTTTGTGCCGCTCCTTCCTTCTCACACCCCTGCTCCAGTGTGGGGTCCCTCCCATGGGAGGCAGTTCTTCATGAACTTCTCCAATGTGAGTCCTTCCCAAGGGCTGCAGTTCTTCACACACTGCTCCGGTGTGGAGCCCTTCCATGGTGTACAGTCCTTCAGGAATGCACTGCTCCAGCGTGGGTCTCCCATAAGGCCACAGGTCCTGCCAGGAGCCTGCTCCATCGTGGCTGCCCACGGGTCACAGCCTCCTTTGGGCACCCACCTGCCCCCATGTGGGGTCCTCCTTGGGCTGCAGGTGGAGATCTGCTCCACTGCTAACCTCCATGGGCTGAGGGCACAGCCTGCCTTACTGTGGGCTTCACCACAGGCTGCTGGGGAATCTCTGCTCCAGCACCTGGAGCACCTCCTCCCCCTTCTGCCACCGACCTTGGCATCTGCAGGGTTGTTGCTCTCACATATTCTCACTCCTCTCTTCTGCTGCAGTTGTTTTGCCAGATTTTTTCCCCTTTCTTAAATATGTCATCACAGAGGTGCTACCACCATCGCTGATTAGCTCGGCCTTAGCCAGTGGTGGTCCATCTCAGAGCTGGTTAGCACTGGCTCTGTTGGATGTGGGGGAACCTTCTAGCATCTTCTCACAGAAGCCACCCCTGTAGACCCCCTGCTACCAAACTCTTGCCACACAAACCAGCTACAAATGGCACACTCTGCTTTGCCCTTGCTTACCAAGCCTAAAGTCAGTGATGCTGGGTCAGGCATAACTGAACTGAAAGGCTTAACATTTGCCTTTTTTCAGTCATCGACAGTCTTCCAAATGCCACAGCCTTTCAAATGCCATAAGGAGTGAGCACACTGGCCAGCTCCCTCAACATTCAAATGCACACCATGTGGCCCACTGGATTTTTATATGCCCAGTTTGATTCAGTGGACTTCAACCTGATCCTAGTCTACTGTAGGTAGTTTCCTTCTCCTACCCCAAAGTCTACTACCAGCCATCAAAGCTTGGGAGACGCGGAAGGGTTTTTTTCCAGTAAAGGCCAAGACGAAAGAGGCCTTGAACATCTCAGCCTTTTCCTTGATCTTTATCACCAGGTCAACCACCCACGTTTTTCCTTGTCTTCCTTGTGCTACCGATGTACCTGTAGAAGCCCTTTCTGTTGCCCTTCACATTCTCTTCCAGTTGCAGCTCCAGCTGAGCTTTGGTTTTCCATATATCATTTCTTTACTAAAATACCAACCATCCTCTGCATGAAGTAGTGTAATTTGCTTACAAATCCTCTAGTTGTTGAACACTTTCTAGAAATGCTGTTTAAAGAAGCTGGTTGGTTTTCATCCGTAGCTCATCTTTTGAAAGTTGCAAGCATATGCAGGTGCCTGTTCAAGCATTTATTTAGCTGGTACTGCGGAAAATGCCATTGTTGTAAATTATTCTTTCTTCCTTTGTGCTTTGTTGTTAGTTGGTCTGTTTCCAGTAACCTCAAATTTGATGCAGAAGGAAAAGTATACATATATACACCTGATAGGAGGTAATCAAACTATTCATTACCTTCATCATGCAGCTCCAACTGCTAATCCATCTCTGCAGGATTTTCTCTAATATTTTGTAATATTTCAGCTCTGCTGAGGCATACTCATATGGTTATTATCAAAAAATCCAGCCCATTAATGAACGAGTTCCTTCCTGTTATTCAGATTGGACTTTCTGCCCCATTCTCCTCTACAGTAAAATTAAAAAAAAAAAAAAAAAAAAAAAGAAGAGAGAGAGAGATAAATTAGCCAAAGTTTTATCAGTTCTAGTCAGCCCATAAATGACAAATTCAAGGGTGTTTTTTTTCTTTTTAACTTTGCAGACCTAGAAAAGGGATGGGTTTCTTGCTTCTCAGGCATTTGTACTTAAGTCTTAAATGTCCCAAGACAATTTTCTTACATATAAAGATACCACTTGTCCAACATATTCTACACTTGGTCATTTCATTGGTTGATTTTGGTATGGAGCGATTGGTCTCTTCAGTGTTCTAAACTTTCGCAATAACTAAAAAGTATTTCTGCAATGTTTTTCTATTAATGATATGAGTCAATACAATGGGAAGCTGTTTGAATTGCTTGCTGCAGCATAGGGCAGAAGGTCTGCTAGCCACAGACCTGTCTCTCAAGCCTCCCTCCTGCTGACTAGTTAAAGGAAAAACCTTCCCTATGACTAGGAAAGCCATAAGAGACAAAGCAGGAAAGGTGCAGGAACTGCTCCAGGAACTTTCCACATGTGGGCTAAGGTCAGGCCAAGGCATACTCTTTACCCTGGGACTCTGAATCATTCCCCTTCTACACCTTCATGTCAGCTGGGATCCTGAGAAACTTTCATATGTCTCATCCCAGTTCGCTCTGGCACAGGAGCTGGGGCCTGCGCCATCCCAGCAATGATGAACTTCTTCCTCCAGTTCTTTGTGTTTCTGTTGGGATATTTCCTCCCCCAAGGAAGGAAATGGGGGTAAGAACTTTCACTGCAATTTATGCAGCAATAGGTACCTCTTCAAGGTTATCTTTTAGGTCCTTTTCAACTCCAAACTACTCTTACTCCCCATGAGTATTTAATTGTAATTAACAGGGGAAACTGTGATCCTGTAAGACCCTTTTCTGCCACAGATGGGTATACAGAGCCACTTGCCCATAAGATACCATCCAGCTATAGGAAAAGGGATTCTGGGTTTCTTTCATTGCAGATATGCTCTTCAAAGAGTTATCGAGACAGGAGCTGGTGGAGTACCAGCTGGACAGGAGCAGCAGGCTACATGCAGGTGACAAAGGCAGTGACTGACTAGGCAAGGCCCGGTTCTCCAGGCGGTGTGAGAGCAGCATGGCAGGGCAAGAAGCTGGAGGAACAGTGGCACAAACTGGTACAGCGGGAAAGGTTTTTTACCCCCGCCCTGGACACTGAAGCACAGGGCAGGAAAGAACAATGGGCAACTCTACCTTCCTGAAAACACAGTCTTGGTCTTCAGAGTTCACTTTTAGGTGCCTTCGCAGGGTCTGTGCTGCTCTCTGTACTGTGCCTGTCATCTTTACCCAAACCTTTGAATTACAGACTCAATGATGGCACCTGGGGAGGCGGAGGACTGAGGAAGAAGAACTCAAGAATGCTGAAAAGACAGAGCAATGGAGACGAGAGAAGATATGGCAGTGGGGAAGTGGCTAAGCACAAGCAGTGTTCTCCAGCAGTGGCTGGTGAGCTAAGGAACACAGAACCGACAGAATCCTCTCTCTGGAAGATGAGTTGTCCTAGTTTCAGTGACACCATGACACCAATGTTGAATTCAACCCTACAGCCACACCTGGGCAGCACTGAGTGACAAAGCTCTTTCCAGCCTCTCCCTCTGGTGTACCAGTGCTTTGGCTGGTATCAGTCAGATACCTTGAGGCCTCTAAGCAGGGCCAAGGTACAGCATCTGCTGCAGCTGGCCTGGCCTCTGTGCAGTCTCATCTCCTCTGGTTTCAATTCCTTCCATGGATTTTGTCTCTCCACAGACTTCTCCACCAGTCTTGGGCCCACGGTTTCCCTCAGTCAGACTTCAAAGTTCCTTTGAAAGCAAGCACTACTGTCCAAACCTACCATTGTCATTTAAGTTGGTTAAAAGCAAGTGCTCCTAAAACCTCTGCTTCTCAAGGGGAAGATGATCGATGTTGTTAATCTCAGGTTTCATTAAGAAAGAAAAAAAAAGTTTTGTTGTTTCCCTTTGGGTTTTGGAGAAAAGCTTGAGAATCCCAAAGACGAAAATTCTAGGCTCTAAACCAAGTAACACACAAGGTGTTGTTTCAAGACGCTATCTTTAAAGACTGGGATTTCACCCATCTCATGGCTTTTGACCCGAGCCTTGGCCGAGGACAGGAGTCTGCTGCCCATGGCACAGCCGGGGCCGGCGGGGGACACCTCGGGGCACAAACCCGGAGCCCCAGAACGCCCAAGTGTCTCCTGACAGCCCGTCCTGACAAACATGCCCCAACTCCCAACATTCCTGGGAGGATCTATGGCAAAAACGCCACTTTCCTCCCGCTCCCATACCAGCACACAGGGCAACTATGAAAGACAAGGCCAGCAGCGGGTCCGAACCTTCCAGTAATCGACCTGGGCAACGACAGGACGTGACCTCACTGAGCATTTGTCCTTTTTCTTAAGAACAACACCCAAACCCCAGATTGCTTCAGGAAACCACAGGAACCCCGCTCTGCCTCGCTCCGCGCTGCCCGCCCCGCACCTTCACACGTCCCCGCCGTCCAGCAATCGCCCCGGCGCTGACAGGGGGCCGGGACCCCCCCGGGCAGGACCCCCCCGGCCCCCACAGGCGGCGGCGGGGATCTCTGGCCCGGGGGCCGGGCGGGGGCGGCGCCG